>NQII01002616.1:0-154605 GCA_002778355.1 Clitarchus hookeri | reverse complement strand
AAAATTGCAGGAGAGCTGCACCCAATCGTGGTCATAATACGCCGGGGTCTACCTGTCCCCCTGGGCATTGCCTGCCCATTCTTCCAACCACCACCACCGACCACCAGATCTCCAGAGCAACCCAGCCCAGCATTCCTGAGCCGCAGCACCAGGATGACCAGCTCGCCATCCGTCCCGAGACAGGTCACCAGAGCCAGTCAGCATACGACCAAGGATCTACCTCAAGTGAGACCCATACAAGGTAAATCTGTACTACTCCTGAAGTCGACTCTGCGTAAGACGGTCAACGTCACCCTCGACTTTGTACCTTAAAGGCGGCCTATCCGCCTGACCTTACTTCGCAGTGTAATCCAGGCCAAGCACCTTATCATACAAACTTCTCCTCAGCGAGTTTGCAATGAAGTGCTTCTGTCTTGACACTAAGTGAACCCTTGTTTGCTAGTGACGTCTTAGTAACCCGTTGATAGGGCAAAAATTTTGTGGTTTTATTTTTTGTGTATTTTGATATAAATAATTCAAGGTTTCGTCTTTATCAATAAAAAAGGTTATTCTGCAATTTAAACCAAACTTTTCGGAAAAGGGATACAGGTTTTTATCATTTTAAGTTGAACGTGCTATATTTACACATAAGAATACAAAAAAAATACACATAGGCAGGGCCACCCAGAGATTCCTCAGGGCCTGGGGCAAACAACAGAGTTTGGGCCCCCATACCCTAGGCCACCCCCCTCATCCTCAGGGGGGCCACGGTGGTGTAGTGGTTAGACTACTCGCTTCCCACCAAGGCAAACCAAGTTCAATTCTCGGCGTGGTCACTCCCAGATTTTCGCATGTGGGAATCATGCCAGACGATGCCGTTGGTCAGTGGGTTTTCTCTGGGATCTCCCGTTTCCCCCGCCCTTGCATTACGGCGCTGTTCCATACTCACCTCGCTTCACTCTTATTGGCTCTCAAGACCTCGATGTTAAGAGCCACCCAAATCTCTTCACTCACTCACTCACTCCTCCTCAGGCCAGGTGTTTCAACACTTTTGTATGGAAGCTGTAAGAAAATTCATGAACATCTATATGTTCTCTTAAAACTGTGATGCATAACAGCCACTTATAGTCGGTTCACGACCGGAAGAAACTTTTGAAAATCAACCTTTGAAAAATCACCCTAGCCGTTAGTTACATGCATATAACATTACAAACAGCGGCGAGCACGGATACAGTTATGTCGTTAGGTTGCCAGCACAAAGAGAGGAAATAGTTCCAAAGTTTTAACGTAATTGTTAATTTATCTCTTACAAATGGGCTTTGAAAAGACTTGTGTCTTATTATGCCAATTATTAATGACGTGATGCTAACGTATTTAGATTTCAACGTTTCTTGCGTAATCACATGATCCCGCTCAAGGTTAAAGTAGAGCGGCCATTTGTTTACAAACCTTTGTTCCGTGTGTTGTTGACTGGGTGTGGTTTGCACACGTGCCAGAGAATTTGTGCGATAATCTTGTTTAACCTATAATAATTCATTTATTGGTTTTTTTTTTTTTACTTATATCCGCTCTTTATTATTTCTCGTTGTATTTTCGTTTCTGAAAACTGTATAAGATATTACTCGTAGTGCGTTCCCACGTGTTTAATTTTTTTAAATTTATTTCAGGGTTGCTTAAAATTTGATTTACCGTATTTTACGTTGTATGTTGCGGTAGTTTTTAAGTGCAGTCATGAGTTCTAGCAAGGTGAAGAATAGAGAAGTAACCACTCTTCAACGTTAACAGGACATCGTTAACCTCACCGAATCGTTGTATTCCGTAATTAGGCGAGGGGAAATGAAACCCTGCAATGTCACGGAAAGAGCGGCAGAAATGTTGGAACTCTCCAGATCCACAGTTCTAAGGTATGTTAAAATATATATAGTATTAACCATTGCGTTTGTAAGTTGTGTGTGTTAAGGTCAATTATGTCGGCCTACGAAATGTGTTTACAAGAACATAAAGAAAATTTGTTAATAACTTGATAACGTCGCCGAACGTTGTCTACGTGTCTTTTTAACCTTTTATTTAGGTAATTATTAAGTTTAGGCGCTTTTCTGTAAAAATTTAAATAATCCACTCTACTAGTGATGCAGAACACGAATATACGAGAGGCATTAACATCCGACTAATTTCGTAACATGTGCGCACCTAACCTAACAGAACCTAACCCCACGATGGGTGAATCACTATTTTACATTTTTCAACTAACCTAGGATTTTTGGATTTTACACTAACCTAGGATTGTAGGGTTATATAGACTCAAATGTGAGTGTATGAATCACCTAACCAAAAGGTGGTATTACAATTTGTAATTAAAAATAAAAACTACTTTGTGTTGGAATTTGTGTATGCCTGCGAAGTATTCTTCATGAACAACCCAATATATACAGTGGAAATTTATTATAAATACAACTGACAATGGTAAGGAAAATTGCCTCTATAGTGATTTTGTTATAGCCAATTAATTTTATATGGGTTATGGAGAGATGGTGCATTTTAAGATGCTGAAGAAACTGCTTGTTTTGTATTTAGAAGTCACATTGCGGCATTAATTGCCGTTGTTATAAATCACTAAGTAGATTACAGTCAATATAACTGGAACTTCCCCTACTNATCTTTTTGTGTAGTGTTAAATTGTAGGGTAATGTTGTTGAGCATTGCTTTATAGCATTATATGTAAAGAAGCAGTGTACATCAGAGAGCAGCTATTGAAGCATGTCATTTTTTTGAATAATTGGTTTCTAATTTTTGGAGTGGAAATGGATNCAACAGTAGCTGGAGGAAGGATGCCATCATCAATTGGCTGCAGGAGCACAACATTCCGTTTGCTGTATCCTTTTTTCGCAAAATCTTTTTGTGTAGTGTTGATTTGTAGGGTAATGTTGTTGAGCATTGCTTTATAGCATTATATGCAAAGTAGCAGTCTACATCATAGAGCAGCTATTGAAGTATGTAATTTTTTTGAATAATTGGTTTCTAATTTTTGGAGTGGAAATGGATGTATTCATTTTTTTTATATAGTTGCTGCTGTGTTGAGTTGTTTATGTAATTTTTTGTTTTGATCTATGGTATTTCTGTAGCAAAATGAATCACTACAATCCATAAGTTATTACCTATACTTCTAACTAACTTTTAAATAAATAAACAGTATTTATAAGTACTGCAGCTTATGCCGGTAGGATGTTTTAACTTAATGCAAACTGGAGATGTTAGGATACACCATTGTCATCTTCTTTACTAATTGTAAACAACAGTTCTCTCTAATATNGCTTCTTTACTTATTGTAAACAACAGTTCTCCCTAATATTCTGTTTACTGGAGCCACATTTTTTAGTTATGTTTAATTTGTTATAGGATTTCTTTACAAAATTTGTGGCACACTTATTTTGTTCCTCCTCTAAGCATTTACTTAGCAGCATGCTTCAATTTAATTGTTAAAATTTTAGACATTAGTGAAACCAATGTCTTTTCGTATTAGTTAGATTTTTGTTTGGAAAAATATTTTAAGATAGCAACAGAGGTTAACAGCATTAAATATGGGCCCGGAGCCCAACTAAAACATAAACACAGCAGCCTACCGCCGGCTGAATTATTTGAACAAAATCTGTCGCGTTGCATTTTTGTTGTAAACCCACTGTAAGAGTTATGGGAACTTCGGTTCCTGACCTCGTGACAGCACGGTCATCCGGGGGCTTATGAGAGATTGGCGGTGCCATGTTTACGTTGTTGGATGGACTCCTTGAATGTTGACACATTTCAATGCAAAGTATTGTGCCACATCTATAATATGTAATCAAAGTGAAAGTTTTTCTCCCCCACCCAACCCCCCAGTCAAAGTCAAACCTACAGACACACACACACCCACACACACACACACACACCCACGCATACGCACACACACCCACGCATACGCACACGCACACACACACAAAACATCAAATTTTTAATACTCACATTTTCGGGTTTATAGAATGAAATGTTTTTTGCTTGCATCGCATATTCTTTTGTGTGAAATTCTCAAGATTAAAAACTTTACGCTTGTTGAATATCAATTAATAATATATACATGACTTTTATAATGGGTACGTGTATGTACGAACACATGTACACACACAGTGGAATGTAAACATTGCCATTTGACTGCCACATGGCAATATTTGTTTACCTTTGGCGGAAGGATACGAAATGGGCTTGAAAGTAGATCTTTAGCAGGGTTTCAAGTAAGTCTCTTCCAGTCGTGAACCGACTATATGTTGGGAAATAAGGGACTTGCAAAATACAAGACAGCAGTTGTTAAGATATTGTTATTGAGTATTGAGGTGTATATCGCAATATAACAGACTTTGAGTTCTGTGACAGGCGTTTACTCTTCTATTTGAAGTATGCATCTACTTTCAACTACCTAAAATGTAGATGACTGATAGCACAGAACTGATGCAGAATCCCGAGTATCTTTTGATGATAGAGGGGAGGGAGGCTCATATGACAGCTCTCTACATAATTACGATGTTGTTTTAAATAGCTTTCGGAGGTGTGGCACAGTCTACTGAACCTAAATATTTTGTGGTAAAGTTTGACCACCTGTCAATAAAACCCGGCAGAATCAGTTATGTACACAACTGCTCTGTCATTCAGCATACAAAATTAATTTAATGCATTAGGAGTCCAGTCATATTATTAAAACTCCTGGCACAGAATTTTTTTTACTTTAACTAACAACCTGCCTCAGTTTATTTGACCTTCTTTAGTTGTATTAAAATATTTGTGCATAATGATTGTCATAAATAACAAATATTAATGAAAGCTGAGTTGTACTATGTGTCTTCTGTTTTTTCCACCTGAACTACAATTACATTTGTTGTAAACATCTTATAATATTAACATTTTAAAACAGTTCGTCAGATACTTGCTCATTTCACAAGATACTGCATGTAAAATATTTTGATTCAACACAACATAATTTTGTAAATATTTTTACATTAGATGTTACATTTAAAGTTGCTGTTGGTGACCAGAGAACTTAAGAGAAATTATTATTTATTTACCCCAGGATAGATGTCTTGTATCTTAAAATGAAAACAAAAATTAAGTAGCTAAGTATTGTATTTTCAGTCAGTAGGAACAAAGTTATTACCAGTCTACATAAATTTCTAAATCTTGACTTAACCGAAGTTCTTGTGATAATGGTTAGTGCATAGAGAGTAGTACATAAGATTGTAATGCAAAACCCTATAGATCACAGGGTTGGTTTGTAATTGAAAAAGTATGCTTTAAATTACAAATTATGGNAGCTAAGTATTGTATTTTCGGTCAGTAGGAACAAAGTTATTACCAGTCTACATAAATTTCTAAATCTTGACTTAACAGAAGTTCTTGTGATAATGGTTAGTGCGTAGTGAGTAGTACATAAAATTGTAATGCAAAACCCTATAGATCACAGGGTTGGTTTGTAATTGAAAAAGTATGCTTTAAATTACAAATTATGGCATGTAAAAAAATTACCTAAACTGGTTTAGTGTGTTCATTCATAATAGACCTTAGTTGGTGGTGTGCTTTTAGAGGAACTAAAGAGTGGTTGGAGTAGCAAATGTCCAGGTGCCCACAACATGAAGGGGCCTACCAGGTCCTAGTACATTTATCCTTTTCTTAAAGAAAACAATATTAACATTAGTGAGATTAGACACACAGGTATTTATTTCTTCAATTATATCAATTAGGGATGTAACTATTCCACTTTTCCTCGATTCTCGATCTTGATGCCGATACCAATCTCAATTCTCGATTCCAAAAATTGCAATGCTTTTAGTCACAGACAATTACTTTACGTAACTAAATACTGTATAGGAGGGTGTGAAATTCAATTATTTAAACTAGGACAATTACTAACATAATATAACACGAACCATGTGAGCATATTCATATGAAATTCCAAAAAGTTCAAAAGAGGCATATGACATAATATTGAAAACATATACAAATGTATGTATGTATGTGTGTGTGCACACGTGCTAGCGTGCGTGTGGTGGTGTGTTTTTTTTCGTCCACATAGTTTATTCAAAAATATTTCCAAAACTCACTTGCCATAGATGAATGNAAATACTGTATAGGAGGGTGTGAAATTCAATTATTTAAACTAGGACAATTACTAACATAATATAACACGAACCATGGGAGCATATTCATATGAAATTCCAAAAATTTCAAAAGAGGCATATGACATAATATTGAAAACATATACAAATGTATGTATGTGTGTGTGCACACGTGCTAGCGTGCATGTGGTGGTGTGTTTTTTTTCGTCCACATAGTTTATTCAAAAATATTTCCAAAACTCACTTGCCATAGATGAATGTTGTGCAATCCACACCTTTGTAGTTGCGATTTAAATAAGTTTATGATGACAACAGGAAACCACGACACAAGCTTCACAAGTTTAAAATTAATATACCACGTGTCTGCACTCGCGAGTGTTGTGTAAGGCACTTCCAAGGCCTTCACAGGCTTAGTAAAATGCATTTAACGTCAATCACGATGTTCACAATCAAGAATGTTCACCAAATTGTGCAAGAATAGCACAGTGAAAACACATTATGTTTTACAATAAAAGGGATCTTTTTGTCACATGCAACTGATAGACACAATAACTGTAGATTGATTATACTAAAACAGAGCAACAGGCTGGTGTTTACCATAAACAAAACATAGCTGGGCGGATTGGAGATTTTGAGCCAAGAAAATTTTGAATGGGGCAGAAAATAAATTTTTTTGCTAGAAAAGGACGAGATTGGGAATGCATCATTAGTAAATAAAGAAAATCTCAATTATTGCCTCTACATATAAAGGCATTTCGCCCACACTTTATTTGACATTTTGTTTGTAAGACAGTTAACTTACACTGGTAATTTTTTAAAATGATTGAATGGAAATGTTTTTCTTGTTATAATCAAACATGTTTTGTTTCTGAAATGGCATGGCTTATTTGCTTGAGTACTATCAGCGCTGCCGTGGAATTAAACCAACGGCGCTAGTAGTCTAGTAATCAACCATGGTACCAGACTGTCTTTCCAAAGCCGTAAGATGTCGAGAAACTTAGTTTCCTTTTACGATAACGCTATTTTTTTATTCATTTCTCGGAAATATTACAACAGTACAAATATAATTTCTTCTCGTCCTTTACCAAGTCATAATGCAAATAGTTAAGTATGCGCACGTTATTTATGATGTTGTGAACAAAGAAACATCATATCAAAGCCACAAGAAGGCACAAAAAGTGCAAAAGTGAACATTCCACGAGTGAAATAATAAGTTTGTTTCTGTCACGTGTAAATTAATAAAGTGCTATGTTCTTTATATAAGTCCTTTGCTGTGATAACGTTGAAATCATCTGCTATGTGGCAAGTTTTTTTAACTATTCTTTTTTATTCGAGTGAGAAAAATATAGGTCATGCAAAACGTGAGGCTGTGTTCGAATTGGCACTTTTAGTTTACTAAAAGGTCATGTGACCTAAATTAGTCGGGAAAATGATGACATACTTGGTATTTTATTTAGTATTTAGTTTTTAATTTTTAGTATGTAACGAAACTGGCTAAACAAAACTACCAAATCTCAACCGAACTCAAGCTACTAAATTCTAATATACCTAATAGTGAATTTAAACACAGCCAGTTCAGTTTTTTTTTTTTTTCAGATTACTTCCGCATCTCATATTTTCACGCACAAAATAATTTTCCAAGAATGATTTAATTACTGGCATAAATCAAGTAATTTTAAACCGTTTTTGAGAGGTGAAAGGTTATGTATTTGTAGTAATTGGTTTTTAATGCTGTGATTCTTGGTCTTCCGATTTTCTATTATATGATTCTTCAAGATTTGCGGGTATCGTGGAATCAAGTTTGACATTCCTAATATAAGTTTGACATCCGTGATATCAATGCAGTGCCAAATTTTTACCAACAAATTTTGTGGTTTATGTATGGTAATAAATAATATGTCTACGATATAGTCATTTTAATGGTGGGGCGTGGTAATTCGCGAGATTATGTTTAATTTTTGCATTCCTATGCCGCAACGTCTCTGCTTATGCAATCTGATGTGACTGTGGTCAAGGCTAGTGAGCACCATGATAAAGAATGTCAAAAACTGGTTACTATATTCACTCTACGTTTGTAAATCATCGACTCCACCTGTCCACCTGCTTATTAATTTGTGCTTGCACCTTGCAAACATAATATGAAATATACTCGTACATTCAGCTTGAACTTCTTCGTACTCACACAGAAAAGTGTGGCATAAGTATAACTAAATGTTTCAAGATGGATGGTTAAGTGATCCCGAAAGTTTCTGTCTTATGAATGTCATATTATTTTGCATACTGGATTTGATAAAAGGCAAAAATAATCTTATTTCAATGGTTTGAGTGAAAGGATACCCAACTTTGGTGTGCCAGACCCAAGTCTGTAAAATCTAAATATGCGAGTGAAGAGCGTTAGTTTTCCAATCTTAAAATTGACTTATAACAATTTCATGTTTTCACTTCACTTATGCATGGATAAAGCTATAAGGACCACGGGAATGAAAATTTTACATATGGCAGAAGAACACAAAATGAGCTAAAAAGTAGATCTTCAGCAGGTCCTTCAAAAGTGCTGAACCATGAAAAGCTTTGTCCAATAAGCATTATGGGTCAAAAAACAGTGACAGGATTAGCACTTATTTTTTATGAAGCTGTCCGTAGCTGGGAAGCTAGACTTCGGAGAAGTGATAGATAACTTTGCCAAACTAAAATTTTGGAGTAAATTTCAAGGTACTATGTATATAAATATATATACTAATGCAGACTTGAGTTACAAATATTTGGCATATAAATTATATTTAGAGTTGTATATTTCTAATATGTGAATTGTTGTGCTTGTCCAGAAAATAATAATATATATCAGTAACATATAAATATAAGTTAATTAAAAAATGCTGAATGGGGTCCTTATAAAAGATTGTCAAAGTCATGCAAGTTTCTACGATACTACAACACGCCAGTCGGGAGACTGGTGGGGAGCTTCACTCCCTCGCCGATACACCTATACGAAAATTTACTAAGACAGCAACAGTGGTTAACAGCTATAAATAAAGGCCCGGAGCCCAACTCAAACAAAAACACGGCAGTCCGCAGCCAGCTCAATGATTTGACCCAAGTCTGTCGGGCTGCAACTAGATTTGCAAATACACATAACGAGTTATGGGAACTTTGGTTCCTGGTCTCGTGACAGGCCTTCCGGGGGCATATGGGAGATCGGCGGCAGCAAGTTTCTAGTTACGTCTCTGTGTGTTGTTGGCTTTTCCTGAAAAGTTACAAGGAGTAGCTTTATTTTAAATCTTTTGTGGAGGTGATTATTCAGAACATCACAGTATGTGGTGTTGGTGGAAAGTTGTATTAACATATTAATGGGGCATATTTGTGATAATGTTTATGATTATATTTTGTTAATTAAATTAACAATGAGAAGAGTCTCTGCTAGAAAATATCCTCCTTGAATAGCGATAAGCCTAAATGCTGGTTTTATTATGTGATGTAGTGATTCATTATTACCGAAATGTAAAGAGGACACATTTGTCATGAGAGACTAAAAGTTATTCGTTGCCTAGAATTCAAAACTTATTTACACTTTTCAAGGGGACAAAGGAAAAAAGTGTAAATTGAGGGAAAGCTCTAAAATTTTGTCTTAGCGCGTACCTCATTTCCTGTACATCTCGTTTCTTCTGCAGTAAATACTTTCCAGTTATAAAAGATTTGAAATACAACTACAAATACCATATAAAATCAATCTTCAACCTACACACAAAAAAAATTATGCCAGATTTTGACTTAAATTAAAATAAATCTTCATCCACTAACATAGCCAATGTACATTAAATAAAAAAGGTCAGTCATCAATTTGCACATAACAATTATGTCAGATTTTATTAAAATAAACACAGCATAATCCACTACTAATATAAAAAAAATATAAAAAATCACTCTAAACTATTATGTGGGGAAGGTGTATGGTAATCCCACACTGCAGTCAATTTCCTGACTTTGTCTCACATATCAAAGCTTCAGTTATGAGGTGTATTATTTCAGAAAAATATTGAATATGTAAAGGTTAGAGAAAAATTTACAGCATCAGTTATCATAGAGGAAAGGAAAGGGTACATGGCTATACATTGGTTAATCTTGCGATGGGCGATAATGAGAAAACTTGTTTTGGTTCCACTGCAAAGGTTGTGGTGGGGTGAGGTACCAAGGAGTACTGATTGCAAAATAAACATTAGTAGCAGGTGTGTCATCTATGTGCCACAGTATTGTGTCAAATGCACATGAATTTGTTGGTTTGTACTTGGAATTGATTACTAAGTAGGGCTTGGATACCTATATGTGCAATCTTCAGACTTGAATCTTTGAGTTAGCTTTCTTGCATACTATGTTTGTGGTAATGACAAAAAAATAATATAATTTTCACATGTAGCTATTGCTGTGCCTTATATAATATAATTTTAAATTCTAAAAAAAATTAGTACAGCAGAGCATTGTTTGCAGTTGGACAACCATAATGTTGGTTGTGCATGTGTAATTTAAAACTTACTTGGATGTTTCTTATCATGTTATGTATTTATGTTACAAACATCAGAGCACATAACATTATTACATAATTGAATGCTTCTTATTTTGTGTACATATGTATTAAATTACATGCATCAGGTGCATTCACAACAGTACAAACGGTTCTATTTGTTTTAAAGGTTGTGGTGGCTACCTCAGACAGGACCAAGGAATCATTCAGTTTCCATCATCTGGATCAACAAGGTACTCTCCAAACATGAACTGTGCCTGGGTGATCATCGTGAATGATACTAAAGTTGTCAGTTTGAATTTCACCTCATTCCACTTGGAGCAGACTTCCCGTACTTGCAGTTATGACTGGTTGCAGGTATTTATTTATTACAGATGCCTTGCTTTATTTTAATGTATTATATGGATCTTTCTCAGCTGGTTTTAATATTCTGGGATTCTTTGCATTTTAAATGTAAATATTATTCTTGGAGCCCCATTTTTACTACAGTGTACTTTTGTGTAGGGCTCTTGCTAATACAGTCATCTTTCAAATTAACAAGCCCAGAAATAAAAACCCTTTTGAAAAAATTACCATTTTTTTGGAATCGTGAAAAATGTGGTTACATCACCCATGCATGCCTGCCATTACATTACCCGCTAGGGTCGCCTAGCACAGAAATTACCCTTTGGGAAACTACATAATAATTAAAACACTGGAGACTGAACTGCTGAAACGAGAAATAAACACTTTCTTTCTGTGATGTGGCACTGAGCAAATAGATTAATTACAAGTTCATATCCATGTACAGTTTTCTTTTTGTTTGTGAAGTTATTTTAGGGCAGTAGGTGAGGCAGAAACTGGGTGCATCATCATAAATAAAAGTTGTACACTAATTTTTTTTTTTTTAACTTTTTCTCAACAATCAGATACTACGAAACCAAAATTCCTAGATTGGGTAGCCACAAAGTTGTTGCTAAACTTCTTTCATAATTAAGAAATATCTCAAGCTAACAAATTTGCATGATACAGTAGGAAGGGACATTAGGAATATTTTCCTGCATCTTGTAGGGCCAGAGTAAATTAATATTTACAATCCAGGAGAGCCTTAAACATGCATAAATAAACACACAATACTCTGAAAATTTGCATAAAAACAGAACTGCGAATTGGCCAAAGATGTGGTGCCCGATGAGACATTTGTTTCACAGTTTGCTAAAATAAGACATTTGTGTAGTGCCGGAATGGCACATTTCCGTACGTGTGTTCCTCATCAAAACTTTATGTACTGCGTCATATTAGTCATTCCAAGGTCATTTGGTTCACATGAGAAGGCATGCCTATTTCTCTGCAGTAATTCAGGGACAGCCTTCTCCTGGTGCCAGTTAAGGTTTTCTCTTGTTCTTTGTTCTGTAGAGGATCTGTGGCCTAATTTTTATATTAATTTTGACGTTAATCTGTGTTCATATCCAAGTTCTGAGGAATAATTTTAACTGAAACATGCCTACCTGTTAGATTATGGTTTCATGAATGAAGAGCGTTTTATTTTCTAGCAAACAGTAAACAAAATGTCTTGTCTGGTGCTGCATCTTAAACCGATTTGCAAACCGGTCTTTATGCTAATTTTGATGGAAAACTGTGTTTGTATCTGCAGTTCTGAGTAAGAATTTCAATCTGAACTTTTCTACATTGAATGGTTTTTACTCTAGAATCTTCTGAAACATTTGGAATTACCTGTGTGACTGCTTGCAAACACTTATCACGGCCCTCTCCTCAAGACGAATGGCACTATTGGACAAATTTGTCATTCTAACTGGCAAACCGTCAGAACTAGAAGAGACCAAAGTCTTTGCTACGACACTACCTAGTAAACGCCACCCCTCTGCTGGTTTAATTAGACCCAAACGTGTGACATATTTATCTTGACATCTGCTTGCAATGACAATTTCACTAGAAGCGGTTAGCACAGTGGGTTGACAACAGACTACTGGGCAGCTAATTGACGAGGACAAATCCTGCCATGTTGACATCACCAACTCTGTACTGCCTACCCATAGCACACCAAGTTGAGTATATATACAGCACTGCAGCCTATGTAGTACACGAAGCCCCAAAAAACATTTATCCTCTATTCCTGCTATGTTTATATTGTGCTCTAGGCTAAGGTCACCAAGATTCAAGTTCACTTTTCTCTTTTCTATTACTTGTGTGGTTTCACGTTCATCGTGACGCTTATTTAACATAGATATAAACATGACTTCGCCTCATCTTTATGTATCATCATGTTACCCCAAGCAGGGTTTGAACCCAGAAACGACTTGCTACGAGAGCCTACCAGTACGTCCCTAGTGGTGGGAACACCCACAAACTCTTAGAGGTGTGCGAAGCTTCACATTTTTGAAGTTGAATCAAAGACTTTTGTAAATTTAACTTTTGAATAAAAACATTTTAGAGTGAAAAGTTAAAGATTTTTACCAAGTGTTTTTTCCACCAAAACTAGTATCAAAACCAGCAACCAGTATCATTAATAAGGGTGTGCGGATATTCGAAAGTTCGAATAGTTGCTAATAGTAATTTACGAATTATTCACATTCGAACTTCGAATATCTTATGCAAAAATTGTGAATAATTTACATTGGAGTGGTTGTAGAGATGTGCCAGCCTTTTGAAAGTTTTCCCCTGGAAGCAAGCACACTGGGAAAAGAAAACCTCAGTGGAAAAGATGCTCAAGTTACACTGTTTTTCAAACAAAGTTTGTAGTTTTTATCCCAAGCTANTATGCAAAAATTGTGAATAATTTACATTGGAGTGGTTGTAGAGATGTGCCAGCCTTTTGAAAGTTTTCCCCTGGAAGGAAGCTCACTGGGAAAGGAAAACCTCAGTGGAAAAGATGCTCAAGTTACACTGTTTTTCAAACAAAGTTTGTAGTTTTTATCCCAAGCTCCACCTTGCTGAGATAATCTACCAGCTTGACATTGACCAGGGTGGGTTGGTCAGCAAGGGGAGGGAGTGAATGTTTTTACAGCCATGGCCTTTCCTTTCTCTCTCTCTCTATCTCTCTATCTCTTTTGTTAGGTGAACAAGATGTCATGCCTGATACACACCAGTGGAAGGCTGTTAATAGGAGGGTGACCGACCATAACATAACACAAATACAGTGTGCATTTTCTGTCTCGAAAAATTCATGTTTCTTTGCCTTTCTCATTTTGACTTGTGCAGCGATGTCATCACAGTTAACATATTTTTCATGTGTGAGAGTTGGGCTGACGTACATAATACAGCTGATAAGTCTTTTTGGAAGAAATGCACACTTTCCTTGTAAGCAGTGAAAGTGGCTCAACTTTTGCTCTGAGGTCCTAATGCCAACACCATCCAGCATGTTTACTATTTAGCTTTACATTGACAAGGCTCCTTGGAGGAGGAAAGGGAAGAGGCCAAATGTTGATGGCCACCCATTGAAATCACTGTGCGGTGGTGGTGCCAAATGGGACTGGATACATGGAGTATGGTAGTTTTATAAAGAGTGTAGGTATGTAAATGTATAATGATTACTTTCCTGCAGATTTTGATATTTCAGTTCCATTGCTCAGTGTCTAGTAGGCATACATTTTTTTGGCAGTAACAGTATAAATTAGTTGAATATACTTAAAAACTGTAGTCTACTATAAATTAATATATATATTTTTTAATCCTTCGACTTAGATTTTTCTTCAAAATTCCTTTGCATGATGCAAGCTTCGCTTCGACTTCGCTTCGCAATTAAAAAACGACCTTCACACATGCCTAACCGACTCGTCAGCCAAGATAATTTTGCCCTTATGTAAGACATCATGCCAACCCCCTCATGTGTGAGAAAGGCTAGCCAAGCAGCCCAGGCAACCCTGCATTACAGAGCTACCTAGTTCCACCACAAACTAAGGGATTGCGCTAGTGAGCACAGCTCCGCCCATGGGAGGAGGAGATCACAACCGCCACCATCGCGCCTCAGACGAGCCCGCGGGCAGGTGAATACATGTCCGTGCACCGCCACAGCTTGCTCCACCACCTTGTGTACTGGAGCTCTCTGCTGACCCCAATGTCTTCATGACCTACAAGAACGTCTTCAAAACCTGCATCAGCAACCCCCGAAGAAGTCTTCAACCCCCCTCAACAGGCACTACCCTTCTTGTAGTGCTACTCAAAGTCCCTTCTGGACAACAGCATTGAGATAGTTAGGGACAGTTAGTATCATAACTACCTAGGTGCATCTGCTCTTGTTCAGTTTGGATCCAGGTCCCATTCACCTGGTTAACGTAGTTTACTACCGTTCAGTTCCTGGTTAGTTATGAAATAGAATGGGCCTCTGTGTTTATTCCTCACGGAATAGATAAGTTTTCTAACAAATCTCGTACCGATTCTAGGGTGACTGTGTTTATACCCCCCATAGACTTCTGCCCACCTGGAGAAAGCAGGAGAACACGTTTTTTACAACCCATTGCCGAACCTGGAGTAGGGGAGTAGGACTGCGGGCTCCCTTAACCGGGTGTTTGTACGTTTGCAAACACACCCATTAGACAGCCACCCATTCTGTGCATCTGGTGTGCAGTACGGTAGAGCCACAACCACTAGTGACACAATCCACAAGTGGGCTAGTTAACCAGCCCAGCNGCATCTGGTGTGCAGTACGGTAGAGCCACAACCACTAGTGACACAATCCACAAGTGGGCTAGTTAACCAGCCCAGCCGACTCACTCCATCCACCGCACTAAACTGTTGCCGGTTGGAGTAATCGGATACGACTCTGGTTGGCTTGGCCTCGGCTAGGATATACAGCTAGCCAGGGATCNCTGTTGCCGGTTGGAGTAATCGGATACGACTCTGGTTGGCTTGGCCTCGGCTAGGATATACAGCTAGCCAGGGATCATCGTTGCCTGCTCTCCTTTCGTGAGGCGACTTTAGTACCTACCTGTATGCCTTACACCCAAACGAATGGTGCGTGGCAAGCTAGGAAGGCAGCTACTGCCTCCAAATTTTACGGGAGCTGTAACTATTACCAACTGCACTTTGTAGAATAACCCCCTGGGAACAAGCTCAAGCTATCTGCCAGTTGGAGAGGTTTCACCTCCCAGCTCCCGCCCCCTCTTTATATCAGCCCCCAAGCAAGACCAACGGCCGACTGCACCAGGTTGTCACTGTTTTCCATCAAGGATCCCACATACCGTTAGGGATCGCGAATCCCTGGTTTCAGAGAAGCCAAACCAGCAGCCCTCAGCGGGCATCCTTCAGCACCATCAGCCGCAGCGGCACCTCTGCCCAAGGACTGGGCACCAACTCCGGCCGACAGCAGCCTCACCAGCAGCAAATCAAGGACTACCCCGGGCCACATCCAGTACAGGTATACCCGTGGCAGTGTGCCAACCAGTACGCCGGACAGCTAAGTCTATGACTGACTTTGTGCCGTGCCATCAAGCCACATGCCCTATCTTATATACCAGCGGGGGCCTGGTCAGCGGTCAATAAGCTCAAGCTCAGCCAGTTAAATCGCCCGTGACTCTGACCATCGCACCAAAACCTTGCCCGAACATGATGTCAGCTACCCAATGTTACGCGTCAAGAGTTTTCATGGCATCCAACGTGGGGCCACAGCGCTTTGCTAGTTACGAATAGTAAAACAAAACTAGGCCAGCACGATCTCAAGATCTAGTAGTCTAGCCGGGAGTCAAACGAAAGCCAACCAGACTTCGGGGAGTCTGAAAACACCCAGTGTTTCCCAAATAACTAGCCAAAATATCAGATACCGAAGTTAGCATAGCCGACCAAGATGCAACTAACCCCATGGCTGAGGCCACACCCAAAAGCTGCCGTACAGCCACTTGCCGTGGCATGGGGTTCAAAATACCATTGTATGTGCACACAGTTTACATAGCTTCCTTTACCTCTGTTTGGGATGGACAGATGAGCCCAGATATACAGACAGACTAGAGTTCCAGTGTAACGACTGCCGAACCTGCCAGACTTCATATTGTAGCTGGCTTACTTGCGCCGGTCAAGGGATAAACAAGGTACGCTGCATTGTCTGGGCTCAGATTTACCATCACCTATGCATAAGCTGGCCAAATGTTTGAATCACGAGACCAGGCCTCATGTATAGATGTGAGGTTTGCCGACATGCGGAGGAATACTACCAGAGAATCCTGTCGCTCGCCGGGGCTCAATCACCGCCCGGGGTAGCGATGGGCCTCAATTTCCGGAGTTCGCAGGAAGGCCGCAAGAGGATCTGGTCACATTCACCCTTGACTGCGAATAGGACTTTCGTGGTAATGAGGTGTCCCCTAAGCAATGGGTTGGGAGGACCAAAAATCAATTAATAGGAAAGGCCCTCGAATGGTGGACAAAATACAGGCAATTTATAACTGAGTGGAGTGGGGGCAGCTATGCTCANTAATAGGAAAGGCCCTCGAATGGTGGACAAAATACAGGCAATTTATAACTGAGTGGAGTGGGGGCAGCTATGCTCACGTCTAGCAGCACAGTTTTCAGGCGAAGAAGTAATAGCCCACTTAACGATTAAATTCCATAGCCGAACCCAGGCTACCGACAAAGAGGATGAGATATTTATCAGGGGATAGTTCCAAATGTTCAAAAGAATTTTCCCCGAAGGAAATGAGGAGAATTGCATGTGCCATATTACACGTATGCTCCTCCCCAAATTATGGAACTTGTGACAAATCCTGAAGCCTTAAACCGTCGACGAGCTAGTGGAGAGGGCACGGAAAACAGAGCAAAATTACAAGGCACAGGTCCTGCTGGACAAGTTGCGTTCCAGTTNATGCTCCTCCCCAAATTATGGAACTTGTGACAAATCCTGAAGCCTTAAACCGTCGACGAGCTAGTGGAGAGGGCACGGAAAACAGAGCAAAATTACAAGGCACAGGTCCTGCTGGACAAGTTGCGTTCCAGTTAAAGCCAAGAGACAGATAAGCCGTCTGAGTGAAGGGGAAATCCTCCCCCGCCCCTCCCGTCATCCCTACGATCCCTAACAGCTGGTTCTGTCCAGAACGGCACTTTAACCGAGACTGCCTGGTGAAGCAGGCATGCCAGGGGTGGGCGAGGGAAGGGAGAACACGTCTGGCCCTCCACAGAAACAAGAGGAAGTTAAAGGACCCAACCAGGCAGTAAACGCTGCCTGAGAACCACAGACCCGTCCTCCTCCAGAGACTAGAAGAGGAAAGTGAACCACTCGAAGCCCCTCACACATAGAGGTGGAAATCAATGGGCAGAGGACCCTCACCCTATTGGATTCTGCGGCTACAGGTGACTTCATAACAAGTAACGTGCTCACCCCTGCACAAAGAGCCTCACTTCGCCTTAAACCCACCTCATACTCATGGCCCAGCACGACCGGACCCTTCAGGTCGTGGGCCGAACCATGCTGACAGTCTGGGTGTACCGTCACCTAAACCCAGCCAAATTCGTCGTCTCGCCCAACATTACGGAAAAAGTAATTCTGGGGCAACCATGGCTATGTCAACAACAGTGCGTAATGGACCATGACAAAGCAGCGCATCTATATCGGAGACAGGCACCGGGTGACTCTTAATTGGGAACATAGCCCTGATGTGGCGATCCCACCCTCAATTGCTCCCGAAGATTTAAACCACCAGCTAGCGGAACCGGAATTCACCCAACTTAGACAAATCCTGGACGACCATGTTGAAGCCTTCGGCCAAGGAAAATCGCTACGCTAGACGCGTAGCATCCAACATGAGATTTGGCCCACCACTGATGCACCGGTGTATAACCGACCATACCGAGTGTCTGCCCGGAGGCTGCACCTTATTATGACCCAAGTCCAGGCGATGAAGGAACAGAGAATTGTGGAACTGTCCGATTCTCCTTATAATTCACGTGTGGTATTAGTCCCAACAAAGGTCGGTCAGCTAAGATTTTGCGTGAATTTCAAAGATCTGAAATACGTAATGCATCCCATAGCACCGCCAGCCATTAACCTAACCCACACTCTACGAGATATAGGGGAAGGCAAAATCTTCAGCACTCTCGACATGCAGTCAGGGTACTGGCAGATAGCTGTACATCCCGACAGAAGGAAATACACCGTGTTTACCACTCCAGAGGGCGAAACCCTGCAATTCAGAGTAACGCTGTGAGGACTCAATAATGCCCCCGCCACCTTCCAGAGGCTCATGTCTGCCGAAGTTCTTACCGGCTTTGTAGTTCAGTTTTGTTTCGCCTACTTGGACGACATAATTGTTTGTTCAAAGTCATGGGAGGAGCACTACGGACACCTCCAGCGAGTCCTGTAGAGACTCGAGTTGCATGGCTTAACTTGCAAGATTTCCAAAAGTCACTTTGGAAAGACTGCTATCGACTATCTAGGGCATGTAGTCTCACCCGAGGAGAACTGCCCCCAAGCCTCATCAATACAAACCATCGAGGAGGCAGAGAAATCCACCAGCAAGAAGCAATTGTGTCGTTTATTAGGCCTGTGTACCTGGTTACGTGATTACTTGCCAGACATCGCCCAACATATGGCCCCTCTCAACCCCCTCTTAGAGAGGGAAACATGCTGGTGGTGGGGAGATGAACACCGTAACGCCTTTCTAACCCTGAAGCAGAGCATCTAGAATATCCAGCAACTCCACCGACCACAAAGAGATAGCCCTTTCATACTACAGATGGCTGCCTGCCAGACGGGCTGGGGGCGGTCCGATGGGCAGCCTCAAGTCATTGCATATGCCAGCATCCGATTGAGCACTTCTGAACTAAGTACCACATTAACGAGCAGGAGTGTCTCGCCGTAATCTGGGCGGTGAGAAAGTACCGTTACNCCGTAATCTGGGCGGTGAGAAAGTACCGTTACCACTTGGAGGACAGGCACTTCATACTCCACGCTGACAGCAAAGCCCTCCAATGACTGCGCGAGTCAAAGAATGCCAAAATTAAATTAGGATGATGGGAAATGTTNACGCTGACAGCAAAGCCCTCCAATGACTGCGCGAGTCAAAGAATGCCAAAATTAAATTAGGATGATGGGAAATGTTCCTAACCGAATTTGATTTCGAGGTACAACACTGCCAATCAGACCTCGATGGGGGCACCAAAGAAGATGAGGAGTGGGAAAGAATGACTCCTCCTCCCCCCNACAACACTGCCAATCAGACCTCGATGGGGGCACCAAAGAAGATGAGGAGTGGGAAAGAATGACTCCTCCTCCCCCCCTCTGGCTCCTACCAGAAACCCAGAAGAACACCTCCGGCCCCTCCAGCTGCAACACGCTGGTGCCAGATAAGCTACCACCAACAAAAAGACCCAGAAAATCCAGCGTCTCTTACAGGACATGCCAGAGGTTCGAACTCCGGGATGATGTCGCCTGGTCCTGGANACAACACTGCCAATCAGACCTCGATGGGGGCACCAAAGAAGATGAGGAGTGGGAAAGAATGACTCCTCCTCCCCCCTCTGGCTCCTACCAGAAACCCAGAAGAACACCTCCGGCCCCTCCAGCTGCAATACGCTGGTGCCAGATAAGCTACCACCAACAAAAGGACCCAGAAAATCCAGCGTCTCTTACAGGACATGCCAGAGGTTCGAACTCCGGGATGATGTCGCCTGGTCCTGGANGGACCCAGAAAATCCAGCGTCTCTTACAGGACATGCCAGAGGTTCGAACTCCGGGATGATGTCGCCTGGTCCTGGAGCAGACAACCGGGGAGGCCCCGTGGAAGAATTTGCAGTGAATGTAATAAATTATTTTAATAGTGTCCTGTTAAAATTTTAAAATAAACGAGATATTGTACTGGCAATACTTTGTATTTATTATAGATGAAAACAAAAACCACACCCCTGTTGATTTATCACTTTTATTTCCAGTTTAAAATTTAATTTTCTACAACAGGTTATAAAAACTTATCACACGTAATTTATTTTGAGAAAGCAGCAAGTGCCTCTTTTTATTGTAGGAGCATAGAAAACAAAATCTTTAAATTCATGAGCTATTTAAAAAAAATTTCTGTGAACTGGATTGTGGTGAGAATATGATTATAGTAGACAGTAATCTGTCACCAAGCGCATCTCTTTGAACTATGTATTTACATTTTAGGCAGTTTCCTCAGCCACAGTACAAAGATTCTATTAAGCATGGTTTTCTACTTTCTTGAAAATGGGCTTTTATGGATCCAGTTGATGTATTTCTTGCAATACCAGCACTCACGCCACTTTTGGTTTCTTCTGGGGCAGTGTAAAGCAATAAATATTGCGTGCCATAGGCCTAACAGGGGTAGAGGACAGAAGGTTGGTAAGCATTCTTTGTCTAGGTCAGGGACACATGTTCCACTTTTTCGCCTTCTCACCAAAATTGGGCTAGGATGAAAAGGGGCTGGTGATGGTAAGATACGTAGTCTAAAGTAGAAGGATCTCAGTGAGACACTGTGCAATGAGTGGAAAAAAATCCATTGTTTTCAGAATTTAATTTTAAAGCTTTAAAGAATACTAAAAGCAAAGCTATTAAAAATTGTGTCTACCCACCAAGAGTTTATTACCTCTGATATTAAGATGGCGGCTCTCTGTTTTGTTATTTTGTTTATTGTTATTATAGTGACATAACGGAGCCTCTAAAATACAATGAAGCACATTTTACAGTGGCATTTGCCACACGACCATCGTTCATGTAGAGATTTTAAAATAAGAGTAAGTAATAATTATTGATAATTGAGGAAACATTTTTGCCATGTCTTATTTTTACATATAGTCTATTCACGGTAAAGTGAGCACTTTTGAAAGCCCTCTCATTTGGAGTAATAGTAAATAAATAAATTTTATTTTAGCCTTAGACATTAACTTCTGAGCGCGGTGGAATATACACTTTGTGTTTATTACTTAGATGGCAACATTTATTTAAAAAACATGGGTGCATGTACTTATGTACGCGCGTTAGAAGTTATACTTCTTTGGCGCCACTAAAATAAAATTTTATTACGTATGCAAATAATTTATGTCAGTAGGAAAATGATAAAATGACAAAGAAAGACATTAATTCAATTAATAAAGGTTTGATTAAAGAACATAATTTAATACTTACAAAAATTTACCTCAAATACTTNAAGACATTAATTCAATTAATAAAGGTTTGATTAAAGAACATAATTTAATACTTACAAAAATTTACCTCAAATACTTGAAAAGACTTTTAAAATTTTACTATACAATTTTTGTTACTAACAAGTTTTTCACGGTACAATGTAAGTAAAATTAATAAATAATATATATATATTCACAATGAATTACTAATATAAATGAAATGTTTTTCAATTTACTTATTACATAAACTGATTTTCTGTCGATTTTAAATATAACCAGATGCTATGTTGTGTACCTTGCGTTTGTATATAGTTAGACGATACGCGCATGCGCGTTGGGTCATACCCTTACCACGTTCACTGTCGTGCCCGCGCAACTATATGCGCATCCGCGTTGGGTCATACCCCTACCACGTTCACTGTCAAATTTCGTTCCACTGTTCGCGCGCAACTTCCGTTGCAACTAAACTTTTACGCTCAACGCACCAAAAGAAGTATAACTTCAAAAAGTAGTTACAGGATAAAAAAATGGCTGAAAGGAAAAAGGAACTAGGGCTTCAAAAGTGCTCATTTTACCATGAACAGCTTATAAATGCACTTATTTAATGCTGAAAATAAATATTACTAGGGATGGGTTGGTTCGGTTGTTCGGTTCCAATTTATACCAGTTCTTGAGGTTTGATTCGGAACCGGTTTTATGTTAACAACAACTACTGGGTTCTCGTTTCTACACAGCAATAAATTGACTGCAAAACTCTGTCCTTACAAAAATAACTACCTCCTGTATAGCGCTCCTTTTTTCCCAAAAATAAAGGAAAATAATTCTGAGGTTTGTGCTATACATGAAAAAAAATTAAGGTGTGGTAGTCGTAAACTGTCCTCTACCTTCTCTGTCTGTATCACTCAGCCCACCCCTGTAAACAACACTGCTAGCCAATCAATACATTTCTCCACGCCTTTTTTGTTTCCCTGTAAGGCAGAGAATAGCCTAGTCAAGAGGGCTGGAGAAGGGAAGAAGTGATGTTTTTTTTTAGAGGTGTGGCATTCCAACACAGCAAAAAAAAACCAGCAGTTCACTGCATAAAAGAAGCAAAAAAAAAGGAAGCAGGCAGGTAAAAGAAGCAAAAAGAAAAAGGGAGCAGGTCACTCACTGGAGTTGTTGACATTCTTTTAATGACCATAGGTTAAAGTCATGGCTTTTAACACTGCCAGTTATTTAAAAGTATTTTCCAAACATATCACAATCACCACCTATTAATGTAAAAACAATTTAATACAAGTTTATCTGTATACATTAAATTTTACCTTCACACTTTTTTATTGTTCTATTCTTCGGTAGGTTAAATAAAACATTTAATGAATTTTACCTGCATTGGTTGAATGAAGTTGCAAGCCAAATGCAAGTATTCAAAATGGAACTGAATACTGGAACCGATATTTATATTGTAGAATCGGTACCGGAACCGGAACCGATATTTTTCGTTATTCGACCCATCCCTAAATATTACATATTACAGCTGTCTGAATCATGTGAATGATACAACCTGAAATCTGATATGCAGTTTGTAGCACTTTGATTTCCTAGAACAGCAGCTTTTATTTGCCCTCCTTATAAATTTAAACAATGTTGAAGACTGGCAGGTATTGTCTGTAGATGAAGCAACTGATGAATGTAACATGCTCTTGCTGTGGCTGCGACCGTATCTCAGTCTCTCTTTTGCTTGGATACCCCCTCTTGTTCTCTACTACCTTCCCTTTTGTAGCTGCTCTTGCAATCATAACTTTTATCCACCCCTCTTTGTTTACATAAATGCAGCCTCATCTGGCAACAGGACAATAGCCAACAAAGGCAAGAAAGGAGTGAAGATGGGGTAGGGTATNCCATAAATGCAGCCTCATCTGGCAACAGGACAATAGCCAACAAAGGCAAGAAAGGAGTGAAGATGGGGTAGGGTATTGAAGAGGAAGAAAGAGATGAGACACTTTCTTTTTCCTTCTTTTCGTCTGTAAGAGGGGAGGAAAAGTCATTAAAATCAGGCACATTTTCGCAGTTGAATTAGTAGCAAGCTGATTGCAATTGTTTGCACAGAAAGTTTGCAATCACAAGTGATTGCCAAAACGCATGTTATTTAATAAAGATGACTGCTGCTGGGTGCGAGTTTCAAAATGTCATTAATGCTGTTGCATTATCAGAGTCAGAAATTAACTCTGTTGATATGCTGTACTCTCTAAATTCAAAGACCAATGTTCATCAGTACAATGTTGCTGTTAGTAAAACACTACCATTCTGTCAATACTAGAAAGAAATNATTCAAAGACCAATGTTCATCAGTACAATGTTGCTGTTAGTAAAACACTACCATTCTGTCAATACTAGAAAGAAATTTCCATAGATAGCCACATCTATTCAATGAGTTGTGGGCTAATCTATATGACGATCATGACTTGTTATTTTCGGATGAGTAAAGAAACTTTTGATGCTTTACTTTGAGTCACGGAGATAGGAGTACTTGTGAAATATAATTGCGGTGAGAATGAATGACTAAGTCTGGGAAGGAAATTGCTAATTACATTGTGGTATTTAGTCAAGCAAGGCTCCATGAACACCTTTAAAATTAGGATAATATATGATGTGTATTAAAGGCAGATGGTTGAATCTTTCCACTCTCATAATTAAATATTGAATAATCATCTTTTAATACAACTAAATATTTCTCCATTTTGTCCCCAAAATGACACCAGGAAATTACGATTGATGTAAATTTTCTGTCAACAAACTCTGTAACTGTCCTCGTGACTCAGGTTTGCAGCATGTTTGCAAACTACACTGCCAATGCAATCACTAAACACCAAGTTTGAAGAATGGGCTACCAATTCAACTGAGAAAATATACCTATACTTTTAACCTCTTTTATGTGATATGCTTGAAGTCCAGAAATTGAAACATTTACGTATGTTTGAAATTGTGGAAGAGTGATACTGTAATTACAGCAAGTGAGAATACAAAGAGGCACACATATTTAACTGGTGTAGTAACCTAGTATTTTATATATAACACAACAATGCATTAAAAATGATTGCTATAGTGGATGTGTCAGCATAGCCTATACTAGTTATGGCGTGGTTCCACTGTATTTAGTATATCTTTACATCCCACCAAGCAGCATATGTCTAGTTGACCAAGTGTGATGTTAAAGCAAAGACTGGGATCCAAGCATAATTTCAGTTTGATGCTCTCATCATTTATGTGCAAGACCAGAACATTATATTCAGTTAATGCTTTCTTTACAATAATGCCCATGGTAGTTCAACAACTAAAATTTTATAAGTTACAAGAAATAACTTCAACAGGGGATTCAAAATTATCATCAAGGGATGCAGTTATTCTTTCTTCAACTTAGCAAATGTTTTTTCCAGTTACTCTGTATCTAAACAAAATATGCATCACATTCCATATACATTGAAACCTTCGTGGGTTTGTCCAAACATTTTCGCACAACTTCAAAGAAATTTGAAAAATTGGTTTTAGTTTTCCTTAGAATCCTCGTGGATGACTAAGGTATGGGTGGGATTATATATGTAATCTGTGTAATTAAAACCACTGTCAGTAATGTAATTGATATCAGTAACTGCAGTTAAAATGTTGACATGGTTGTGGTGATATTTAAATAGTCTCTCTGTTTTTTAATTGCTCTCAGCTCTTGGGCCATCAAACATGGATTTGTGCCCGAGATCATACATTCTATGCCAGTGTGGTGTCCAGTCAGGGAGCATCATTCGCATGATTTGAATTCTGTTTCTGTGCAGATTCACGACGGTGAAGGGGCTGGTGACCGCATCATTGACCGGTACTGCGGCAACGGCCCGCCACCTAACAACACTGTTGTGTCGACCCATAAGGCCCTCTACGTGTGGTTCCATTCTGACCACAGTATAAATGGTGAAGGCTTTGTTGTGCACTGGAATGCAGTGAATCCAGGTGATGTGAGAACACATACATGTGTAATCATGAAGTGTCTCAAACTTGTTACCATTTACATCATGTTACAGTACAAACCTTTGTGTAGTCAGTGTAGTTTTATGACTTAATCAAGTACTACTTTGGCAATTGCACAGTATGTTGCATGTCCAGAGAACCTCTAAATGACGTAAAAACATGCAGACAAAATTAATATAAATAAAAACTGTACATGTTGACTATAGTGACTCTGTTGACTATAGTTATTTGCATATGCAGCAGAGCTCCAATTTTACCAGTGTTATGGCTTCTAGTAATAACTTCGTAAAATTGCTGATTTCGTAAGATTGAGACAAACAGAATTTAAATTACNCAGTGTTATGGCTTCTAGTAATAACTTCGTAAAATTGCTGATTTCGTAAGATTGAGACAAACAGAATTTAAATTACATTATGCAAAAATTGTGGTTAAAGCAAGGTTTTTCACGCAATGTGTGTTTTATTGTCTCTGATGCAAAAAATACATGATTTTGACATGAAATATTTGGTTTTTTAAATACGTAGACATTTTTAAAATTAAATTATGCCTACCTCAGGCAGGTATAGACAAGTCCCCTTGGTGTCAAAAAAATGTAAAATTGAGCACAGCATTACTTTGGTGACTGCAACGTACATATTTAATGGTTTTTGCTTCTCATAAGAAAATCAGAGATTTTATTAAAAATATTACATTTATTTCCTTATTGAGATGTTTTTAGAATAAAGTGATAACCCAGAAGGATACACATAACTCTTGTTGATGCCAAAAAATTAAGTTAAAACAGAACAGTGCATAACTTTCAGTAAATGTGAAGTACATTTTCAGTCGCTTCTCGTGAGAAAATTAGTGGTTTTGTTAAAATATATATAAATTTATTTCATTATGCATTATGCATTATACCATCACAAAGGCAGGAATTGTAACTTGCGCTGTTATTGGCTCCTTCTGTGGCTAAGCTTGTAAGATTGCAGTGTACAAATTCATGCAAGGGTGAGTAGGGGAGGAGGATGTGGCTGAGATAATGAAGCATCGCTTTGTGATGTCACTTGTAGCCAGAGGCCTACCATACAAGGGGCAGGGGTGGGCGGCATCCCTACCTTATGCGGGCCGTAGTTTTAAACTAATTTTTGGCAGTAATTTTTTTATTTTACAGCTTACTAATTTATGACTGCAACATTGCAACCCCTAGATTTTATCGCTGTGAGCAAGCTAACGTAATATGTAAAATGCAGTATTATTGTTAATTAATATTCCTTGTATTTTGTCAATTTTTTTTTTTTTGTAAAATTTTGAGAATTTTTTTTGGGAGTTCTTAATAATCACTTTGTAAAATCAGAGTTCATAAAATCTTGGAGTTGTACTGTATTAGTGTACACTTTCTGTATTTGTTGGCTTACTCGTGGTGTTTTTTTAAAATTTATAACCGACTTGCTTTCATGTTGGGGAATTCTATTTATGTTATTTACATATCTAATGACAACACCTTACCTTACTTGTTTTTATTTTTATGTACTTTTTGTACCTGTCTATTTTAACTTATTCCTAGACGTACATTAAAACTGAGAAAGCAAAATTTTTAAAATTAAAAGAACATTGAATAGCTTATCCACATTATGAGAATCATTGAGAGATAGTAACAGTGATGATGGAAGGTCTTTTTGCAATGGTGGGACAGCTTTAATAATTGCCGTAGAACATAACACAAAGTGCATCATGGCGCAGAGGGTACACCAGTATTTCTGCCTTGTTATTGTATGATATAACCGAAAATTTAAGGCTCCCAGTAATGTTTTACATGGTTTAACTTATTTTATTAAAACATCTAAGTAAATAAAAAAATTATATTTCTTGAAATTTTTGTTTTATGAGAAAGCATACTTGTAATTTAGAACCAAACTCCTGTTTTGTTTTCTACACACAAATATTTTTTTGTCTATTAACATACATAATTTGTTACTCCTTTTCTCAGGTATTCAGACATAAAATATTGATGAAGTTCCACTGTACAATAGAAACTACAGCAATCTTGAAAATTCAATGCCTTATTGAATTAGAAAAGTGAAATACACTGCTCACAAAAAGTTAAGCATATATCAGAATTCAGGATGTTATATTGAATAAAAGTAGTTTACATTTCATGTTGTATTCTTATTAGCACATAAAGTGGAAAAAATCATAATACTCATTTACATCATCCCAGTATGAAACAAACAAAACCCATAAACTGAAAAACATCTTAAACAAAGGAATCTCATCAGTTTCAATAACAACAAAAATAGTCTTCTCAGATGCATTGACAAACTTCAATAACATGTAGAACCTCTATGATTACTGAGGCACACTTGTATCCAACGTGGCATGCCAAAAACAAGATCATTCAGCATTTCCTGAGGCAAATTGTCCCATTCCTCAATTGCAGCTGTTTTTAACACCTGAGGTTGAACCTACTGTGTTGTGTACGTGCAATACGCATGTTGCTGGAGGGAAAGACGCCAACAATGTTTACATGATTCGCACAACGTAGGTATGATCCACTCATACTAGAAACATAAATATTACGTATTCGTCGGCGAACAGGGACTATGCAAAACTTTTTGTGGGCAGCGGAAAATATGCTAAACTTTTTGTTAGCAGTATACTAAAAAAACTCAATGTTCCAGCTAACACTGCAGTTGCCATATTCAGGGCAGCAGTAACAGAGAATGAACTCTGTTTAGATTTGACAACTTTTTTAAGAGAAAGTCTCTAAATCAATATACAGAAATTACCAGAGTGTAATTTCAGTCTATCTCTAATTAAATTTAAAAAAAAAAAAAAACAGAAAAATAAATTTCATCTGAAATGCTTTAATAATGTATTGGCTAGATACACATACAAACACACAGTACTCTCTACTTCACGTACTTTTTCAGTGTAGAGATTCTCAAAACTTTGCTTACAGTGGGCCAAATTGAATCATTATTCCTGCAAGAAACTGCCCACATTGCTACCTATAAAGAAATAATCACATGCAATAAAACATGTAATATGCATCTCAGATGTTGCCATTATTTCTCCAGGTGTACATAATACACTAAAGAGCCAAAAAAACTGGTATAGGTGTGCGTATGCAAATAAGAGAGGTATGGAACCAATCAGAGTAACGCGATGCAGTCTGCAGCAAGATCGGTTACTGCTGCTACAATGGCAGGTTATCAAGATTTAAGTGAGTTTGAACGTGGTGTTATAGTGAACACACGAGAGATAGGACATAGCATCTCCGAGGTAGCGATAACATTTGGATGTTCACGGACGACCATTTCACGAGTGTACCGTGAATATCGGGAATCGGGTAAAACATCAGATCTTCGACATCGCTGCGGCCGGAAAAAGATAGTGAAAGAACGTGACAAGTGACGACTGACGAGAATCATTAAACGTGACAGACGTGCAACCCTTTCTCAAATTGGCGCAGATTGGATTTGTGGACTGCCCTGCAGGATTCATGGTGTGAATTGTCTCCTGCATACCTTCAGACATTAGTCGAGTCCATGCCACTTCGTCTTACGGCACTTCTGCGTGCTCGGGCGTTGGAGGAGGGGAGGAGGGGTGCTACACGATATTAGGTACAGGTGTACCATTTCTTTGGCTCTTCAGTGTATATTTTGGGGAAATGAACAATCCTGAAGACAGAAAAGTGTGATAATCTGATAACAGAAAATAAATCTTCGGTCTTCCTTGAAATCAAATCTGCCTCCAGATTTTATAAAATCACAAACTTTTCGACCTGTCGCATATATGAAATTTGGTCATCAGACCATCTTCTGAAATCACCAGATCTGGCAAGAAAATCACCAAGTTTGTAACTCTGACACTGTTATTGCAGATAATAAGTTTTTATTATGGAAGCATGCAAAACCTAAATACTTACAATATTTTTAAAGAGAATCACAATTAAAGGTACAGTAAATAATGAAGAGGTCTTACTGTCACTGCTGTTTGTTGGCTTGGCACAAATGCAACCGCTAAACGAAGCTTCTCCTTTGATTCAAAAGACACACAAAATCCATAAATATAAATGTAAAAACATACAGTAAACTCCAGATNAAGCAATTTGGGGGGGGGGGGCCTGTGTTTACTTTAGGCCTACATACAACATGTAGGTTATATAAACCTATAATAAATTGATACAGGAATAACATTTTTTTGACAGCCAGTGTGTAACAGTGTCAAAAATGATATTAAAATCATCACATACACAAAATCCTTTATCAGCTGATGGGTGAATGATTGCAAGAAAATTTCACGTTGGTTATTTCGACAGCCTACATTTGCACTACAGACATCGGAGAAATATGTAGGCAGGAAGGAGATCGTAAACAAAATGTCTATGTATTTGATTTTATATTGTTACAAAACAGCTGTTATTAGTGTAACAAATTAAATTTGATTCTAGAATAATGTGTAGGTGTTTGAACAAAATGGAACACCGTATGCGATAGTTAAGCTTCGTTTGTCTCTTCTTCATAGGCCGTAGCTAGTGCTAATTTCGCCACGTGCATGCTTCATATTAATTAAAGAGGTTGCACATCTATCGCAAAATATTTTTAAAATATTTTTCTATATTAATTTGAAGTAATATATTTCAAACCCAAGTTGTTTTGAGCCCACATGAGATGAAAGATGAAAAATTTACTTTTATAATGATGTGATAGATATACCTTTGGGACACTACAGCGAAATAGGCTACTGTGCTGCCATCTGTTAGCCAGTGCGCGCGGCTCGTTTCGGAAACCATGCCCACGTGAAATGGTTGACTTTTCATGNGCTCGTTTCGGAAACCATGCCCACGTGAAATGGTTGACTTTTCATGTGTAAAATACAAATATGTAAACAAATTCTCAGGAGTTTTAAATTTTTCCTTGAGCTCTATAAATATTTTAACGTAACACNTGTGTAAAATACAAATATGTAAACAAATTCTCAGGAGTTTTAAATTTTTCCTTGAGCTCTATAAATATTTTAACGTACCATGTGAAGTGATTCTGATTGCTAATAATTTGGATTCGGCAGCCTGCAAGTGCCAAGTCTTTCTGAGGGTGTCTCACCATTTTCTTTTGTCCTGACTCCCCCTCCCACTTTTGCAACGCATGTTATATTTTTATTTATAAAACCATACGTTATTTGCGATGTAATAATTTTTGCGGTAAACAATATTCATGTTAATGTGATATTTTTTCGTCCAGTCACACTCGGTGCCTTGGTTAATTTATAAATAGCTTCTGTGTTTACGAACTACTGTAAACTACACAGTCTCGCCTTTTTGACGAGCAGATGCCAGTTTTAATCGTAAAGTACTTTATTATTATGAATGAAAATGTGCTGTCTGACAATTTCCACGAAGTCATAATACTTCTAAGTTTCACATATATTCATTGTTAAAAACATGTGTAAAAATAACTTAGTACCCAAACACTCTTAATATTAAAATAAATTGGTACCACTTCACTCTACTGCAACCTGTTACAGGTAATTAACAGCGTGCGCATGGGTTATAAATGGCAGGGGCGCGTGACTGGCGGCTGCTGTTCAATATTTGACTTTGAACTGGTGGTTCCATGGTTAAGCTGCAACCCAATGAAGCCACCCCCAGTAAATCTGGAGTTTACTGTAATTATAAGAGATAATTCAATATTTGTAAACAGGGAAAAAGCCATAACAAATGTCACTACACTGAAAGAATAAATATTATGCACTCATGTCCACATCCAGCCATGAATGTATTAGAAGGCAATTTCTAACTAAAAGAAAGCTTAAAACATGTTCTGAAATAATTAATTTCAAGCTAGNCATGAATGTATTAGAAGGCAATTTCTAACTAAAAGAAAGCTTAAAACATGTTCTGAAATAATTAATTTCAAGCTAGCTAACATTTCCAGAAATGACTACAGTGGACTCTCATACCAAAAACGCATGTACTAATAAACCGTATCCACAGATAATTTTCAGTGCTCCCGGCAAAACTCCTGTATAAATAATGATAAAGCTTACAGCTTTTATCGTTTTATCGGATGCTGCGTTAATTAAAGTATATTTATGTCTCGTCACCTAAGAATTCCCGCAACGATCTTTTTACTTTTTAAGTTGGTTTATGCAAATGTCTCATAACTGGGTGTGAAATACGTCATGCGTGCCGCCATTTTATCACTGCTCTGCAGTGCGTGATCTTTTCTTCCCACGATGTATATAGCGCGGTGCGAGTCTGACTTGCTACCTCCCCTTACACACTTGACGAGAGGAGAAGCGATTACCTATAGTCGGTTCATGACTGGAAGAGACTTTCTTGAAGCCCTGCTAAAGATCTACTTTCAAGCCCATTTCGTATCCTTCTGCCAAAGGGTAAACAAACATTGCCATGTGGCAGTCACATGGCAATGTTTACATGCAATGTTTACATTCCACTGTGTGTGTGTACATGTGTTCGTACATGCACGTACCCATCATAAAAGTAATGTATATATTATTAATGGATATTCCACAAGCGTAAAGTTTTTAATCTTGAGGATTTCACACAAAAGAATATGTGATGCAAACGAAAAACATTTCATTATATAAACCCAAAATGTGAGTATTAAAAATGAGATGTTTCGTGTGCGTGTCTGTCTCTCTCTCTCTCTCTCTCTCTCTCTCTCTCTGTGTGTGTGTGTGTGTGTGTATATATAGGTTTGATTTTGACTGGGGGATTGGGTGGGGGAGAAAAACTTTCACTTTGATTACATATTATAGACACAATACTTTGCAATGAAATGTGTCAACATTCAAGGAGTCCATCCAACAACATTAACATGGCAACGCCAATCTCTCATAAGCCCCCGGATGGCCGTACTGTAGAGAATTTGTGCGATTCTTGTTTAACCTAATATTTCATTTATCGGTTTTTTTATACTAATATCAGCTCTTTATTATTTGATTTTTCATAACGTATGACTTTAATTTGTGCTAACCTTCTCGTACAGATTCCTTTTGCTTTTGAAATCTGTATAAGAGATTACTCATAGTGCGTTCTAACGTGTTTAATATTTTTCAAATTTATTTCAGGTTTGCTTAAAATTTTATTTACTGTATTTTACGTTGTATGTTGCGGTAGTTTTTGTGTGCAGTCATGAGTTCTAGCAAGGTGAATAAAAGAGAAGTCACCAACGCCAACAGGACATCATTAACCTCACCGAATCGTTGTATTCACTAATTAGGCGAGGGGAAATGAAACCCTGCAACGTCGCGGAAAGAGTGGCAGAAATGTTGAAACTCTCCAAATCTACAGTGCTAAGGTATGTTAAAATATCTGTAGTATTAACCATTGCGTTTGCAAGTTGTGTGTGTTAAGATCAATTACGTTGGCCCACGAAATGTGTTTACAAGAACATAAAGAAAATTTGTTAATAACTTGATAACGTCGTCGAACGTTGTCTACGTGTATTTTTAACGTTTTATTTTGGTAATTATTAAGTTTATAGGGTTTCCTGTAAAAATAAAAATAATTCATTGAAAATCTTATATTTCCACTCTGCTAATGATGCAGAACACGAATATACGAGGGGCATTAACGTCCGACTAATTTCGTAATATGTGCCCACCTAACCTAACAGAACCTAACCCCACGATGAGTGAATCACTATTTTACATTTTTTAACTAACCTAGGATTGTAGGGTTATATAGTAACCAATACCTGCCACCTATTAAACTAACCTAAACTAACACACGGCAGAGCATATCACATTGTCACACATCATTTGTAAACAAACCCTTGTATGTTTTTGGTATCAGTAACTGTAGTTGACCCAGTAACTGAATTATGGTCCTTTTTAAATTATGCAAATTAGGTTGGCTATGTAGCACTGAAAGTGAAAAATATGACACTGATAATTTACAATAACTAAAAGACAATGGCTGTAGAACAGTGGTGTTGGGGAAATGCATTAATACACAATTGTTTTCTTAAAAGATTATGACTGCGATTTCATCGATTACGATGTCCTCTCATGTTTAGTGAAGTGATACAGATATGTTTAATAGTAGGGGAAGTTCCAGTTATATCGACTGTAATCTATTTAGTGACGTATAACAATGGCAATTAATGCCGCAATGTAACTTATAAATACAAAACAAGCTCCTTCTTCAGAATCTTAAAATGCACCATCTCTCCATAACCTATATAAAATTAATTGACTATAACAAACTCACTATAGAGGCAATTTTCCTTACCATTGTCAGTTGTCTTTATAATAAATTTCCACTGTATATATTGGGTTGTTTATGAAGAATCCCTCGCAGGGGTACACAAATTCCAACACAAAGTAGTTTTTATTTTTAATTACACATTGTAATACCACCTTTTGGTTAGGTGATTCATACACTCACATTTGAGTCTATATAACCCTACAATCCTAGGTTAGTGTAAAACCCAACAATCCTAGGTTAGTTTAAAAATGTAAAATAGTGATTCACCCATCGTGGGGATAGGTTCTGTTAGGTTAGGTGGGCACATGTTACGAAATTAGTCGGACGTTAATGCCCGTCGTATATTCGTGTTCTGCATCATTAGTGGAGTGGAAATATACCATTTTCCGTGAAATTATTTTTTTTTTTTTTACAGAAAAGCCCCCTAAACTTAATAATTACCCAAATAAAACGTTAAAAAGACACGTAGACAACGTTCGACGATGTTATCAAGTTATTAACAAATTTTCTTTATGTTCTTGTAAACACATTTCGTAGGCCAACATAATTGACCTTAGCACACACAACTTGCAAACGCAATGGTTAATACTACATATATTTTAACATACCTTAGAACTGTGGATCTGAAGCGTTTCAACATTTCTGCCGCTCTTTCCGCGACGTTGCAGGGTTTCATTTCCCCTCGCCTAATTAGGGAATACAACGATTCGGTGAGGTTAATGATGTCCTGTTGGCGTTGGTGACTTATCTTTTATTCACCTTGCTAGAACTCATGACTGCACACAAAAACTACCGCAACATATAACGTAAAATACAATAAATAAAATTTTAAGCAAACCTGAAATAAATTTAAAAAATATTAAACACGTGAGAACGCACTACGAGTAATCTCTTATACAGGTATCAGAAACGAAAGAAATCGGCACAACGAGAAATAATAAAGAGAGGATATTAGTAAAAAATAAAAAAACCAGTAAATGAATTATTATTGGTTAAACAAGATAATCGCACAAATTCTCTGGCACGTGTGTCGACCACATCTCGCCAACAACACACGGAACGAAGGTTTGTAAACAAATGGCCGCTCTACTTTCACCTTGAGCGTGATCTTGTGAGTATGCAAGAAACATTGAAATCAATGTACGTTAGCATCACGTCATTAATAATTAGCATAATAAGATACAAGTCTTTTCGAAACCCATTTGTAAGCGATAAATTAACAATTACGTTACAACTTTAGAACTATTTCCTCTCTTTGTGCTGGCAACCTAACGGCATAACTGTATCCGCGCTCGCCGCTGCTTGTAATGTTATATGCATGTAGCTAACGGCTAGGGTGTTTTTTCAAATGTTGATTTTAAAAAGTTTCTTCCCGTCGTGAACCGACTATAGCATCCAACATGGCGACCTTGCGTCCTCTCTCTCTCTCCCCCTTCTCTTTCTGTCTCTCTCAGACACGTACCTTTTTTTCCTCCCCTTACATGTCTTCGAGAGGAAAACTGTTGTCTAGCAAAAATAAAAGTGCGTCCTCTCGGCCACGCACGCTTGCCTTCACTCGACTCGACACACCTGGCTACAAAGCAAATAAAGTGCACTTGGCGATCGTAGAAATTTTAAGATTAACTGTCGCTAAAAATAGTTGCACATATCTTCAGTAGTATTTCAAAGCAAATAATTTGTCTGAAAATGTTGCGCAATTCATTTAAATTAAGAATTATTATAAATTGCAAAGATGTTTTCTTCAATGATTAAAAGTGGTTTTTTTCCAGTAAAGTTTGGTATTTAATTATATCTGGCGTAAAATAAACATGATTTTAAAACAAAATATTAATTTAACTCAATGGACATCATCTTCGCAAATAAAATGTGATATACCTACAAGCATATACTTGACCTGCCCTTGTCACCAAAAATTGTTTGAACATCGAGTGACTTGTATTACCAAGCATAAAGTTAATTTTCAGTAATTTCCTGCGGGGAAATCGGTGGATTTTCTATTAATGTATTTAAATAGATACATGTCTTTTGAATAAACTGATATCTTGAAGGGCATATTCGACACCTTTATTGGTCTAATGATGGGTAAGCACCGAGCCTGAGTGCAGCATAGCTCACGACACGTGTGTGTACGTGAAAATGAGGACGTGGTTTTGAATTATTAATTATTAAAGACAGTGAAGAAATAAATTTTAATTGCTTATTTATTCATTTCTGTCTCAAAATTACAAGTTTTTTTGGCAGTGAAATATAATTAATTACTTTAAAAGACAAACATTTGCCATGCGTGCAAGGTGTCGCCACCACGTAGCAACATGGAGGGGGTATGGTTTCACTCTTCCTGCCACCTTCCCTTCTCTGCCTGCTGCCGCCATGAACACACTGCCCGATGAATTATCTCTGTACATGCTCTCAGCTGATCGTGTGCATGCGGGACATTCAAAAAATTTTCCTTGCATTTGGTGTCATATTATTTACATTTTCAGAGCATTTGAAAGTTTTACGTCGGCTTGATTTTGGTGTCATATTACATACAATCAGTTATATGTGGTATTTGAGATGCTATATTCTTTATCTAAATGAGTTGTGGTGAAATGTTGTATTATTTACAGTAATACTTTTTTTTTAAATTTACATTTTTGTGGTGTTTATTAGTTAAACTTTATTCACAGATAATGTACAGATCTCATTATACTCAAAATGAAGTATAATAAGGTCAGTCATTGTATTNGTATAATAAGGTCAGACATTGTATTTAATTGATGTACATGTCAGAACCCTCTTCCACTGAAATTCCACATGTATGGAAATTTTTGGCAGTCCCCTGAAAATCGTAGATAGAGAGGGAGTGGGCTGTAAAACTTTTCTCAGACTTTATCCTTACAGCTAAGTGTGACAATATTTGAAGATTTCATGTTTCATATAGTAATATTCTAAGGTAAGTACCAAATGGCCCAGAATACAAAATGCCAACTGAGTATGGTTACCACTGTTATTGAAATAAAATTATTTAATTAATGTATGAATGTCACATTTACAACAGACAGATTTAGAAACCATTAATTTTTTAAAAATTGTTTATCTTTGTAATTTCTGTTATGTTGAAGTCATACACAGCTTATATGTGCAATACCGTACACTACTGATATTTCAAACATCTAGTTGGACAATGTTTCAGCACCGATAGTAACATAAAAATTTAATATGGACAAAGAAAGCTGAACTGTAGGTTCATCTAAACATCATATCTACTCATTGTTTTACTTCTATTTGCGCTGGAATAATAATTAACATCTACCATCATGCACAGCAAAAATAATTTTGTAACAAAACGAGTATCAGAATTAAGTAAACACAATTGCTTAAATATCAACTGTATTTTTATAAAACCAATTTGATAGTTTTATTGTTACACAGACATACACATTTAGTTCTGCAATATTTATCTGTAATGTAATATTAAGCTCTGTACATCAATTGGAATTTTTGTTTAGTCTGTGCTCCGAAAAGCAGATTTGTCTGTGTTTTGTAAACTAGTTAATAAATGTATTCCGATTTGTACGTCATTCCTCTTACTGTATACAAATGTTTCTTTAAGTATTTTTGCATTCTAGAACAGGCATAACTTAGACCTGAAAACTGCTGTAAGTCAATAAAACAAATTTAATTCATAATTATTGCTACGTACCTGCTTNTATTCCGATTTGTACGTCATTCCTCTTACTGTATACAAATGTTTCTTTAAGTATTTTTGCATTCTAGAACAAGCATAACTTAGACCTGAAAACTGCTGTAAGTCAATAAAACAAATTTAATTCATAATTATTGCTACGTACCTGCTTACCAACAAAGTTTTTTAGCGGCACGAGGAACTAGCCACTTCTAAATGCAAAAAATTCTCTCAAGACTTAAACCATTGGTAATGAATGGACTAATTGTAAACAGAAGACAGCTTCTATACCACAAATGCACTCGGCAGTGCAATCAGGGAAAAAGAATTGCTTGAAACTTTCTCCCCTTTCTACTATGTACAGTTAAGAAATGTGAATGATTTATGATTCAATCATGAAAACTCACTTAAAATTTTATTTCCCTTCCCCACTGTGTTCAGTTAAGAAATGTGTGTGATTCATTCGTGAAGAGTCACTTCAAATTTGGTATTCCTGTGTCCACGGCGTTCAATTAAGAAATTTGTTCGGTCCATTTACTGTCCAGGTTTTGGAAGTCCAAGTGTCCTAAGGTAACTGATTGTAAAGTTCAGTAATGTGTTTTTTTGTTCATTTCAATATTTTTGATTTCTGTAATTTCAGAAATAACAAACTACAGTATTTTATTATTGAATTAAGTAATGAAAACCAGTGAGGGGACAAATACCTATACTGTCCCTCCCCTCTATTTTATGGGTGGGACATTGTCTCCCTGTCCCCCCTCTTGCCCCCCTTCTTCATCACAACTGGATGGTAGCATAGTCTCATAAAGAATTTTGCTGTACTTTGACATACTGGTGATGTCAGTGTGGAATGTTCGTTTCAGTTTGTGGTGGTGACATTTTAGTCAGAAGTCACGGCGTTATTCAGTCCCCAGGGTCACCTGGGAAGTACCCTCACAACAGGGATTGCAACTGGTACCTCACATCTTATCAACTGGGCAGAAGAATCCAGTTTACATTCTTCACTCTCATGATTGAGTCCCATCCCAATTGCAGTTATGATTATCTTGAGGTATGTAAAATATATTACTATTTTATACATAAAAATTGTAGTTCTTAATTATTTTGGAAGTGAAGAGCTGTGTTGTTTCTTGTTATAACTGTATGTTCATGTTCACGTTCACATTTTTAAATTTATGATTTTGCATGAATAATCATCTGAATTAGGCTCCTGGATTTTACGCAGTTCTTTTAGTGGAAACCTTCTACAGTCAACTTTTCGACAATATGATCTTGGAAATAATTACCCTCTCGAAATAACACGGGGAACTGTAATAAATTTGGTTAAAAAATGAAAATATTTGAAGGAAATAGGTTAAAAAATAATGTGGTTGCATTTAATTTAGTTGTTAACTTTTGTGGTCTCCTCACCACTGCTGTACGACTCAGAAGGGGGAAAGATCTAAAAATGGACACCACCCTCGTAGCATTNTTTGTGGTCTCCTCACCACTGCTGTACGACTCAGAAGGGGGAAAGATCTAAAAATGGACACCACCCTCGTAGCATTTGACTGTTCACCCCTTCCATCATCATCACCAATGTTTACCCATGTGCACCTGCGATTACCTACGTTACATGCCAGGATTGCCAAGTGCCCAGACACCACCCTTTGTGAGACCGCATAGTTATGAGAACAATAGTATCAACTGCTGAAAGGATGAATAAAGATTATCTTTCTTTGACACAGCTGTGAGAAAATATATTAATTAAAAGTTTACATCCATGTACATTTCTTTTTGTGTAGGTGAAGGTTATTAGGATCATAGGCAAGGTGGAAACTTTGTGCTGTATTACAAATAAAATGTACAGTAATCCATCGCCAACCATGTGGGTTAAATGTTTCAAAAACACCACTGTCAAGGAAGCAGTGGTAAAAGAATACAAGTTTTTATGGGGAACAGAGATATAAGTTGTGCCTCCCAACTAAGTAATACAGTGAACCCTCAATATTCCAGACCTAATTTCCCTGAGTTTGGACACTTTTTTTCGATTCTCGCTCTTGATGCCGATACCACTCTCAATTCTTGAACACAAAAATTGTGATTCTTTTAATTACAGACAATTACTTTACAGAACTAAATAATGTATAGGGGGGTGTGAAATTTTATTATTTAAACTAGGTCTACATTAGTAGTAGGCCTATTACTAACAAATAATATAGCATGAACAGTAGGAGCATATTCATATGAAATTCCAAGAAGTTCAAAAGAGGCATATGAGATAATATTGAAATCATACATATATATTTATATATATATAAATATATATACACATATATGTTTCGTCCACATAGTTTATTCGAAAATATTTCCAAACCTTATTGGACATGATAAATGTTCACCAACACATGAAATTATTAAAAAGTTTGCAAGAATAGCATTTTTGGTAGTAAAATGTGNTTTGTGGTCTCCTCACCACTGCTGTACGACTCAGAAGGGGGAAAGATCTAAAAATGGACACCACCCTCGTAGCATTGACTGTTCACCCCTTCCATCATCATCGCCAATGTTTACCCATGTGCACCTGCGATTACCTACGTTACATGCCAGGATTGCCAAGTGCCCAGACACCACCCTTTGTGAGACCGCATACTTATGAGAACAATAGTATCAACTGCTGAAAGGATGAATAAAGATTATCTTTCTTTGACACAGCTGTGAGAAAATATATTAATTAAAAGTTTACATCCATGTACATTTCTTTTTGTGTATGTGAAGGTTATTAGGATCATAGGCAAGGTGGAAACTTTGTGCTGTATTACAAATAAAATGTACAGTAATCCATCGCCAACCATGCGGGTTACATGTTTCAAAAACACCACTGTCAAGGAAGCAGTGGTAAAAGAATACAAGTTTTTATGGGGAACAGAGATATAAGTTGTGCCTCCCAACTAAGTAATACAGTGAACCCTCAATATTCCAGACCTAATTTCCCTGAGTTTGGACACTTTTTTTCGATTCTCGCTCTTGATGCCGATACCACTCTCAATTCTTGAACACAAAAATTGTGATTCTTTTAATTACAGACAATTACTTTACAGAACTAAATAATGTATAGGGGGGTGTGAAATTTTATTATTTAAACTAGGTCTACATTAGTAGTAGGCCTATTACTAACAAATAATATAGCATGAACAGTAGGAGCATATTCATATGAAATTCCAAGAAGTTCAAAAGAGGCATATGAGATAATATTGAAATCATACATATATATTTATATATATAAATATATATACACATATATGTTTCGTCCACATAGTTTATTCAAAAATATTTCCAAACCTCATTTGACATGATAAATGTTCACCAACACATGAAATTATTAAAAAGTTTGCAAGAATAGCATTTTTGGTAGTAAAATGNACATGATAAATGTTCACCAACACATGAAATTATTAAAAAGTTTGCAAGAATAGCATTTTTGGTAGTAAAATGTGTGCACATTGACAAAAATTTACTGGAATTAACTTTCAGTGGAAGTTTTAACGTCCGTGAACACACACTCTTTGAATCGCGTAGTGCAACTGTAATCACAGCCAAGTATCATTGGGCAGGTTATGAATGCAACATACCGAATCTGTATGCTGACAAAGCTAATTCCTCTGTCGATAATGAAATGAAAAGTAGCTAAGTAAATAAATTTTATTTTTTCACATAGCAAATTTGCTACGTTTGGAGTTTGTTAACGTGCCGGCGATAAGTGAGCGCAACACACAATTAAAAACAAACACATTCCGAACAAAAAACAAAGACAATTTGCTGGCATGTTACGAATAGTTTTACCCAAACCCATATTAAAAAACGCAATGTTAGATCTCAGTAAAATAGTTGGAGTAAAATTAAACATTCATCATGTACTAGCTTATTTTTACGTGGATGTTTAGTTTATGTATATCGAAACTCGCTTCCCATATCAACCAGCAATCGATACTTGCAACTTATATAGATGTTGCTCGCATATAAGACAAATTCAGTGCGCACGGTTTACCATAACTTCCTAATAGTGCAAGTTTACAACCAGTTTTAGTTAATTTTCGCAATAAATACGTAGTGTTAACGTTACATAATATATGACGTACAAATATTTTTTTAACTTGTGAAACAATATCTTTCAAATCTGTGAATAAGCGGAAGAATCGAAACATTCTCGACAATATCGCTTACGTAAAGAGTCAATACAAAGCTTCTCGCACAAAACCTCACTTATATTTTAGTTATAACAACACATACAGACATGAAAATAAATTTTTTCCAAAAATATCTGGAAAAAATTATTTCCTGCCCGACAAGAAAATTGTTATGAATTCCCTAAATTTTTCCCAAAAAAATTTGGAAAAAATTATTTCCCGCCCGACGAGAAAATTGTTATGAATTACCTAAATTTTTCCCGAAGATCAGGATCCCACACAATCCTAGTTTTTAGAATGCAACGAAACTTGCTAAAATTCAAACTACCAAATCGCGACCGAATTGAAGCTACTAAATAATAATATACTAAATGGTAAATTTGAAAACGGCCAGTACAGTTTTATTTTCAGATTATTTTAGCATCTCATATTTTCACACACGAAATAATTTTCCAAAATTGATTAATTTTTTAGGCATGTGCGAAGGTTGTTTTTTAAATGCAAAGCGAAGTCAAAGCGAAGCTAGCATCATGCGAAGCGAAGTAGAAGCGAAGCTTCTATCATGCAAAGGAATTTTAAATAAAAAACAGAGTCGAAGGATTTAAAAATACATATATATTAATTTATATTAGGCTACAGTTTTCAAGTGTATTCAACTCATTTGTACTCTTACTGCCAAAAAAATGTATGCCTACTAGACACTGAGCAATGGAATAAAACATATCCTAATCTTGTACTGCTGAAAAACTGAAATATTAAAATCTGCAAGAAAGTAATCATTATACATTTTGATACCTACAAACTTTATCCAGTCCCATTTGGCACCACTACTGCACAANGGCACCACCACCGCACAGTGATTTAAATGGGTGGCTATCAACATTTGACCTCTTCCCTTTCCTCCTCCAAGGACCCTTGTCAATGTCAGGCTAGATAGTAAACTTGCTGGATGGTGGTGGCATTAGGGCCTGAGAGCAAGAGAGTTGAGCCACTTCCACTGCTTACAAGGAAAGTGTGCAGTTCTTCCAAAAAGACGTATCAGCTGTGGTATGTCAGCCCAACTCCCACACGTGATAAATGCGTTGACTGTGATGACATCGCTGCACTGTCAAAATTAGAAAGGCAAAGGAACATGAATTTTTCGAGACAGAAAATGCACACTGTATTTGTGTTATGTTATGGTTGGTCACCCTCCTATTAAACAGCCTTCCACTGGTGTGTATCAGGCATGACATCTTGTTCACCTAACAAAAGAAAGAGAGAGAGAGAGGGAGAAAAAGAAGGAAAGAAACAAAGGAAAGCATNATGACATCTTGTTCACCTAACAAAAGAAAGAGAGAGAGAGAGGGAGAAAAAGAAGGAAAGAAACAAAGGAAAGCATTTGGCTGTAAAAACCATTCTCTCCCTCCCCTTGCTTTATGACTGACCCTCATCAGTGTCAAGCTGGTAGATTTATCTCAGCAAGGTGGAGCTTGGGATAAAAACTACAAACTTTGTTTGAAAAACAGTGTAATTTGAGCCTCTTTTGCATTGGGTTTTTTTCTTTTCCCAGTGTGCTTCCTTCCAGGGAAAAACATTCAAAAGACTAGCACATCTCTACAACCACTCCAACATAAATTATTGACAATTTTCTCATAAGATATTCCAAGTTTGAATGTCAATAATTCATAAATTACTATTTGCAACTATTCAAATTTTCGAATATCCGCACACCCTTATTAATGATACTGGTTGCTGGTTTTGATACTAGTTTCGGTGGAAAAAACACTTGGTGAAAATCTTTAACTTTTCACTCAAAGATTTTTTTATTCGAAGATGAAGTCGAAGGTTCAAAAATCTTTGATTGGGCTTCAAAAATGCGAAGCTTGGCACACCCCTACTATTTACTGGTATAAATAAAGTAATTTTAAACCGTTTTTGAGAGGTGATAGGTTATGTATTTGTAGTAATTGGTTTTTGTTGCTTTNTATAAATAAAGTAATTTTAAACCGTTTTTGAGAGGTGATAGGTTATGTATTTGTAGTAATTGGTTTTTGTTGCTTTGATTCTTGGACCTTCAATACTCAATTATACATTTCTTCAAGAATTGCGGGTATCGGGAATTGTGGAATCGAGTGTGACATCCTTAATATATATATATATATATATATATATGTTTGAACAAAATCTGTATGGAATGCAACGGGAGAGGAGAGTTCTTTATTTAAATGAAGCGGCAAGCCAGCAGAGATGTGGCAACGTAGTTTACTGCTGTCTGGGGTGTGTCTTTCCCACCCCCTTGCAAGGTCACAGTACACAAGTCTCTGTAAACACGTCACGCCGCACTGCACAACGAGACAGTTGCTGGTTAAGGAACCATAATAAAACCTAATAGAAAGTGCATGTCTTTGAGTGTTGGAGACATCTTAAAATTAATTCAGAAACCTGAATCTCTAAGTTTTGTAGCAAATATTTACCTGGAATGCAAAATTTTGAAACAATTACCTATATAAAGAAAATAAGAAAATAGACATGTTACAACGACGCCTTGATTTTACAATTTAGGTCTTCTCAATTTTAGAAACACATTCCTATAAATCGTGGTGACACTTTATAAAATCAAGGCGTCGTCGTAACATGTCTATTTTCTTTATATAGGTAATTGTTTCAAAACTCATTAACTCCAAATACAAGGCAAATTTTCAAGTACCTTCCATTCCGAAGGAAACAGAAAATAAATGCAACTTTCGAGAGAGAATTTTAAGTAGGTGGTTACAACAACTGGAATGCAAGAGCATGACGTATACGCTCTAGTAGAAAGGAATTACATTATAATTTAATTTGGGAAGACTCTGAGACAACCCCAGGAACCAGTTGAGGCGTATTAGGGATCCTGCTATCAACTGCTAAGTCAGTTTTTAGTTGCTTCTCGCAGAAAAACCAAAAGATTTATTAAAAATGTGGAAATAGATTTTAGTATACAGATGTCTTTAGAATAAGATGATAACATAGATGGATGTATGTTACCTCTCATTGAACACCAAAACAGAAGTTTAATCAGACTGTTGTGTATATTTCAGCAAGCGCAAAAACTATTTTCAAAGTGTCTTATTGGAAAACCAGAGGTTTTATTAAAAATGTATAAATTTATTTTGACATTCATACATCTCTAGGATAAAATGATAGACGGATATGAGTAGCCTCTTTTTGACATCATAAAATAAGTTTAAACAGAGTACCGCATTTAACTTTAAGTGATACACAATCTCCTCCACACTGGAAAATTCCGCTAGGCATTCCTTGACGTCTGGTTTTTTTAATTTGATCTAGTTTGACAACTCTGCAATAAGACATGCAATCATGAAGATTTGCAGGGAGGGGATTTAACAAGAATTATAGACTGTCTTTTTGTTCCAGAAATTGTTAACACTCGGAGTAGAACGAACCACATATCGTATAAAGAAAACATTTTATTTCTACAGTGCGAAACACTGTACTATATGCACTTGGTCCTTTTCACATGTGTCTGCAACAGCTTAAAGGTGAAGGGCTGGAAGGAAATTGGCAGTTGCTGTAATTTATACCGGCATCTTCAACATTTCAAGTAGTATGTTTCCGTGATCTATAAATTTAGATTTACTGTGGTGTCTCCTACTAGTTAAACTATATAAGCACTGCAAATGTTTGTAATAAATTAGGTGTTGATTTTGCTGTACTTTGATTTGTGGTAAAAAACTTTTTTTTTAAATTTATAACTTAAAGACAATGTAGCTCAACAGTAATGAACTGGTGTACAGAAAACTGCGTCCATAACACAGCTGGCAGACGACCTTCACGTAGTGTCTGACCNCAACAGTAATGAACTGGTGTACAGAAAACTGCGTCCATAACACAGCTGGCAGACGACCTTCACGTAGTGTCTGACCATCTGTGGTCTGACCTTGCAAGTGGCCAGACACAGCGACGGCCTTAGGTGCTTAGCAGGATGTTTGCTATGGATCTATTATGAGATGGCACTTAATTGGTTTAATATAATATCTTTAATAATATTTTCAAAACACTAAATGCTGTTTTTATTGCCACATTTAATATATATTTAGCCCATAATATAGACGTGTATTTCAATAAATAATAGCAGCTGTTTTTGATTATAATCACAACTTATAATATAACCCCCTCAGTAAGGCGGATAAATCGTAACTTGGACAACCTTTCCTCCCAATTAGTCCGAGTGAGGTATCGACTGCTCACTGTAAACCAGCAATGAGAGATTGGATTTATCAGACAAATAGTAATGACACACACTTGTAAAGCCACACAACTTTTCAGGTCATTAATGGTACTTAATTTTATTGATCAAAGATGGTGATTTGCAGGCCTGCCTTGTACTGTAATTTGGCTGTTGAACACTCAGCCTGATAAGATCTGAGAGACAGCAGCTTTTTAGCAATATGTGACTGGCATTAAGATTTACTAATCGCGAGTTCATTTCAGTGGCTTTTTGAAGGAAAAGCAGAAAATGTGTTATTGAAATGTTAATGTATTTTACAGTGGAACCCTCTTATAAGGTTCTTCAGGGGTCCACAAGAAAGTAACACTATAAGCAGGAAAACACTATAAAAGGGAAACCCAAAAATTCAAGAATCTGGACACCAAAAGATATAAAATTATGCACCGTAATAAACACACAACTTTACATAATGAACAAAACAAATATTTCTTTTAAATACATAATCTTTTAAGAAATTTTATCTCCTGGTTGCAAAATCATAAAATAAGTATACGAGCAAAAGATTACTGTACATGCAAAACAAGCACAATTGTTCGTGGCAGTTTGTCTCCTGGTTGCATCAATGATTCGATTCAGAGTAGTCACTGGGATTTCCAAATTCCGAGGAATTGCTGTGCGTGTTCTACCCGGATTACGGTCCACGTGCTTGATTAAGATTAACTTTTCAGCTAATGAAAATGTTTGTTTTTTCTTAGAGGCACTCATTTTAATTTTTCACTAAAACTGTTTCAAGGATGAATTAATTTTCACTACATAAATATTAACTGAGCATGTGCGAAGGTCGTTTTTTAAATGCGAAGCGAAGTCGAAGTGAAGCTTGCATCATGCGAAGGAATTTCGAAGAACAATCGGAGCTGAAGGATTAAAAAATATATATAGTAGGCTACAGTTTTCAAGTATATTCAACTTTTTGTACCGTTACTGCCAAAATAATGTATGCCTACTAGACGCTGAGCAATGAAATAAAACATATCCTAATCTTACTGCTGAAAAACTGAAATATCAAAATCTGTAAGAAAGTAATCATTATACATTTAGATACCTACAAACTTTATAAAAACTATCATACTCCATAAATGAATGGCTTCATGCAAAAAGGGCTTCAGTCAACTAAACCTAGTTTTGAGAAAACTGAAAAAAACATTGCTGTTTTAAAAATATTAAACCAATCAAAATGAACTTTTTTCCCTTTATAGACAAAAATTATACTAATCACACACCGCTAAGAAAAATATTTTGTTTCAAATAGTCATGGCTACAAAAATTTTTTTTTATGGTGGACTGAAGCCCTTTTTGTACGTAAATAAAAAATGAAGCCTTTATGCATATATGTAGTATTTTTTTACCTGTTTTTTTGTGGTTTGTCAACACTTAAATTGTACTAAGACTCTTTTGGACTATTTTAAAAGCTGTTTTAGGTATAAAAATTAACTCCAAATGAAAATAAAATGAGATTTATTGATTGTAACTATTACTGTTTACACTTTATTGAATTATTTAATTACAGGTTTTGTTCTTTTCAATTAAACATTACTAATCACTCGTCTTGCACTTCTGGCTCGATCTGGTCAACTGTGGGCCAATTCATGATCAACTCATAAAAGTATTTGTGCTCATTAGGAATATATGGCAGAAGGCTCCTAACGTCATTGATTTTAGCTGACTTGATAGGAACTTTATCGGCTTCATAAGCTGCAGGCGGTGGCAACTTCGGTTTTTGTTGTTCGTCTTTGANCTTGATAGGAACTTTATCGGCTTCATAAGCTGCAGGCGGTGGCAACTTCGGTTTTTGTTGTTCGTCTTTGACCATGACTGTGTCACTATACTGTCAATGGTTTTACTTGCGAATATTGTACCAAACATCTCTTTGTAACACTCTTGGAGCGTGTTCCTTATGATATACAACTTTTCTTATAATAAGTCTTCCAAAATGGTTTGAAGTCCAAAATGTCTTTGGTTTGAATTACTTTAACAGAAAACTTGTTGCAGCTGCTGTTTTCTATAAGTACTTTTATTTCGTCAACAGTGTAAATTCTATCAAACTTGTTGGTATGGCGGTTTATTGTTGCAAAGTCCAGATCGCAAGGCAAAAAGGAATGGCCTCTTACTGGAAAAAACATTGTTATTTTCTCAAATCGACCAGTGTCTGTCAGTAACATTAAAAATCTAGACAATGCGTGATTCTTATTTTGACCACTGCAATTATCTGCAAACAGTCGTAATTCGGTAATTTCCTGTTGTACGTTTTTGAGGTAGTCATACAAGAAAGAGTAAACTTCATTAGGCGTCTTGTTTGCTGTTCCTTCGTGGTATACATATACTTTTACTGTTTTTTTCTTGATATTGTGAATCGAAAACACGTTTACTGTAATCTGTCTCAGGTAAAATGTTTCTTGTACAGGGATCTGAGGAATGCATAAATTTTGCATAAAATCCATACACAAGGAAAGAACATGTGGCTCATTCTTAGAGGTAGCTTCTTCCTGTAAATTGTTATAAAAAAATTTGGCACGCCTCTTATGTACCATTAACTCGGCAGTTGCTACTCTTTTGGCAGTGTCATTTAAGTGGGGGCTTTTAATCTTTACGTTAAGCTCCTCACACGTACAACAACAGTCAACCTGTGGCCTTCCAAACCTCAGGTTATAGTTCTCATTGAAAAATTCATAGAAATATGCAGCACTACAAATTTCTGGGTGTTTATCAACCAAAAGGCGATATAAAGCCTTAGTACAAAGTCTGGCATCCAAATATTTTCTAACTTTACCAGCATAATGGCTGAGCTTGGTCGGGAAACTCTCAATATGCTTTCTTAAAATTTCTTGGTGTTCGACACTCATTTTGTTAGCGCTCTGTGACTTTCCTCTTCTATCAATAGGGCTTTTACCTTCTTTAGCAAGGGCTCTCAGCCTTTTAAAACGTTTGTCACTAATAGAGAGCAAAGACAAAAATGCTTTGTAACATACCTGTGTTCTTTGGTTACCAACCATGACGAAGTATGCGTACATTTTATCAACAAAACGTACATATTCTTCTCGTCTTGGACGTCGTTTCTTTACATCGTGTATCTCAATCAGGCTTTGAATGAACAAGTCCTGTTCATTTTTGGATGGAAGGTTTAAAATGCGTTGCAGCGCATCAACTTTATCCAACTCAGATAGTCCATCAAAGCACTTGAATCTCTTGCAGCTGAAAAATAAAACAAGAAGCTTTAAATAATGTAGCCTTTAATACGTTGAACAGTCCTGCCCTGGTAGTCTTTGTACTCTAAACCTTTGCAACGTGAATCTTTCTTGAAATTTCTTTGCCATTTGGATTCATGTCTCATCCTTTTCTTCTCAATAACTTCATCTCGGTCACTATCATTTTCGGAATCACTCACCATTATATCACTGAAATAAAACACTTAATTATTTGTCAACAGAAAACAAACTTTTATTGTTAGAAACAGTAATATCAACCAAACTGCAGAGACATAACCTCACAATCACCACTTGGACATAAACAAAGAAAAAATGCAGGTTTACAAACAAAAGAAATGAAATCAATAGTTGTTGCCACTAAATAGAGAACGACGTTTAATTTTCCAAGCATTTCTTATTCCAAGCTGAAAGGACTTCAGTCACTGACTGAAGCCCTTTCTGCATAGAATATTAAAAATTGAGTTGTGTTTAGACAGTGTGTGGCAGTGAAACGGAAGCTCTTTTTGCATAGAAACATGGGTCTACCTTATAAGAACACAAATCCGTGGTTAACTCACTTTCGTCAATTTGGTGACTAAAGCCCTTTTTGCATTGAGCTATTCTTATCCAGTCCCATTTGGCACCACCACCACACAGTGATGTAAATGGATGCCTATCAACATTTGGTCTCTTCCCTTTCCTTCTCCAAGGACCCTTGTCAATGTCAGGCTAGATAGTAAACTTGCTAGATGGTGGTGACATTAGGGCCTCAGAGCAAGAGAGTTGAGTCACTTTCACTGCTTACAAGGTAAGTGTGAAGTTCTACCAAAAAGACTATATCAGCTGTGGTGTGGTACACATGGCAGCCCAACTCCCCCCATCCCCATGGCACGTGATAATTTATGAGATGGTTACACATGTCAAAATTAGAAAGGCACAGAAACATTAATTTTTCGAGGCAGAAAATCCACACTGTATTTGTGTTATGTTATGGTCTGTCATGTCACCCGCCTATTGCCTTCCACTGGTGTGTGTGTCCAGCAGGACGTCTTGTTAGCCTAACAAAAGAGTGTACTAGAAGGGGGGGTGGGGAGAGAAAAAGAAGAGACAAAGAAAGCAGGCCATGACATCTACATGAAACACATCACCACTGGCCACCACTGCCAGTATCATGGATGAGGAGGGGGAGGGGCGCCCACCACTGGGCGCCACATCGCCACATTCCACAGTCCCAGCCATGCCTACCTGCCCCAGGGGCTGTAAAAACATTCACTCCTCCTCTTTCCAGGCTCACTGACCCTCGTCAATGTCAAGCTGGTAGATTATCTCAGCAGGGTGGAGCTTGGGATAAAAACTACAAACTTTGTTTGAAAAGCTGTGTAAGTTGAGAATCTTTTCCATTGAGGTTTTCTTTTTCCAGTGTGCTTGCTTCACAATTTGCCTTATTCAGGGGAAAATGAAAACATTATTTCCGGGAATGTTTGTTATTCTTCTTATGGAGAAACATTCAGGGCTAGAAAAATTCTGCATTAGGCGGGAAAACCCTTTAAATGGGAACCTTATAAGTGGGTTCTACTGTAATAGGTACATGTTCTCTGGATGAATTTATATCTTTGAAGGGCATATATGATACCCCATTGTTGCCATATAATGCTTAAGCACTGAGCTCAAGTACCATTGTAACTCATTAGAAGTGCAAGGATGTGTATTTGAATGATTAATTATTGGCCATAAAGTAACAAATCTAATCACTTCAAAAGGCAGACATTTGTAATATAAGAGAAACTAGTCCTGTAAATATGATCTTCAAGCACATGCTGCATTTGTTATGAATAAACAAACTGTCGCAAGTAAATAGCCATCTTCAAGCTGCTAGTTTCAACAACCAAGAAATGAAGGGAGGGAGAAAGTGACAGTGAAAGGGGGATGAGAAGGTGAGAGCGGCACTTGTGACCATGACTGAGACAAAGAGTGCATCTTTTACCTAAGGAGCCTATGGCTGCCTTTTATTGTCAGTAGAAGCTACCCTCAGCATGGGGGAGATACTAGTCCCTGTGGGGGCCTTGTCATCCCATTGGTATATCTGTAGTAACTTCTAGGTGAGGGAACAGTAATCTGTGTTTTTAAAGACTGATGCATGACGGTCAGGAAATGGGATGTCACGTCAAGAAGGTTTTTGTTCTGCGCTACTCAGGCATGCAGGTTCCGGGCGGACAAGCAGGAATCGTTGGTCGGCTGGTTTTCTCTGGGATCTCCCGTTTCCCTCACCCTTTAATTCCGGCGCTGCTCCATACTCACCTGTCACCCTCATCGGCTGTCAAGACCATGATGTTAAGAGCCGCCCAAATCTCTTCATTCACTCACTCGCTCTTTGTGGGCGAACGTCATGAGCAGGAAGGTTTTAATTTTACACCTGTAGAGAGTGGTAGACGACAATCCCCTAGCTAGTGTGTAAACCAGAAGTTCCTGGGTCAAGCCTCGTCAGGCCTGGCACCCCCACCGGCAAGTATATACTTTGTAGGGAGTGAGTTAGCTGACTTGGTTGGCACAGATGCTTCATCGTGTCTTTCTAGTGGCTGTGGCTCTACCATACATATGTCCCTAGCACTGATGTACGGGGTTCACAGTATGGGTGGCTGTAGAATCTGTGGTTTGTGTGACATACATGCAGTTCTGGTTAAGGGCTGCCCGCAGTCCTATACTATTTCGGTAAACAGTTGCCATTTACGGTGTAATGACGCAATATTATTAATGAAAGGGATACTTGGTTAATTTTCTTTCGTTTAGCGCAATATTATTAATTAAAGGGATACTTGGTTAATTTTCTTTCGTTTAGCACAATATTATTAATTAAAGGGATACTTGGTTAATTGTCTTTCGTTTAGCGGGACTTTGTAAAATATTATCGGGATTTGAAATTAAAGCCGTGGGACTTAGTTATCATTGTAGTTCGTTTATCGAGCATCCATTTGCCGTTTCAGAAAATCTTACTTTTTGTTATGCGTCAGCATTAGTGATAGAAGCTTTCCGAACTGCGTGAACAGTTTGTGTTCTAGAAGGTTTGGATTATCTTTTACCTACGACGCAGTTCGAGGGCTATGCAGTTCGATATGGCGTAGCGACACATGCTATGCCCATATTTGGCAACGATTGGTGGCACCCTGGTGTGAGAAGGGGCGGTAGCCACGAGAGATAGAAACCTTGGACGAATACCGCCCGCCGAGAAATGTAACAACAAGCATCCAAGGAAGACACATTGTGCGTGACGAATATCGCCCCACACCGGCAAGCACCTGCGACCGCCAAATCTTTCAACTTTTGGCATATACTTAATTCTAATAATCTAATAAATTCTTTCTGCCGGTGTGGGAGGTCGATATGGTGCCAGGCAAGTTTTCGAGACGTAAATGAATAATTAAACGACTGTGGCGTTGCTCTCTGTTGGTTTGCCTGTAAACCGATTTGTACTCTGCATACCTGATGATTGTATGTGAACTGTTTCTTTGAAATGATAAATGAAAGTACAGAGTAATAAACAAACATTGGACTTAATTTATATTTATTGGCACCTTTAAAGTTTCATGTTACTACCAACTGAGCTAACCAGGTTGTAATTCCCATTCGTCATGTTTTGACGCGGAATATTACAAACATGGCAGCCCTACAACGCGGTTTCCTGCTGCTCCCTTCTGAGAAGACACTTACCCGGTTGGGGAAAGGGCACACGTTCACTTCAGAGCAAGGAAAACAGAAGTTAGCTGGAATACGTGTTTTGTTCTCACGAGAATAGAACACGGTGACCCATACTGTGTCCTCTCTCAACACACGCTAAGTGTTCAACAGACTTGGTAACAGTGGCAAAACAGGTGAAGGGGCCTGTCGGCTGGAATAGTCTGGCTTGAAGAGCGGACAAGAGCAACAATTAAGTAGCAGAGAAAACAACTAAACGCTAATTGCAGCTGTTATTCCTGAAGGGACTCAGGGCACCATGTGTGGTGAACTTGATGGTAAGTGTCAGGGGTAGCGAAGACTCGTTGGCTGTACTGATAGTAAAGCTGTCACCCCTCGGGTTTGGGTCGGGCCGCAACGCTGCTGCCGTCTCTCGATGTGGGGGTGGCAGGGTGGTTTGGCAGCTGTGCAGGCGTTGTTCACCGTTTGCTTAGGAGCAAGCTCATGCATGCCAGTGGTTTCTTCTCGTCGGGTTAGTAAATGGCGGGGGCAATGATAGAACGTCCTTTTACTGTAAGTTTCCAGTGGACCAGTAGAAGCACCACTTATGAACATTGTGTTCAGTAAACTTAATGCGGAAACACGACGTGATTTTGAGCTGGAGCATAAAGAAGTGAAGATGCCTAAATTTGTGTAGCTGTTAGAGTTCTTGGAGTTTTGATGCAAAGCATTGATGTCTGCTGCTTCAGTTACTTCCATATCATGTGGCACAACAAGGAAGGTTGGACCTGTGACTACAATTAATTCAAGGAAATCCTTTTTGGCCAGTTCAGAACGGGTGTGTATTGTATGTAATCAGGTTCATTACATTTATAAAGGCTCTGTGTTTCTTGGTCACACACTTCCTGAGAGGAGAGATGTGGTGCACTAATACGTCTGTGTTTCAATTGCCTAAAATCACATCGTGTTAATGTATGTGCTTCAAAACTTTTGTGTGCATATTGTAATAAAATGCAACCACACATTACTTCATCCTGATTCTATATCAGATGTCAACAGGATTAGTAAACAAGTGCCACCACAATCAGTTGATGAGTTGCAAAATATTGATAGTATAGCAGGTCATACATGTGAGGAATCTACACAATTAGTTTCACTTACTAGTTTCAGCATTAGTTTTGCTACTGTGGTAATCTTCAGAGGGCACATGTTCTAATAGATACTGGATCATAAGCTTGTTACATCTCAGACATATTACAAATTACCATTAAAACGTTGGGTGCCATTTTCAATTAAATTACATATGCAATATTTCTCAGCTTCAAAATATTTTTTTATTGAAATTTTCTTTTGTATCTAACAATTTTACACAATTATTTTCTCATCTTCTCAAACACAAAATACTCATTATAATTTGTTAATCTTATAAAAATCATCAAAACATCTTGCAGCACTTGCATTAAATATTCTCTTTAATTATTCTCAATACTCTCAATCTTATAGCTGAAATCACTTCATGTGCAAGACAGTTGATTTTGGGCTTCAGTTTTGATTGGTTTACATTCTTTTTTGGACAAATGATCTTAGTAAGAAGTACAGTGGAAACGCGTTATAGCAATAGTCGACAATGGCAAAATAAATTATCGCTATAGCGAGTTATCGTTGTAACACAATTTACTTTTTTTTTTTTTTTTAGAGTGTATGAAAGTGTTGTGCCCAAATTTACTGTGTGTAATGCACAGTGTTGCTCTTCTGGCCAGGAGGTTCTTACGGGCTGCCCTTGTAGACCCTGTGTTTAAAGAATGCCGTAAACTATGCGTATGGAGTGTATATAACGACCAGCAGACGCGTGCGACGTATCTTCCTCCTCCTTTCTTGTTTCCCTCCCCCAAATTTTCGGCTTGCGGGATGGAGTTAGTTGCCTACCAATCAGCGCGCTACTTCACTCCTTGTCTCTTTCTTTCACCTACCTCTTCTTCTCCTGTCTCTCCCCCCTCCACCATAACATTTTACAAACCTGTCACACCTCAAAGCAGAGCTTCCACATGTTTAAGTTTCCCCTCCACTTCCTTTCACATTCATTTTGCTGATCGATAAATTCCTCCAAACCTTCTTTGTTTCCGTGCAAGGCAGAGGATAGCCAGTCTCTTAGGTTGAGAAGAAAGAAAGAGGCGACACGACTTTTTTTTAGGGGTGGCATTCCAACACTGCAAAATAAAACCAGCAAGTCGAGTAAAAAAAAAAAATAAAGCAGGCCGCCCGCAGCAGTTGTTAACGGTCTGTTAACGACTGTAGGGTACCTTTCATCTTACAGCACATCAGGATTTTTTTTTTCAAGCTTTCTTTCTGAAAACTAATTATTGTTTTCAAGTATTATTGAAAGAATAATAACTTAACAAACTGTTTTAAATCATTAATTACACGCCCTCAACGTCTTTTCGCAACTTAAAATATTTTAAAACCAAGTTTCCAAACAAACCTTTACTCGCTCGGCAGAGTGACACACCCACGAGGAAATAAGTGTAATTCAACCAAATCAACCCCTCAACATACAAAATAACAAACTAGTAAACTTTCAATAGTATTTCTAATTAAAACAGCAACTTAAAATCACTCGTGAAATCATTCTATAAATACCAGTTACTTAAAATCACTGTTTATGGAAAACTAATTTTTAAATTTCAGAACTTTTCTCGGGTCTTGGCTTCACGATTTACGACATTTTTATAACAAACTCTGGCATTTAAAATCCATTTTTAATACTTTTGAGACCTGCAATATTCAAATTCCCGTTTTTGCACAACACAAATCACCAATTATGAAATAACTTTTTTCAATTACAAAACTTTTCGCGGGTCACGCCCTTACGATATTAGACAACCTTATAACAAACTTTGGCATTTAAAATTCGTTTTTAATAATATAAAAAACCTGCAATATTCTAAATTCCCATTTTATTTAACAACTAAACTAAAGCAGTCAACTACCTAGACAGTACAGCATAAAAGGAGCGGCAGTCTGCTAGCATCTTGCCGCCAGCATTCCCCTCCCCACTTCTGCATTTTTTTTCAGCGTACCCCTCTTTTCTTGGCCTCAACTAGCTCTACTCCCATTCATACCTTTCACCTCCACTATAATACCATCTTCCTTATCCCTCACAACACCCGCCCATTCCTCTTATCATAGCTCCGGCCGCCGCGAGTGTCGCCGCACAGACTAACAAAGGGTGGCTCGTGCCTGGCAAGTGGGCAAATGTCACTTGCGATACAACGTGTTTAAACATTTAAAAAATACGAGTTTACAAATGTTCCTATCGCTATAGCAAAAGGCTTCATTGCCATATTTTCGTTATAAACAAAGTTAAATACCTTTCAAATTATAGGGAAAATGACAGTGCATTTAAAAACTATCGCAATAGCGGATGTGTCGCTATAGGCCATACTCTTTATAGCGCGGTTCCACTGTAATGTCATCTTCAACTTTCTCTAGGAAAGTGTCTGAAGGGGGATACGTCTCCACATCATAAACTCGTGATCTAATGTCTTCCAGGATGATAGCTGCTGCTGTTTGAACAACTCAGTTTGGTTCTTCGTGTTTGTCTCCTTTTCTGGACTAATACCATGTGTCCGATATAATGGAATAGCCTGTGTTTCGGAAGCAAATCATGTTTTTATTGTGGTGATTAACTCCTCCAACCAAGAGCAAATATTTGCCATACCTTTCAGGCAGTCTTCTCTGTATTGTTTCCATCTTTGGGATATATCCAGTGTAGTTCTTCAGAATGTCCTCAAGCACGAATTGGCATTCCTTTTCATTTAATTATAAATAGTCACAAATAAAGTCCTCATCACTTTTTGGTCTTCCCTTGCTGCTATGTGTTGCAACTTCAGTTTTGAAAAATAGTTTCCCACACGTATCACGGTACCTACCATCGGCAACAACAAAATCTGAAATGTGTTAGATTCAACATTTAACTTGATTCCCCCGTTCATCATCCCTTCTTGTTGCAGCTTATATGAGGGCATCTTTAAACTCCACTGTCGCAGCTTCACAAACATAGTTTATTTTTGAGGTAGGTTTTGTCACCTCGTCTTCACCACAAATTACACTTTTTTTTTTATTGAATCTTTTAACTGATGATAGACACACAGGTGGCTTATTTCCAATGCTAGATTGCCTGCATAACGTTTAGACTAAGATTTTTTGCACTTTTCATAAACAACCACTGTAGTTAGGTTAGTCAACAGAACATGCTTACCATTCTTCTTTTGTGATTTATTCATAGATCTGCACAAATAAATCTGAAATTCTGAATATAAATTAAAGTACTGATTATTTTACCTACATAGTTTTTCACTGAATAACACTTTAATTTCTTGCATAATAATTTGTACATTCAACAAGCTCAGCTTTTTTTCCTCTTTACTTTTTAACACATATGCTAAGAGAAAGTAATTTTAAATTATACTCAACTTTTGTTATGCAAAAATAATAATAGGAAAAATATCTTTCAATGAAAGTTAACACATTAAACTCTATTTAACTCAACACTCTCAATCATTGAATAGACTATTATTTACAATGCAGTCCAATTTTCTCTATGAAGAATGCCAATTTTTGCTTATGAGGGACTTTATCAACATGTCAGCAAGTTGATGCTCTGTGGAGACTGACTGATTGAATGTTGATTATCCCCTTGTGGACAACTTGCCATACAAAAAATATCTAATACTTAAGTGTTTTGTATGATGGTGAAACTCAGGATTTCTTGCTAATTTTATGGCAGCTTCATTGTTTACAAATAGAGTTAGAATAACCCTGAGAATGATGAGCTCATTGAGGAGATGCCTGAGCCACACAATTTCAAGGGCAACCTCACTTGCAGCAACAAGTTCAGCGTAAGTTGTAGAGATGGCTATGCTTGTCTGTCTTCGGGTAGTCCATGAAATGGCACCTCCAGCGAATGTACAGACAATACCGGTAGTGGATCTTCCTGTATAAATATCACTGCCTTAATCTGCATTGCTGAATCCTTCTAGGATACCATTTTGATCTGACTTGTAGACAATGCCAAGATCTTCTGTTACTTTTAAAAATCAAAACATTCTTTTAACCTTTACAATATTTTCAGGGGAAAGATTTCATAATGATTGTGATACAGCGCCCTCTGCATATGCTACGTCTGGCCTGGTAGAGGCGATCAAGTACATAAGAGCGCAGACAGCCTAGTGGTATGTATATTTAGAGATGTCATTTCCAGGCTGTGATTTCTCCTTAGGTGGAGAACTGGGAATAGGCGTAGAGAGAGACTTACAGTTATTCATTCCATACTTTTCTACAATCCTTCTTGTGTAAGTTTTCTTATGTACTCTTATTGTTCTGTCTTCAATTTGGCGTATTTCTAGGCCTAAGAAATATCCAAACTCTGTGGTGTTAACTTTGAATTCTGTTGTTAGTTCTTCAACAAAATGATTCAAATATGTCCTATCTTTCGAAGTAATCAGACCATCATCAACATACTAGACAATTAGGATTCTATAATTCCCTTCCTCTTTTGAATATCTGCACTGCTCTGCTTATGTTTCAGTTTCATTAAGAAATGAACAAAATGTTTGTAAGAACATTGAGCAGTAGACCATGTAGACTTCTATTAAGCTTACAAACTGGTTGTTTCCATCATTGAACCTTCTGGTTTATTTTATATAGAGGTGTCCCATTTATCTTGACCACCCACAATAACTCCATACTGGGACTCCAAATGAAAAAGGGTTTCACACAACTGTTGTATAACTGGACAGGGGAAATAATACTGCTTGGGAGTCAGCCTTATAGCATTATTTATTCGTGAGATAAGAGTTCTAACATCAGTATATTAAATTGCACCATGTATCTATTCATCAAAACTTCAATGAAGCTCATCAAGACCTATTCAAAAATGTATCACAATGTACCAGTCGAATAAACCAATGGTTAAAAACCGCCACAGACATTGAAACTCATAAGGGTTCATGGAGAGCCGTTATGTGATGCCTTGCGACACGATTGCGCTGCACGATACAGTAATGATACAGAACAATATGATATTAGCACTCCGTATTTGATGTAGAGGTGATGTAAACAGTGCAGGTACCCAGAGTTGCATACCCTATTCCATAGAGGTGGCACTTAGATGAAACAAAGGAAAACACATGATGTGACGATTACTCAATCAATCATCCGTGTGCAGTCGAATACAAGGTGAGAGTGGTCATAACAGAAACGTACTCCAACAAAAATAAGGTAGAAATGCTGATTATCTATGGAGAATGTAGGTTAACAGATAAATGTCTTCCTATTATTTTACAGTACAGTGTAGTATGTTCAAGTCAGTTGTACTGAAACACACACCCACAGTTCTGTTATTACCATTATTGATAGCTTTGTTTGCTCATACGTCGTTCATTGTGTTGAAGGTCGGCGTAATCCTAGTCAGGCGGAGCAACTCTACAGAGACCCCACCGTCCAGACGGATGTTTTCCCGTCTCATTGGGAAGCTTTGTGTAATGGAAAATTTGAACCCACAGCAATTCAATTGTCATAGAATTTGCATAGATGAAGCCGCTGAGGTTGCTGTTGTTGCTACTGTAGCAGTTAATCCACACAACAACAGTTGTTGAATACCATATTTCTCTAAAGTGTCTTTCATTAATTTGTTTTCGAACTTTCTTCCATTGTCTGGCATGAGTGCCTGAATGTGGTGCCCTGCCCGACTGCATTCTTTTAGTATCTGTAAAAATTTTTGATGACAGACTTTTCCTTAGAAATAGATATATCTGTAACGAGTTAAGTCAGCTTTGAACAACACACAGTATAGATATCCAGAAAAAGACTCCTCAAAAGGACCACAGATATCAGAATGAGTGATCTTTCCTGGAGCAGTAGCTCGCTTTCTTGTTCCAAATTTAAGTCTGTGTAATTTTCTATACATGCACCCTTCACATAGCTCTGAGTCCAGAGGAACTTGGATTCCCAATTCCATTTCAATAACTGCCTTCACTTGATATTACAATGTCGAACAGCAGGAAAACTGTCTCCATTAACTTTTATAACATACGAGGTTCATTGAGTGATTCAAAATCTTTAAACAAATCTATTTTGTTGTGCCAATATGGTTTGTTGCACCATTATCAACTTACCAATTTACATTGTAACATTCAGCAGACAACATGTCATTGAACAAGTTATTAGCATTAGCCTCAACTTCAGGTTTAGGTGGCCATCAATCTCTTTTCCATTTTATATAATTTTTAATTGTGTGCCCTTCTTTTTTACAGTAATGACAAATGATTTGCCCTTTATGTTCTCAACTTATTATTTTTGTGTTTAGATAGTGCTTCTTGCTCATATTTTGAATCATGCTCAAAATCCGAAACATTCTTTAAAGATCTTTCGTGAGCCCAAAGTTGACTTTTTAAATTGTCAATTGAATGCTTAGACTTAGGCATCAGTGCCAACTCGATTTGAAAGAAAAATAATCTTCAGGGTGGGTTTCCATTATCTTGCATATCAACAATATATTAGGAAGAAAAGGGGTTTTATCTCCCTCATCTCCCGATTTAAATTATTCCAAATATTTTTCTGTTTCATAGGTGGTTGGCCATATCATCTTTGTTATCACACGTGTCGTTGAAAAACTGTATGCACAGGTCAAATGTTTTATCATCTGTAATGCCTTTATATAATCTATGCAGTTCCAACCAAGCCTCTCTGGCTGAAGTAAACCGCATGACTTCGGTAGGTCTCTCTTCACTCATGTTTGTATTCAAGATGAGCAATGCTTTCGTATCTGTATTTTTATACTGTTCTAACTTAGTATTATAAGTTCGTACCTCTTCTTCTGATGGTTTGCCTTCTAATTCTTTGGGGCTTTTAAATTTGCCTGTTACAACTTCCTCTCCTCCTGGAAAACTCCTAAAGCAGGATGAGTATTTTGTATTTCCAAGTTGCCCAGTTGCCTTTTCCTTCAAGGTTACCAATGTTCGCCGTAAGATCCATTTTTCTTTTGAGCTTGAAAACCTTTGACTTGACTTGTTGAGTGTGCTTACTAATCAACCCATAGTATTTTGTGAATTTTTGGTTGATCTGCACAAATAAATCTGAAATTCTGAATGTACATTAAAGAACGGATTATTTTACTTACATATTTTTTCACTGACTGACACTTTAATTTCTTGCATAATAATTTGTACCACATTGCCCTGAAAATAAGCCGCATAAGTTTTCAAGGTATAAAACTTGTCTGCGGCTTATTATAGCATATTTATAAAAATATATTATCAAAAGTCATTATTCACGTAAATATGACAACCACAGAACCTTCCCACAACTGGAAAAAAAATAACATTCAATATGGCCTAACAATCACACTTCTTTTATTTTCATGGGTTAGATGAAAATCTGTGAAGATATTAATCTATGGAGAGTAAGTAGGAGAATTAACATGGCATACAGTGAAACCACGGTATAACGACAATTTACAATGGCAAGATAAATTATCACTGTAGCGATTGTCATAACCAAAAATTACTGTGCAGTATCATTTTATGCAGTGTTACCGTACTCTCAATTCCTAGGCATTCTGTGTTCGTGTTTTCTGAATGCAGTTATGCGCATAACCTATAACGTAGCGCATCTGACAGCAACATTTTCCACGCTAGACAATTGTTCGTGTAAAGATTATTAAAATTACAATAACTAATAATTATTGATAATTAAAAGAAAAATTATTTTTTTTGTCATTCCCCTTATCTGTAAACACACACAACAAAGACTGAAATTACGTAAACACACATTACATCTTCCTTAACCAACTGATTAATACGGTTTCGACATCTGATTTGTAATTTCCAAAAATAGCTGCAGCTGTTATTTGTTACTCTTTGAAACGTAAACAATGTCGAAGGCTGAAAGCTACACTGCAAATGATGAAACTACCGCCGAGCCAAGCGTAAAATCAAATCTACTCTCGTTTTCCATCTCACTGTTACTTGGGCAGTGGGCACCCTCCCTCCACACTACCTCCCCTTTTCTAGCTGCTCCTGCAATCAATACTTTCCTCCCCTACCTGACAACAGGAAAATGGGAAACCAAGGGTACCTGGGGAGGTGGTGGGAAGAAAAGAAGTTGACTATCTTTTGACCATTCTACTGGGCTTATTTGCAAACAAAATAAAAGAAAGAAAACATTGATAGGTATTTTAATTTTAAGGAAGAGCGACAAAGTTACTTGTAAGATTTTTTTTTTGTCACTGCTTATATTCGAGTTAATCTTGTTTTTACTTTTCCGTAATGGATTTTAATGGTGCGGCTTATATTCGCGGGCGGCTTATTTTCGGAGCAATACGGTACATTCAACAAGTTCAACTTTTTGTTCTTTTTACTTTTGAACACATATGCTAAGAGAAAGTAAATTTTAAATTACACAAAATTTTTGTAACACAAAAGTAATAATAAGAAAAAAATCTTTCAATGAATGTTAACACATTAAACTATTTAACTCAACACCTTCCGCTTCTTACTTCTCTGAAAAAAAGTTTGTATCCCTTTTTCCTTCAATGTGGTGACATCTAGCTCGTCTGCTACACTTCCACTGCAAATGAAACACACTGACATCTCACTGACAAACCCGAAAGGAACAGTTCATAACTAGGGATAGGAATTTTTTGTGAATTTGCACAATATTCTTAGCAAACTGCGTAATTATAATGTTTACGTGAAAAAGTATTAAAAGCTTACAAAATTGCGCATTTTACCAACAAATATTGCATTTCCGTTATTAATTCACTACCAAAATAAATGTTACCGTTTACGTTTTGTTATTATATTAAGTCATAACCGCAAATTAACCGTTTTATCAACAAAACATAGAAAGCACTCATGCGGCGACAGTAAAGTAAACAAACAATGAGTGTAACCAAAGATCGGTGATATGGCAAGTGTGCATGTACATCACACATCTGTATCATCCTGAGGCGATCTATCGAAGTTCAACCACATGCATCGCACCGAAGTCATCTCAATATTAAAGACTGCAGTGTTCTTTAAGATATGTTTGCTATAGCGTCTTGTGACTGTGACTAATGATGTTTATTTCTGTTCTTGCCATGTCTTTGACTCTTGTTGTAGAAAGTTGACATTAAAGTAATGTAAATATTTACATTGTGTTAACGGAAAATTTACCAAATGAAATGAAAATAATTAGTTTTAGACAGAAAACAGATCTTAATGGTCTTTGATTACTTTTACTACTGCCTGAACTAATCATGGACGTGATTATATTACTTAATCACAAGTGAACTCCATAAAGTGGAGCAAGTTCTGCAGTTTTCTACAACCGGAAGCTCATCTCAAGAAATAAAAGTAATTTTGAAATCTTGTCAAAACACTGTCACAAAAGCAAAAAGTACATTGGTATTGGTTAAAGCTTCTTCATATTCTCACACAAAACTTCTTTAGTTAAAGACAAGTGATCCAAAGTTGCTGTGGCTTGGTAGGTCTGTTGGCGGGAGGGGGGGGATGTTCTGGAACATTCTGTTTTCATAATGTAACGAATAGGGTACGTAGTAGTGTAAACTGCGTACGTTGATTTAAATATTAGTGCCGTATAACTTGTTTGATACAGAATAAAAACATATTGTTTAAGATCATTAATCACACTAATGCCAGAAATAAAAAAAAACCGCTAATATCTATTTATTACATTGTTTTTTGAGCATGTTTGTGGACTATAAAAGCAGAATTTTATACTCTACAACTTTGATTCTATGACTTTTTGCGTTAAATCTGGTTGATTCAGAGATATAGTACGTTGATACTTATAAAATTACCTTTTTTAAAAAGGTTGAAAAAATGAGAGATTTTTGACATAATATTCCTACTACTCCACTTGATTGAATTGCAAAGTATTAGTACTCAACCGATGCAGGATTTAATGATCTACATTTTTTGTATTGTTTTCAATATGGGAGCTGAAGCTCTTCTCGGAAATCGAGGCAAACTCAGATTACTCATAACGGAAGCCTACTTGAATGATTAAAACAGTTTCCTGCTTTTCAGTAATTAATGGAAGTGTGAACTCTTTATTTTACTGGACTAGCAGACTTGACTCAGTTTACAGTACATGTAGGCAGAAGATATGGTCATGTATATAATTTTCATTTACTAGAGTATCTAACTCTCACTTACCTAATCATTTGTGGTGTTATCATATTTAAACATCATAATCATAAATCATTAGATAAATAGAATTAATAATTACTAAGCTTACAATCTGCAAAAATATTGTTGTATTTTAGTATTCAAGGGTACAAATACTGTAACATTGCCTGTGTTATTCGGTCAGTGTGAACTTGTGTCACACTATATTTTTACAGTTTTATAATAATGGTCAAAGCCATAGCTACATCACTACAGAAGGTTGAAGGATAGTGAGTGAGTGAAGAGATTTGGGCGGCTCTTAACATTGTGGTCTTGAGAGCAGATGAAGGAGAAGTGAGGTGAGAATGGAGCAGTGCCAGAATGAAAGGGCGAGGGAAACTGGAGATCCCAGAGAAAACCCGCTGACCAGCGGCATCGACTGGCATGATTCCTTCTTACGAAAATCCGGAGTGAACCGGCCCGGTTCGCCTTGGTGGGAGGCAAGCAGTCTAACCGTTTGGCCTCCGTGGCCTGTGATGAAGGTAGATGTTCTTTCAAGCGTAGCCACAGGAACCACATTTACCATGATAACTGAAATGAATGCATGTGATTTGTAGTCAGTTATTCAAATGAAAATTTTGACTTAGATTAGTAATATTTTAATGAACATTATTGGTTTTAAGGTACTTGTGATAGGAGGAACTTCAAACAGTAAATCTGTTGAGTTTTCTATTGATATCATTTTTGTTTATTTACCGCACAGTGTACGGACAAACTCATGGTACAAATTGACTGTACTTTATGGCACAAAAGTAGGATACAAGGCATCTGAAAATTCTTATGTCTTTGAAAATGGAATGTTATTTATACCTAAATGTTTCAAAAAATAATTTTAACTATGTTCAGTTTTCTAAATAGAGGAATTGTTTATGTCTTGCATGAGAACCTCGTGGATGGACAGTAAAGATGGATTCAAAAAATATTCTTTAAAATAGTTTTTAAGCTTCTATTGAAGATGTGTGGTAATTTTTTTATTTGTAACTTCAGTTCAGAATGGTTATGTATAAAAAAAATCGTTGTTTTTTTTTCTAGCGTGTTACATGATACTATTAAATTTAAATACAAATAAGAAATTCTAGTAAATATTAGTATTACTACTGATCCTGCAACAGTTCTCAAACAAAATATGACATATTTGTTTACAATTTCAGATATCCAGTGGATGGAGGGCAAATGATCAGCTCCTTGCCAAATACTGCAATACGTCACATCCGCCACCGCTTACAACAATTGGTCCTAATGCTTTAGTTCACTTCCACTCAGATGGAGCAGGAAGTGATGCAGGTTTCCAGATTTCTTATCACCTTGTGGAAGGTGAGTAGCACTGCCATTAAATTAATTTGTCTTAGAGCTGCAATTACTTTTCTAAGACATACTTTTGTTTTCTAACGTTATACAGCAAACTCCTGATTTCCCGGGGTAATGACTGGCTAGGGGTTCATGGATAACCGATATTCACGGTTAAAGCAATTTGAGGGAGGGGGGGGGATGTTTACTTTAGGCCTACATATTGTGCACTTAGGTTATCCAAACAAATAATATAGTCACATAAGAATGAAATTTTTTGACAGCTGGAGTGCGGCAATGTCATAAATTATATTAATATCATCACATACACAAAATCCTGTATCAGCTTATGCGTGGACAATTCCAAGAAAATTTCACATTGGATATTTTGACAGCCTAAATTTGCACAACAGACATCAGAGAAATATGTGGGCAGGAAGGAGATTGTAGACAAAATGTCTATGTTTTTTTATTTTATATTGTTACGAAACAGGTGTTATTAGTGTAACAAATTAATTTTTGTTCTAGAATAATGTGTAGGGGTTTGAACGAAATGGAACACAGTATGCAATAGTTTAGCTTCGTTTGTCTCTTCTTCATAGGCCGTAGCTAGTGCTAGCTGCTGAAGTCGCCGCGTGCATGCTTTATATTATATGAAGAGGCCGCACATCTCTTGCAAAGTATTTTTTAAATATTTCTACACTAATTTGACGTAATATATTTCAAACCCGAGTTGTTTTGAGTCCGTATGTGAAGAAAGATGAAAAATTTACTTTTAAAAGGACGTGATAGATATACTTTTGTGACACAGCAGCGAAATAGGCAACCGTGCTTCCATCTGTTCGCCGGTGCACGCAGCTCACTTCTGAAACCACGCCCCCCTGAAATGACTCTTTTTTCATGTGTAAAAGGCAAATATGCGAAGAAATTCTTAAATTTTCCACGTGCTCTATAAATATTTTAACGTAACATATTTCAGTGTGAAGAAATTCCGCTTGCTAATAATTTGGATTCGGCCTACAATCGCCAAGTCTTTCTGAGAGGCAGACTAGCCATTTTGTTTTTTTTTTTGTCTCGACTCCTCTCCCACTTCAGCAACAAAGCGAAAATAAATGTTATATATTTATTTACTAAAACCACGCATTGTTTGTGGTGGAATAATTTTTGCGGCAAATAATATTTATTTTAATGTAATTTTTTGTCATCCAGTCACATTCGGTGCCACGGTTAATTTATAAATAGCTTCTGTGTGTACGAACTACTGTAAACTACACAATATCGCATTTTTGACAAGCAAACGCCACTTAACCGTGAAATACTTTAGTATTATGAATGAAAATGTGCTGTCTGACAATTTCCCGGAATTCCTAATACTTCCAAGTTTCATATATATCTACTGTTAAAAATATGTGTAAATATAGTTGCCGAAAACTTTATATTAAAATTAATCAGTTCCGCATCTTTTGACTGCAGCCTGATAATTAACAGTGTGTGTGCGCATGGGTTATTAGTAGCAGTGGTGTATGATTGGTGGCAGCTATTCAATATTGACTTTGAATACGTAGCTCCATGGTTAAGTCGTAACAACCCGATTAGATTGGGCCACCCCCGGTAATTCAGAAGTTTACTGTATAAGTGTTTTATGTGGCTGTGCCATAGCTGGTACCATAGTTAATGTTCTTACCATGCTAGTCTCTTTAACTAATTCAAACATGTTCAGAAATCTCAGGAAATTGTGGGGTGGAGGGTGAATAGAAAAGGAGAAAAATAAGATTTTTGATGTTAGTTATTGTTGTGATTTGTGTTCATCTAGAATTAGGTTTTGTAGTATGTTAGTTGTGTAGGTTGGCAACATTAGCAGCCAAATAAAAATAAACACTTAAGTATCAGTAGCCGGCAGCAGTCATGGCGACATGCATACATTGTGGTACATAATAGTTGGCGACGAGGTTTAAAATATTGCGTGTGGTTCATGGTCTACAAAAATGACACCAATTGCAGCTATAGACGAGTTTGCCCTATTGCGAACGTCTACAGTTCTATTGCATCACGAACATCATCAAGGATGACAAATCTAAGCGGGCAGTGTTTTATACAGTATGTGGACCAGAGTTGTACGGTCTGGTGACTTCATTATTGTTACCAAAATCTACCGATGTGGTACCTCTGGCGGAAGTGTTCACAAGGTTGACGGATCACTTCCACCCGAAGCCCAGTGAAATCGTTGAAACTTTTAAGTTCCTGAAGCAATATGATAGAGAAGGGGAAATAATGGCTATGTGTATTGCAGAGCTGCAACGGCTAAGCACACACTGCAATTTTCCAAATTTGGATCGCATGTTATGAGATTGTTTGGTTTGTAGGGTTTGGGACAAAGCTCTACAACAGGCACTCTTCATTAAGAATAAATTTACTTTACAAGAGTTTGTGGACATTGCGATGGCAAGGGAAGCGAAGGAACATGTTAGACTTGTGAGGCAGTACATTGGTGGAGGAAAATGTGCACAAAATAATAATATCATTGTTAGAAATGTGAACGGGGGAGGATCGGTAAAGTCAAACAGTGTATCAATTGACAGGCAAAGGAAGGAAATAATGGAAGGGAATTAGCTATGTTGCTGGTGCAATGGTAACCACGCAATTAATAAAAAACAGCAGGCAGGTTTAAGTGCGATGGACTTGAAGCGAACTGGTGCCACACAGGAAGTGCAACATCTTGAGATGGACTTGCAATGGTGCAGGTTCAGAATATACTTAGTACAGTTTGCACGAGCAAGCACATAGGAAGTCATGATGCATCAAAGTGCTGTTGAATGGATGACGTGCGATGCCTCAGAGTATGGTGTAGGAGCGATACTGCCCTTAACTTGGGCTATAGGAGGGAAGTCCCAATAGCATTTTGCTCTAGTACCCTACAGAAGAGCGAGCGGAACTATGCACATGTGGACAAAGAAGCCCTGGCTGTGGTTTTTGGAGTAAGCAAGTTCAAACAATATGTGATTGGTACGAAGTTCAAGGCAGTTACGGATCATAAACCTCTCTTGCGGCTGCTCCATCCCAAGCAGTCCCTTCTAGACACAATATCTCCATGGTTGTTGCGATGGAGTCTCATGTTGGGGATGTATGATTTTGAGTTGGAATACAGGCCAGGACACCAGATACAACATGCAGATGCTTTCAGCAGACTTCTGCTCCAGGCACCAGATTTTGAGGTACTAGCACCAAGTGATGTTCTCATGTTGGAAGAGTCAACAGAGATGTTGGTAGAGCCAGGTAAAATAGCAGCAGAAACAGGTAAAGACACATTACTGTCTAAGGTTCTGGGGTACACTGCAAGTGGATGGCCAGTAATAGTGGCTGTGGAAATGCAGCCATATTTTGTGCACAGTCAGGAACTGTCTATACATAAAGAGTGTTTGTTGTGGGGAAACAGGGCTGCGATTCCATCCCAGCTGCATTCAGATGTGATAAATCTACTGCATGCTCAACATAATGGGGAAGTGCATACGAAAACAGTGACCTGAAGCTATTTGTGGTGGCCAAAACTGAATGTGACCATCAAGCAGGTGGTAAAGGATTGCATAATTTGCCAGCAGTGCCAAAATAACCCACTTAAAGTGAAAATGGTTGCCTGGCCAAAACCAGATAAACCGTGGTGGCGGTTGCATATTGATTTTGCCGGCCCAGTTCAAGGTTCAACGTTTCTAATAGTAATTGACGCCTTTTCCAAATGGCCTGAAGTCATCCGGGTCACAAGTCTGTTGGCCATATCATTCATTTAGGAGCTGTACGATATGTTCAGTTGCCATGGGCTGCCAGACGTCATTGTAACAGACAATGGGACTGCATTCCGATCTCATGAAATGGCAGAGTTTGTGAAGAATAATGGTATAGAAATAGTTTTTCTTCCCCCATACCAGCCTTCTAGTAATGGGTTGACCGAAAGGACTGTACAAACGGTGAAGCAGAAGTTACGAAAAGTTATTGAAGGTGACTGGTGGACATAGTTGACACAACTGTTATTAGCTTGGCGGACAACCCCATAAAAAGGGGAAAATAATACCTGGAAGACTCCTGCAGAGTTATTAATGAGGCGACCACTACAGAGGGTTCTGGTCAAACTGCGTCCAGGTACAGACAGAGGCACCTCCCAGGATACACAGGTAGCAGACACAGTTGTGGCAGGGGTTCGACACTTCAGTGTAGGAGAGACCGTATGGCTGTGCATCTACGTGAGTGGCTTTAAATAGATACCAGGCTGGGTCAGTGGAGAGGAAGGACGGTTGATTTTCCATGTCACTGATGAGCAGGGTAATTCTCATAGAAGGCATGTAGATCAGCTGCGACGGAGAAGTTGTCATCCAGTGTCAGATTCGAAGGCCAAAGAAGCAGTTTCCAACAGGGTGCAGACATTAACCAGTGTGTTACAGCAGTTTGGGCCCACGATCGCTCACAGCAGTGGAAACCCACAATTTTCTGCATCAACGGGTGCTGGGACATCTGCTGCAACCCACCAGACACCAGGGAGGATTCCACAGTTGCAGGTGGAGTCGAAGCTTCAGGGCTTCCGTGTGTAGCTCCGGAAAAGTCAGCAGAGGCAAATGGCTCAGCTGCTTCCCGAGAATCTTCTCCTTTCTGAGGGTTTTGTGCAAGTCCAGTTCAAGGAGGTATTCGGGGCAGAGCTTCGACACGACAGCGTGTGCCCCCAAGAAAGCTGGACGATTTTGTCACATTTTAATTGGGGAGGAACTGTTGTGTATTGTGTTCATCTAGAATTATATTATGTGGTATGCTAGTTGTGTAGGCTGGCAACAACAGCATCCAAATAAAAACAAACACTAAAGTGTCAGTAGCCAGGCAGCAGTCATGGCGACATGCACGCATTGTGGTGCATAATAGTTAGCTTTCTATTATAAAATATAACTTATTTTTAAACATCCTTTTTAAAAACTTCCTGGGGGGAAGAATTTTATATTTTTCACTCTTGGAATGTAATATTAAAATACACTCAGTTGCATTTGTTCTTATGTATTAGCTTTATGAAGTGATCTTGAGCACCACTATAAACATTTTGATATGTGTCCCTGAAAATTTTGTTAGTTTCAGATATCATAACTTTAATTTTCGGCATATGAGTTGTGTGGCCACGTATGACAAGAATGGACACATTCCACTTTGCAGCTTTCATACATATGCTACTTATGTTTGGGTGGAGACTGAGAATTTGCGGTGTTGCTGGCAGTAGAGCTTTTGCAGGAGGTGCATTTATGTGTTTGGCACATGTGGGTGAAAGAGGAACATAAACTGAGAAGTTTTGTGGACATTGTGGAAAGTGATGTAGGGCTGCAAAGAAAAAAGGCCATGTTAGGGGAAGGCAGTGAGCTGGATGAGTGTCGTTACAGGTTGTTTTTAATAAAATGCAGTGAAGATGTACCATTATCTGGCCCTATATTGAAGGCTTAAGACTGCCTTCTCTTATACTTGACTAATTTAATGACATTATGTTTCATTATGCATTATGTTTCATCTTTGACTAAAGAATTCCTTGTGGTCCAATTTTTATATGAACATATGTGTGCAATCAGTATTATATCTTACATGCAGGTGCATGCAGCACTGTATCAAGCAGCTATGCTCTGCACATGCTCGTGAGAATAAAAATGTATTTAACACATGGTGAAGGGAAAGGGGCGTTTTGGAGATTGACGTTTCCGCTGGGCCGAAAAGGGAAAGATGTGTGCAGGAATGCGAGGGAGAGAAATGGACGTGAATGAGTACTTTGTTTGCCTGTCACTGCACGCCTGAGTATCATGCACAAAATAAAATAAGTCTAACACCGAGCAACACCTGCTCTACAGCATGGCTACACTGTTTCATCACTGCTCATCAATGTCTTCGTGTGAACGCGATACAGTGGTATACAAACAAAAGTTTATAATGGTTGAAAAAAAAAGTACCTCTACACTTTTAAGTTCAAGTTAAAAGTGATTAATTACATATGATAAAATGGAAAAAAAGTTGCCACGAGATTATATGTCAACCCTAAATGTGTCAGATCGTGATCTACTGAGAAGGAGAAACTAGACAAGGTGCCAAAAATAAACATGCCCTTCCTCACTCTCTCATTCTCCCGTCTTTTTTATGACTGCCGTAACCTTGATAGACTCAGCCAGCCTCCCTCCCACCGCCGTATGGCTCCTTGTGTTTAGTTTCTGCCTTGCTCTTTCTCTCTTCCCCCCAAACCAAGGGGAAGGGGGGCAACACCATGCCACCTGCTTGGCACAATAATACTTTTCTTCCCTACCCCTCCTTTTCATTGAATATCCATGACAGCTTCCATGTCTTAGGGGTAGGTTTTGTAAACACAATAATGCAACATGGAAAGACAAATGACCCACATTACGGTTCCAGCTGATGTCTCTGGTCACTGTCTCTTCTGCGTTTAGTAATACATTTTCTCATTTGCTAGGGACATTTCCTTTCCTCTGTTCTTTCCCCAGTATCCAACAGAATTGGCTGCTTTCATTCTTCCCAATGCTTCTGACCTGTCACCACCTCACCGTGCCATTAAGGGTGTACAGCACAGGACCAGCAGTAAATAAACAAAGAAGGCATGTTAAATGCAATTTATTTACTTAACTTTAAAATAAATTGATGGTGTTGGAAGCCTTTTTGATTACTTGGCGGTAGTGCTGATCCACTGAAGCATTTGTGCAAAGTAAACTGGCATTTTATGTTATTTTTATATATATTCTGTGCAAACATCCCTACTTTTAGCAGTAATATTTATTTTAAAATGTGGGGCTTTTACGCAAGTAAATACAGGAATTATGTGCAAGTAAGTTTGGAGTTTAAATATCACAAATGTTCATGACAATATTTCACCATTTTTTGCTTCCTGATGCCGTTCTTTTCGAAGAATTATGGATTTGTTAAAATGAAATATTATTAGGTGGGTGTTTTATTTTGGGAAACTGAGCAAACACCATCTTGTGTTTATTTTTCCGAAATCCACCGTTAAATGTTTGCCACATACTTTGCATATCCTATAGTGGACTGTTACTGTCGTCACAAGAGATAATGAGATGGAGAGAGGTGTGGGAAGAAGGGTGTGTAGAACAAAGCTTCCCTTCATAATTTAATGTGTCGTATTCAGGGCAGGCAGACCTGCAGGTGCGAGTCTGCATGCTTTCTCCAAACCTTCACTGGTGCGTATTTTGACTAATTTTCGCAGATTTTTTGTTCTTCATATTGTGACATACCAATTAAGAGTGGCAACACAAGCCATGTATTTTATTGCTGTGGACTAACAAACATAATTTTAATCAATCTTCATAGTGATTTCTTAAATTTTTAAAGGATTTACCTATTTTTTATCAATTTTTGTAATTTTTTTACGATTCCTAAGAATGGTCTTCTGAAATTGTTGCTCTAGTTAAATTAGGTACTCATAAAATATGTGTCCAACTGTACCATAAGTGAATGAGAAGGCAAGAGGAGGAGGGTGTTTACACAGCCAGGAGGAACCCCCAACTCATTTATCTCTCTTTCCCACAGCCAGAGTCCACAGCCGCTGGAGAAGTCCCAGCCTGTCTGTCTCTCTTTTACAGACAGAGTCTGCCATCACTGGGAACTCCTTACCCACACAGCTCTCTCCCATGGGAAAAATAACCATTCTTCGCCTTCCTGCCACCCCTCTGAGCTGCTACAGGTCATCAAATTGCGATCTACCAACTGCTGCTGTAAACACCCAATCAGTTCGCCACTTGGCAAGCCATTACCCCAGGCATGGATTCCATGCTTTTGGGGCAAGGTCATGTGGAAAAGAGGGTACTGGCAGGTATAAAGGGCAGTTACTTNGGAACGGCCTGTGGGTGTGGATGATTAGTTTGTCATGCCAAGTTGTGTCCTGATGTGAGGAAAAAAGGAGGGCAGCAACGTGGAAGACAAAAAAAGAAGCTTGGTCCGTTCAAGGTGCTAATAGAGTTCGAACCTGAAACAGTCAAACCTCACTGTGTACCTGTTGGCCCTGACCACGGTCTACTTGGATCTCAGTGATGTCAGGTTTGTGACTTTTTCTCCCAGAATGGAAGAACCGACTGAGTAAAACAGCAGCAATGCGACAATAGATACCAATATACTAATTGCAGTTTCGGAGATAGTACGACAGAAGACTTAGATGGCTGAGCTGAAGAAGTTGATGATACAGTTGTTCCAGAAGCTGGGGTAGATGCTGTGGTTGTGGTAGTTGATGGACCTGCCAGTAACACAGGTGCTTCTGTTGAACATGTATGTAGGTTAATGCTGTTCCATCTGAGGGTAGTGAGACAGCATTCAGATTATCTTATTTGGGGCAGACTAAGGACACCTTCTCAGGTTAAATTTTTCTGTCTGTTAGTCATGGAGACGGACATGTTTTGGTCTCTGAGAGTGGGTTTATGACTGACATTCTTGAGTTGTATTCAGGTGTTGTAGGGCCTAGATGTTTTAGGAGGGGGTTGAACAATCTCTGTGAGATCTGTGGTGCTGTAGGCACCAATTTTCATCTCTCCTGTTTGGTCTGATCTCTTTGAGTGGAGTAGATTACTGAGGCTTGGCCCAAGGACCGCGGATTCCCAGAACTTTGGTGGGTGGGTAGAAGTGTCCTTGCTTTGTATAAAGGGACTCTTGTTGCTTGAAGCTGACATGCTAGTCAGGCGAGCTCCCTCCGCCTAGTATGGAGCACCGGAGCTGCTGGGCCCTGGCTTGTTGGTTCTTCGGTTCAATGAGCCGTAGCTTTACTCCTCTTTACACCCCCTCAGTTGAAGAACAGCATGACTAACGGTAGGTACAGGTGGCACAGGCAATTATCGAGGATTACATTATTGTGTTTGTTTGGTTCCCTTGTGGAATATAAGGCATGGGTAGACACTTCTGCATCCTCCTAGCCTCTGTGCTCGGTGGTGAATCGTGGTAGACTATACAGAAGTGTTTGAGTAGAATAAATTAATTTTCCTATCCTGTCTGTGCTATGATTCTATGTTACTTTCAAGTATGCATCTCCAACATGCGGTGGTGAATCGCAGTGGTGTGCTGGATTGTTGGGGTTGATGGAAGTAACACAAAATTGCTGCAGGAATGTCCTAATGCCAGCTTCTTGATACTGTACTTGACTGTCGTGCCTAGAGGACTTTCTGGCCCATCTGAGATAGACAAAGCAGATGCAGTAGCAATATGCTAATGGTAACCTCCACTTAGGTGCAGTCCTTGCCTTATTTTTGTTGTATGCATTTTGCCCCTTCCCCCCAACCTACTTTTGCAGTGGTTGTAGGATACTTGTCGGGATATTCAGAAGGGTAAATTAGTAGCAGATTGGTATGGAGGTCCCTCCCTCTCTTCAATGAGTATTTGAAACTTAGTGTAAACTAAAGTAAGGGTTTGTAATGTGGCACGCTCTTGTTATTGCCGTATTTATAATATTACAGCCCTACGTTAGGCCGCCATATTTGTAATGCCGCACGTCTGTGATGACATATGGAAACTACCACTCGGCTAGCTCAGAGGTAGTAACATGAGACTCTTTAAAAAGGGCGCCAATTAGATAACAAATAATGTAGTCAAGTTCCAGTTTATTATTCTGTACTGTTATTTATTAGAACGACGCCACAGTTCACATAGTGTTCAGGTATGCCGAGTACGAACAGGGTTTACCGATACAAAGACAAACTAGAGAGCAGCGCCACAGTTGTTGATCATTATATACGTCATAAAAACTTGCCCGAAGGAAAAACAAAGGCAGCGACCTCCCACACCAGCGGAGAAATAAACTAGCAAGTGCAAGTTTGCCGGTGTGGGTGTTATGCGCCAAGCCCGACGCGGCCTAGGCGAGCACTGAGAGTCTACTGCTGGTTATCGACTGCTGTTATCGACTGCTCTGTTATTGACTACTGCCCGGTAATATGCGCACGAGTATTTGTGTTGCCTATCACCCCCCTCTCCTCAGATAAGGGCCTGGCGTGGGCCGCCATGCACGCTCTTCCTACGCTATCCAAACTGCGTAGCCCGCTTAACTGCGCCGTCAGTTAAAGATAAGCGAATTTCTTGTACAAAACTGGTCAACGCAGTCGGAAAGTTTCTAATCTAATGATGACGCTTACGAAAAACTACGACTTTCTGAAACGGCAACCGGATGCCCGATAAACGTTAAACGGCAAACATGTGTCCGATAACGATTTGCCACGAAACGAAACACCACAGCTTTAATTTTGAATTCCGATAAAATATTACGAAACCCCGTCAAACGAAATAAAATAAACTGCATATCCCGACAATTTATGATACTGCGTCATTACAGGTTTATTCAAAATCACAATTGCTTTTGCGTAAATAAACTATGGAACTGTCCCGTTTACTGAGTGGTGACTACCATTAAAGTTCTTTCTCTCTTCCTAGTGCTATACTCTGTACCATATATGAAGGCCACATTCTTGACAGTTGACGATCTCCGCACCAATGTATACTTTTCGTTTATGTTTCCATTTGCCATCAACTGGCTTTGATGCGACGAGTCAGCACGTCCAGGAGGTGCTGTTTCGTGCTGCAATTAGTGGACTACTTGGGTGGCCGCGGCAGGTGGCGAGAGGTTTGAAGGGCATGTGTAAGGTCGTTCTTAAAAGCTGTACACAAAATATATGTTACTTAAAAAATTATGCATAACTCGTGAAAAATAAAACTATTGGTATCTGTTCGTAAATATATTATATAAAGCAAACGAACGCTATTCTCTTCTGGCTTGTAGTGCTTCGAAAATAACCCCACAGATGGCGCGCACAACATTTCAGCGCTTGCTCTGAGCCACATTTTTTTATCAAGAAGTAGCGTCTTTGTAAAGTTAACTATTGTTCTATTACTGGCTCGGAACGAAAGGAATTAAAAATATTTTTCAGTCAGATTATTGGAAAAAATAATCCAACAATATTATGCAATATTTCTGTATGCTTTTGGAATTAATATCAAACACGTAAGGAAAGCCGGGTTGGAGAGGGGGGATAAGACGTGAAAAAAGTTTTTGAAATTGCATTTCATTTGGATATGGATCTTTTAATGTGACTTTAATTTTGAACACCTATACATTTCTACTTTAGCACAAAGTTTAGTTTTTAACATTAAAAACCGCTGTTTTATGACCACATGAAATAAAATGTATTAATTAACCTTGGAATTCTTTCCTATCGTGTATTTTCAGCTGTTCTAATGTGTGTTGGCAGTGCACTCAGATAGCCAACATAATATTAACTTTTGTTTGTTTGTGCATCAGCTGATAAAGGATTTTGTAAATGGCACGTTGTTTGTTTTGAATACTTCAATTGCCACTCACTGACTGTCAGAATGTGGTCTTCTTATATGAAATGAACTATAGTTAAGGCTCGGCTTCACCCTTTTCGCAGAAATTCTTCGGTTTCTTGCCATCATTTTGGATTCATAGTAATTACTGACAATGTACAGTTATAGAAAATTTGCATTTTACGAATTAAATGAAACATGCAATTTTGTAAAATACTACTCTACTTTTCACTTATTCCATAGTCAGAACTTTGCATATTTTAGCTGCAGGTATTTTGTAGCTACTTTTTAATCTCCCATTCACCATAACCCCTTTCCATAACATTCTTCAGTAATTGAAATAATTTTATTCTTTTGTGAGTTATCTATCTCTTTGCAGAGATACCAAAAGTATGAGTCCTAGTCTTCAAGAATACAAAGCCTTTGTTCTTGTTGTCTTCTGTTTTTGTCTTCTTAACACTACCTGTCACTGCAAGTTCACTGGAGAGATCTGTGAGAATGTCAGGAAAGTCAGTATCATGAAAACTGTCTTCATGAGCTTATTCTGTAAATGCATCATTTAATTTACTTCTCTTAGGAGTTGTGTCATTATTGACATTAGTTTTCACAGCAACTGATTTTAGATAATTATTCATGTTTCATAAATTCCATTTGATAATTTAGCAAGTATATATTTTGCAGGGACCCATACTGGCACATCTGAGTGAGGTTATATAGCATTGTAATAAATTATTCTGCCTTTTCACCCATGTACAACACATGCAAATTGAATTTGAAACATTCACAATGTTCATTCTTGGTTTGGAATGTTTATTGAATGACACACAATGTTCTTTGTACATCCGTTCTGTTGCTTGTTTTTAGCCTACTTTCCAAAGGTAAGATGGGTGTCTGTCTGCAATGTATGCCCTCCCCCCCCCCGTAATAACTTTTAAACCTGGAAACTCAATTCCATGTAACTCGGTTCACACATAGTATTCAGCAAGTACATCCAAATGTTATAGTTTTTGATCACACAGAATACTTATTTTCAAAATGGAGGCCTTTTTAAATTTAGGGAATTATGTTATATCCTAGGAACCGTCTAACCAATTTAAACCAAATTAGAAACGAGGGTGCATGACGTAAGATTCAAATTTATAAATCATCAGTGTGGTTGTTCAGTCATTTTGGAAGATATTGCAACGTGAAAAAATAAAGCTTTTACGGTTTATCTCAGATTCTATATTCCAGCAAAATTTGGCACATAAGTAATAATAAGGTAGGCCATGTTAATACAGGCAAACTTAAATGGATAAGACACTTATTTTGAAATTGGCATCCATATAAATATTTTAGTGTTTATTTGTTATGTCTACCATACCATTTGACCATTGTCGACCAAACTTGGTATGCTGAAAGAATATATTACGAGTATCAAATGTGCCAGTACACAGCTTCTTTTGTCTGCAATTTTATAAGATAGAACAACAGGGTAAATAAGGTCTTGGTCATATCGTGGGAAAAAAAAATTAACCAATTGATACCACATTCTGCAATTAAGTAATACTGGTATATAATATAAAATGACATGTTTTAGTGGGCCAGACATTTATTTTAAAAATGGCAGGCATATAAGCATTTGAGAGACCTGTGTGATATCTACTAAGCTATGTAACAAATTTCAACTTAACTTTGTATGCTAGCAGTATTTATTACATCCATCAAATGTGTCTACCCAGAGCCTCTTTTGTCTGCCATTTTAAACGATAGAGGTACACAAATAAATGATTGATGTTTCATGTTATCTTCGTAAACAATCAACCAATTGTTATCAAATTTGGCAAACAAGTAGTACTACAGTAGGCTATATAAAAAATTATTTTTTTAAGTGGGCTGCACACTTATTTTAAAAATTTCAACTTAACTTTGTATGGTGACAGTGTTTTTCACAACAATAAAATGTATGTACACTGTCTCTTTTGTCCATCATCTTGTTAGATAATGCTACTTGAATAAATAAAGTTTTGTAATATTTCAGGAAATAATCAACTGTTTTCTACCTAATTTGACAAACAAGTAGTACCATGGTATACTCTGTCTCATATAAGTTGGCCAGATTCTGACAGGTCTGCGAAAGTAGCACCACTGCTTACATCTGACTACGTATCCTTCCACCATCAACCAATCGGCCACATGGTAACAATGTTTTTTTTTCATGCTGTTACTATCAGCCGATCCCCTTGTCAATGTACTGTTCGTGAGATGTTTTAGGCAAACTTGCTACTCAGAAATACGTAGCTGCGATTGTAGTAATAGTAATGTTTACATAAATCATTAATCAGTAAATTGTTATGTTAAAGAGCAAAAATATAAATAATTAATTTAAAATTTAGTTACTACCAAAAACTGTAATGCTAAACAAATTTTAAGATACCTTAGACTTACATCTGTTTAAAATAAAGTAAAAATATAAAACCTTGTAAAAATGTAATATTTGCTAACTGTTTTTTATATGTCTGAGACAGTGAATTTGGGATAACATTTGCGAAACGGTATTTGTAGGTATTATCACGCATTTGAAATATGTGACATGGAATAACGTTAGAATTGCTTAACAACTATTCATGCATGTCCCACTTTCTTCGGAAACAAGGAAATGGATTTTCGGACAGCAATATGGTGTATAATTTACGTAGAGGAACGATTACCTGCCGAATATAAATTACTAGTACTCAAAATCACTGTACATGAAATATACGTTACTTTAAAAACTATGCAGAGCTCACGAAAAATAAAACTATTGATAAATGTTGTAAATTTATATATGTCGCACGTGAATCACTTTTATTTTGTGGCTGGTAATGCTTAAAAAAAAAATCTGATAGATGCGCGCACATCCTGTCCGGAGCAAGGTCTGAGCCGCTTATTTTGCTCAATAGATAGCGTATTTTAAGTTGACTGTTCTTCTATTACTGGCTCGGAACGACACGAATTTGAAATATATTTTGTCAAATTATTAGAAAAAATAATTTCACAATATTATGCAATAATTCTGTATGCTTTTGAAATTAATATCAAGCACGTAATAAAAGCGGGGTTGGAGAGGGGTGATTAAGACGTGAAAAAATGTTTTTAAATTGCGTTTCATTTGGATATGGATTGTTTTAATGTGCCTTTAATTTTGAACACCTATACATTTCTACTATAGCACGAAGTTTAGTTTTTAGTACTAAAAACAGCTATTTTATGACCATGTAAAATAAAATGTATTAATTAACCTAGGAACTCTTTCTTATAGCGTATTTTTGGTTGGTCTAATGTGCGTCGGCAGTCCACTCAGAATAGCCAACGTAATATTAACTTTTGTTCGTTCGTGCATCAGCTGATACAGGATTTTGTAAATGGCACTTTGTTTGTTTCATATACGTCAAATTGCCACTCACTGACTGTCATAATCCGGCCAACTTATATGATATGAAGTATATGCCATGTAAACAGACATGTATAATTTGGATCTGACACTTATTTTCAAAATTGTGGCCATATGAATATTTTAACTTATTTTATAGAAGCTGGCACTATATAACCGTTTTGTTGTCCATTGATGAAGATAGTACCTCATGAGAAAACTGAGCTATCATGCCATAGGTTGGGAACCAATCAACCAATTCCCTCTGAATTTTGCACACAAGTATCGCTACAGTGGATGACGTAAACTTACACATTTTAAGTGTGTCTGGCATTATTTACAATATGATTACCATATTATTAATTTAGATCAATTAGTCATATCTATTAAATAATTTAAACAATTTCATTTAAACTTTGTTTGCTGACAGCATCCATTAGAAGCATCAAGTATTCTTATATAGATTCTATTTTGGCCACATTTTTTAAAGATAGAACCTGGTGATAAAATGTAACATTTATGGTATATCTCGGGAACCAAATAACTAATTCCCACAACATTTTTCACATAAGTAGTACTGCATTAGGCCATGTAAACTTACATACTTTAAATGGGTAACATTTTTTATTTAATGGCTGCAATGCAAATTGTGCAGACATCTTTGTTGTGTATATTAAATAATTTGACATAAATTCAACCAAACTTTGTATGCTGATAGTATCTGTTAGACACATCAGATATGTGTATACAGAGCCTGGTTTTAGGCCTTTATGTACAACAGCGCCAAAAGAGAAAATAAAGCTTTTATGCCATATCCTGTGAAACAGTTAAACCATTTCCACCCAATCAGCACATAATTAGTGCTATGGTGGGCCACGTAAAGCTACATGATTTAGGTGACTCACTGTCTGTGCCAGTCATATCAGTGCCATTCTGAATTCTGATTGGCTTACCTGCTGTGACATCGGTGCTGGTATGATGCCAGCACGTAGAGTTAAGCAACTTTTAACCTTCTCTGACAGGCCACCGGCAACCAGCTAACAAATTATAGCAGTGTACATGTGATTGGCTAATATTCACACCACAATGATTGGGGGTCAATCAAATCAGTGCTTTGCCGAAATTGATCAAATGAACTGAAAATCACTGCCAAAATCAACGGCACTTATAATTGTTGGGGAGGAGAGAAAAAAACTTCAAGATATTCAAATCAGAAAAACTTGATGAATAACAAGTAATTAAGTTGTTATTATATGTAATTGAATGGGTGAGAGGAAAAAAGATAATATTCCATTTACACTGGTTTTGAGAAAACTAAAAAAAACTGTTTTCCTGACAATAAGCATCTAAAAATACATCCGCCCTTGCATAAACAAAGCAAGGTTATATTGCTGTATATGTACATGTGCTAGGCCTTCTGGCTGTTTTGGAAGGGATATTTAGTCAAATACTAATAGTAATAAATTATAATAAAAAAATAATTTATATGGTTGTATTAATAGTTTTCATTTAAACATCTTTTGTTTTCTGTATTTCTCAATAAAATACACAGTTTACCAAATATGCTGCAAATTGTTATTTTGAATTCAGTGGGGCGGGCTACACACTTTGGTTTTAACATTTTTCTTATTAAAAAAACTATTTTTTTGTAATTTCATCTGTTAGGTACATTTTATCCAATAGGATGTATTGTTTATTGCTGTTGTTAGCTGTTCTTTTGTGGAGGGAACTACTAATTTATTTTTCTCTGGAAGGCATTCCTGGATGCGGTGGGACTGTGACTGAACCGAACGGGGTAATATCATCACCTACTCTCCCAAATCGTCCTATATATGGTAACAACTTGGATTGTGAATGGAAAATTCAGCTACCATCTGGTGATCGAATTCGCCTTACATTTGTAACTTTTTCTCTAGAGGATTCTTCTTCATGTATATATGATTATGTTAAGGTAAGTCTTTCTTCCTAAAAGTAAAATAGTTGTTAAAGAAATTAGTACACAATTATTGAAAGTTTTTATTTTGTCACTTATTCTTATTCAACCTATTTTGTGTGATTGCCTGTAGTGATCAAACAGCATAAGTTTTCCTTCATTTCTCATGTTCTTGCATTTTGCAACAGTTTTTCCGGGTCCCTTAAAGATTTTGAAAAATGTATTTTGCGGTATGTACAACATAATTAATTTTAAGATTATTAATAGAAATTCTCTGTTTAATTTGTTGTAAAACAGTTTTTAGTTTAATTTGTGGTGTGTAATTAATGTGTTAAAACTCTCTTTGCTGTGTATAAATATCTTATATTCTAGAATATGAGACAAATAACAGGTTGATCATGTTTCTAAAAGCTTAAAATATGTTATAGTATAGCTCAGGCATATAAGTAGTTTGAGCATGTTAGTAAATATGAAATGAATGGCCAAGTTATTTTTGTATGATTGTGTCCATAAAATCACTATGTTGTTGGCATAAATGATGGGTCTTCAGTGAAAGCTATGGCACAGGGCTTTCTAGGCATGGAAAGCAGAGACATTTAGTATTGGAAATTAGAGTGAGTGAGTGAAGAGATTTGGGCGGTTCTTAATGAGGTCTTGAGAACCGGTGAGGGTGATTGATATGAGAATGTAGCAGCGCTAGAATGAAAGGGTGGGGGAAACAGGATATCCTTGAGAAAACCCTCCGACCAGCAGCATCATCCGGCACGATTCCCACATGCGAAAATCTGGGAGTGACCCGGCCAGGGATTGAACCCGGTTCGCCTTGGTGGGAGGCAAGCAAGCTAACCGCTCAGCCACCATCCATGGCCCCTTGGAAATTAGAATTGAAATCTTACCTGCAATGTTACATGTGAGAAATTTGTGCAAAATGCTTTCCATAATGATAAAATAGACATGTTATAACATCTGTCTTTAGTGCTGAAGCAAGTTCTCACACTTTTAACTCCAAAGTAAATCTTGTCAATCTGCGTAGTCTAGTGGTTCTTTTAACATAGTCTGTAGTGTTGAGAGTGTAATGTCCAAGTAACTTGATTCTTCATAGTATACTGTCATTCGTAGGAGCAGGAGAATTCTGTGATGCATCTGCAGCAAGATATTGGAGCATGTTCCTTGCACATTGTAGGGGTAAAGGAATTTGGTCAAAGTGATGTGTTGTCACACAGTTTCCCCTGCAAGGGGGAGGGGGGACGACCTCTTAGGGGCTGCAGCTTGTGCTAGAAGAAGTTCGGCGTTGGTCTGGTGGCATAGTTTGTTTACAATAAACACCACATTGTGTTTGGTGTTATATACCGGTTTTACAGATTTAAATACGAAAAATAACAGGACACATTAAGCTTTCAATATACGAGTTGTCCTCCCTTGTCGGTGGTAGCTGATGAACTACAGTTTATTAGTGATAATAATTGCACACATTAAAGGTGGAGTAATGGAATGGCATGCACCACAATCGTGAATATGGCACATGTTCATATCATGCCACCCAACATTTTTTTTTTTCTTTCCATTTGACTGGTTAAAATGTTTTATTGACAATTTATAGGAATAAGGATTGCATTGGGGCTCAATGAATAATAAGAAGAAACATCAGTTAATATGTTGCTTTACTGCATGGGCCCTGTGACAGATGACATGCTCCACTCATTTTCTTTGAAATGAGAACAACAAGTATACAACTGCGAAAAATTCAATTTGATTAATTTTGTTATGTAAGCACAGACTATATGAGAAAGTGGAATTCTTCAAATGCAGTCCTCAAGGAAAAGCTGCTGATGCATTCATTAATGATCTTTTTGGTGCATTCATTAATGACATCTTTATTGTCGAAGGCAGGTAAATTGCAGAACCTGAAGGAGGAACTTGTAACAACTGGGGCTGGTGTTACTGTAATTGGAAAAATTTTAAGTATGTTTGTGGGAAATTCACAAGAAGTTTGTTTGGTGCAGAAGGTGAAGTCATTAAATTGTTAGGTGTGGAACATTTATTCAGTGAAATTCTTAGTGAACAAAATGTATATGTGGCAGAAAGTTGGCAAACTCCTCCTTGGGAAACCACTATTATGGGCTTTTAGTGTCATCACCATCCATGACAATAGAGTGCTTGGGAAGTGATGGAAAAAATGACAGAAAAAGGGGTGAGTTCAGAAAATGTGTAGAACATTGCTTGTCAATTTACAGAGCTCTGTACAGACTTAGGCAAATTTGTAAAAAAAAATATGAGATAGTTTTACAGGAGAACCATAAAACATGTGTAGTCACTGCCCCAAGAAGAATGGCCTTCCCATCAGAGTTAAGGTTAGAAAGGAATTTGGTAGCATGGTTGAGAGACCAACACAGTGGTGTGCACCAGTGGTCTTTATGCCTAAAACAGATGGGATTCTTAGAATTTGTGATGATTATACAGAACTTAATAAGTATATATGTTAAGAATAGTTGCAGCTTTGTGCAGTAGATGAGTTATTGGCACAATTAGGAGAATCCATAGTTTGGCAAGTTCTTTGTCAAAAATTGGTGCAATGCTAACAAAGTTAATAACACTGTTTGGAATATTTGTTGTTGGGCTCTTGCAGTTTTATATAAATTCAGGGCCAGAGCACTACTAATGCAAAATGCATGAGATCTTAGTTAGCATAGAAGGCATAGTTAATCAGATAGATGACATTCTGGTTTTTCAGGACTATGTTGGAGAAACAAGACACGAGTGAATTTGGTGCTCAAAATACTGAACAAATGGGATTTTACTTTGAATGCAACCAAATGCCAATTCAAAGTACTTCTGTCAAATTTCTGAGTGATATTATCAGCGAGGGTACTGTGTAGTCTTATCCAGACAAGATGCATCAAAGAAATGCCAGATCCCACTAGTGTAACAGAGTTGTGACATGTTTTAATTATTTAAGAAATTTTATCCCACGAGTGTCTAAAATAATCCAACCACTCTTTAAGCTTCCAAAAAGAAAGGAGTGGATCTGGGAAGGAAGCTCAGAAAATGCCATGGAAACAGTAGATCAATAACTGACAGGCAAGCCTGGCCCTCTGTATACATGAGCTCCAACCAGAATCGCAGCTGATGCATCATAATATGGCCAACGGACAGTACTAGAATAGCAACAGGAAAACCATTGTAAACACATCATGTATGCATCAATGAGTTTTACTGAAACTGAAACCAAGTATGCTGAAATCAAGACTGAAGCTCTGGAAATCACTTGGGCTTGTAAAAACATTTGTGCTGAAGCATTCAGATTGTGACCATAAATCTCTTGAAGCGCTGTTGGAATCAAACCTCTTTTTGATCTGACAGATTGACTTCAGAGGTTCCAAATGTTGTTGATATGCATCACATATGCAATACACCCTGTACCAGAAAGAAAGTGTTATGTACTAGATACTCTGTCTTGAGCACCAGTTAGAAGGACTAACAGTTCAGGTAAGGAGATCCTAGTGGAGGACTTGTACATTGAAAATGTTATACTGAAAGCCCTTTCTCAGACACTTGCGTGGGAGGGATTAAAGAAGCAACTGTACCCTGACACTGAAGTCTCCACAGGAGGTTGCTTTGTTTAAGTGTCTAGTGCCAGGGTACAGTTGTGAGGAGATTAAAAATGGTTATATACCTTATTTCAGTTACTATTTTATTTTACCATTCCACGTTGGTCTTTGGCAGATTTAAAATTGATGCTGGTTTTTTAGATCTGCAGTTTCATCTGGATACAGCTCCTAGAAATGCTACATACTTTATTTGGCGAACACAGAACAAGGCCATTTCAGCATGTGGTACATACAATACCACAGAAATAGCGGCTGAAGTAAGAGCAGCATATTTCTTATCCGTTTACCTGATGAAACTCAAAGAATTTCATGGAAGGATCAGTTTTCCATTGTGGTGCACTTCACAAAGGACTATTACCTAATTTAAAGGTTTCTGACATTTGTTCAGGTGGCTGATCGCACTGGCAGAGGCTTAGCAGACACTGTGTTGAATACTCTTGTAAGCTATGATATTGACTTGTCTTATTTGTCTAGCCAGGAATATGACAGTTGCAATGCAATGAGTGGTTAGTTTAAGGGAGTCCAAGCAGAAGTGAAAAAAAAGGTGTCCACTTGCACTGTTCTTACCATCTTCAAACAATGTTTTCAATCTTGCGGTGGTCTACAGTTGTGACATTCCTCAAATTCATAATGCACTCAAAACGATGAAGACGGCATGTAATTTCCTCTCAAGCAGTGTTGACAAGTTCTTAGTCTCACCAGCAATGTCATCAAAATGTTGTCTGAAGCCACCACAAATTGTGTCAAGCCATATTGTACTACCAGGTTCATTGAAAATCACTCTGGGGTAATTACATTCCTCGTACTTCTAAAACCAATTCTTGCCACAGTAGAGGAGGTTATTAGCACAGGACATTCGGAGAGTTTGTCATGTGCAAGTGAACTGTTAGTTGCAATTTGCAAGTGTGATTTTGTCACTGTTTGCTTCACTTCTGCTTCCAATGTCCATTGAGTTGCAGTCTCTACAACTTGACATTCTTGAGGTAGTAACTCAGCTGAGGAAGTTTATTTGCTGTATTTTTCTCTCACTCACTTGTAGTACACAAGTTCACAGCTTTGTAGTTGAACTAGACGTACTGTTTTGTAGATGACATAGCAAAAATTTATTTTTCTATAATATTGCATTATTTCATCACAGTATTTGCCTAAACACTTCCATTATATATATATTTTTTTATGGATATTTAAATATGTGTCAGAACCTAAGAAAAGATTAGCATTTGCCACAAATCTATGCGCGAGTAATGTTGATGAGTTCCATCAGCTCTTTTGCAATATTGCTGAGCTCTGTGAAGAACTTGATGTCGAAATTCGAACACCACACTTGGCTGACACAGCAATATCGCAACAACATTCCTCACTCAACACGCAAGGAATACTTTTGTTTCACAATATATATCCCTTAAATTGAGATGCTGTACAGCGAACTGTCAGAAGATTTGCCAGACATCAGAATGAATGTCTAAGCTGCAATACCTTGTACCACATTTCATCAAGAGGGCCAATTTATCCAATATTTAGTCAGTTATTCGTATCTTTAGCCATTACCTTTTAGGTTCAGAAAGTGTTGTGAAAGGAGAATTTGAAAGGTGGAAGAAAAAGTGGGAAAATATTGACATGAGGGACAGCCCTAAGAACATAGTTGAAGTCTTACAATGTGCTCAGAGAACTATTTCCATAATATTAGAATGCTTCTTGAAATATTTGCTGTCCTTCCTGTGACAACCTGCAGTTGTGAGCGAAGGTTCAGCTGTCTATGTAGGCTGAAAACTCATATACCGTATTCACCCGAAAATAAGACAAGTTTTCACTTTAAACTGTATTTAAAAAAACAGAGGTCATATTACAATCAACAGCAAACTGTTTCAACCTACGATAACATGCAATTTTTACATACCCATTAGACTGCCAATCACATCACATGTAAATGCATATACTTTTCATATAAATATAGATACACACAGTTGATAATAACACTAAATATAATTCAGTTATATATCAATTTCACTATTTACATTGCAGTTATAGCATTAACCTACTGCTGCTATGTAAATAATGGTGGCCATTTGGAATTCAAAACATGAAACTCATAGATAACATAGATAACATAGTATGAAAGTAGTGTGCACTTTCTACACTTTCATACCATGGCCGTTTTCCAAACTACCAACGACCTGCAGTAAATGATGCATGGTTTTGGTTCCATGAGGGTGGCACTATCTGTACATATTTCTTTCAAGTGTTTAGTATCTACGTTCATATTGTTATTTTAGTCTATAGTCCTGTTTTTTTCTAACACAGTAAACAAAACAAAAGTTTACAAAAAAAGTAATCTGAAAATATTTCCTGAAAGAGAAGAGTTAAAATAATATGCCATATACAGTCTTTTTTTAATGTCTTAAAAAAAATAAAATACTAACATTTATAATAGTTTACATTTATAGCATCAATATTAATCATTTAGTATTTGAATTTTATGCAATAATTTAAGCAAAAAATTTCAAGTGATTGAGCTTATTATTTTTTTGTGATTCCATGCAGTGACTTTCTAAGCAAGAAAATAAAAATTTTGAGTATATTGTTATTCTTGAAACATGATCTCATAATATGGGGGTTGTCTTACATTCAGGTTCGTTTTACATTCGGGTGAATACGGTTCGCTCAACAATGACAGAAGAAAGGTAGAATAGACTGCACATTTAGCTATCAATCGACATATTAGTATGAATCCTGATGATATAATTTACATTCTTGCACGATACCCAAGGCGACTTGACTTCACAGTGAAAACTACAAACTTTTTATTTTCCCCCATAAATTTTTTTATTACTGTGTTGGCAGTTTTGCCTCTGCTCATACAAATTTGTTAATATATGTAAAAACATTATAAAGTTGTAATATCAAAATTTGTGCTATATAAAATTTACTGTGAGGTTTTGAGAACCCTTTGAAAAAATTTCCTATGTGCGGGCTTGAAAGGCACATGGATAAATAAAAAACGGTGTTAATTAATGCACCTACGACATAAAAATTTCTGAGATACATATTAGTCAATCGTAACTATCCAAAAAAAATTGACTATTTAACTTTTTTGAAGAATGTTCACCACTGAATGTGAGGTTAGGTATTGTATTTGTAATATCTAAAAGTCAAATTCTGTTTATAGTTTTTTCTATCATTTCTCTGTTAAATGCTAGTAGTTCCACCTTACCATTTACATAGAAACCATTTCAAGGAATTTTTGCTATGCTGAAAATATTGAGTATATATTTTGTTACAGTATAACTTTTGAAACATGTGTACTTGACACTAACTATGCTAAGCAGTCATATTTATTTGATATGCTAGCAGAAGTAGAAAATAACTAATTCTATATTCTCATTGATGTTAGGTTTTTAACGGTGGCACAATTGATGCACCCACTTTTGGAAAATTTTGTGGGTCCACACTACCTGCTCGTATCACTTCAATGTCGAACACCCTGTTGGTGTATTTCCATGCTGACTTCTCTGTGGGACATGAAGGATTCCACATAAACTATGAAACAAGTAAGCTGCACAATAAGGTTCACAGCTTATTATTTTATATAATTATATTTATTTTACATCGCCAACTCATCTGTGTAACAATATAATTTGTTATGTATCTGTTTGTGATAAACACACATACCGTCACAAGAATGGTGAATGTGATAGAAGAGAGAGTCATTACTTCTGTACATTTATGAAAACATAGTGCCGGCGGCAATGCTTCCAGTGTGTTCTCATTTTGAAAGAGAAAGTAGAGGCTCTAGTTATAGTTGGAGCTCAATTCTTGCCATTAGGCGTACTCCTAATTCATGAGCACCAAGTGGTTTGAAGCTAATTGCTGTCAGCAAGTTCTTTAATACTTTGCCTTCCTGTGTGCTCAACATAAAACTTTAAGTAGTTCAAATTCTCTGTACACTATGTGCAACTAGGATAATCTACACAAATTTGATAACTGACATTTAAGTAATCAATTTTTAATATTTTATGCATGAATTTTAGCATTTTTTGTGAATTTTTTAATGTGGTTTTTATTGAATATTTATAATATATTTTACAAGTAAAAACAAAATAATTCTTTTTATATTTGGAAGTCATTAGTTGTGGAGTTATTAAAAATGAACAAAAATGTATTTTAGCTGAGACACTCAAAATGGATACAAATATGTATATTATTTGGTTTTCTGTATAATGCTAATATTGCTGTGGTCAAAGAGTGCTCATACGACCTTTTTATTTCAGTGAAATTATAAAGTTACATGTGTTTGTTGGGAAAAAAATGGATACAAAACATTGTATACAATGACTAAGTTGTTGCTTTATTCTTATTTCCAGTTTGTGGAGGAGTATACAGTGATCTGTCCGGCTCATTTGCCTCTCCATTCTATCCTGGCAACTATCCATCCAACAGGTTGTGCATTTATGAAATTGGTTTGCCGTTGGGATATGCCATAAAACTAAATTTCCTGGATTTTGATGTTGAAGATTTGTCATATCCACACTGCTACTTTGATTATGTGGAGGTAGTGTGTTATATTTATTATCTTGGTTTCTGTAATACATATAGAGGAATGTACATATCTAGTAAAGCTTGTTGTTTGGGGTTTCCCTTACTATGTATTCTGTTTACTCCTCAACTTTCATTACAGCATTTTGTTTTCTCACCATCTCAGTTTCCTTCATGCAAACTTCATACTGGTAAAGAATGACAATTCTGCCAGGGAACAGTGAACTTTGCTTTGCATGCGCAGCAGGTGGGAGGGAGCTAGCTTTATACTAAGATAGACAGTTTCATGCTACACTTTAAACTGCGCCAAGAGGACAGGGATATACAATTAGTAAGTACTTTATTTTATATTATGTCTGAGCAACTTCCACTCTAAAGAGAATAACAGAAATAATTTTCTGTTTTCTAGATATATGTTTGGGATTGCAAGTATTTTGTGAACTTAAAAAAGCTTAATTAAGTAAAAGAAACAGATTGCAGTTTAATGGTGCAACTATATGTAACTAACATGAGTGTTGTAATGATCTGGTTTGTTAGTGTTAGAATCATTAATGAATTAGCATTAAGACTCTTGTGTTGTCAAGTAAATCAATGGATCATTGGTTTTAAATGGTGTTATTTCTCATCTCTGGTTCGCCTTACCTGCTGCATTTGAGGGGAGCAATTCCAGCCCTTAGGATTACTGCTGCTGTTTCTGCTATAGATGATAGGGTTGTGCGAATGTGACATTTTTCTGATGAAATGAAAACAAAAAATGTGTTGCGAACTTTCGTGAAACTGAAACAATATTACAAATTATTTCATAAGAGCTCAGTATTAATGAAAGTTTAACTAATTTCATAACAGTGTAGCAAGTTATTCATTATGAAAAATTTGTTGCAAAACCAAAGCAAAGAAATGTATGATATAAAGTATTAACCACAAGGGTTCTTGCCTACACCTAAATTTTCAGTTTATGATGTTATTTTAGTTATAAATTAATGGCAATAAATAAGATAATTTACAGACAAAATGTCTTATGCTGGTAGGGTTTTTGTTTCATTTACAACTTTTGGCAACCAAATTTCTTAACGAAACAAAAATGAAATAATTTTTTGTTTTTGTTTCAGTAAACTGAATATTCACACAACCCTAACAGATAGTCCTGTAAACTGAAATTGAAGTTCACATGCTTGAGGTTCCTGCGGCCTGGTTAATACTTGTCGTCAGTAGTGAAGGAGAGGTCACTGTCCCGTGATGCATCTACTGTCTTCTAATTAGGTGCCTTTATCCGTACATAGTCTGCCAAGGGATAAAGTTTCAGGCAGTCAGGAGACTCACTATGCCCCAGTGCCCTTGGATTGCAAGAATTGGACCTCCACCTTGGTCCTTATGTGCCACCTTTGTTCCATGACTGCTCCTGGTCAACAGATTCATCAGACATTAAGCTAACCGTTCTAGCCCCTCCCTGGTGCAGAGCATAATGATTGTTGACCTAGGTCCCTCAGTAGGAGAGTTAGATAGATGCTCATACCTTCAAAGCTAGTGTGTATCAGTTTTCTTGGTGTGGGCTCACATTAACTTCTATTAGTTAGTTTGCCGACTAGTCTGCATTTCCTTTTAAGACTGTCCAGGGCATACGCAAATTCAGTGGACTCTTATTGTACCGAAATGCATGTTCCGCTAAACCGTATTCACAGTTAATTTTCAGTGGTCCCACCAGAACTCCTGTATATAAATAATGAATAATTATAAAAACTACCCGCTTGTATAGTTTATCTGATATTACATCGTTCAAAAAAACTACATTTTGGTCCATTCACCTAAGATTTCCCGCAGCGATAGTTTTTAAGCTTGTTGTTTATGCAAACGTGTAGTAATTGGATGTGAAATACGTCACACAAGCTGCCGATTATCATTGCTTTGTAACACGGTGCAAGTCTCGTTTGCTCCCACACCTTTCACGCTTGACGAGAGGGGAAGCGGTTACCTAGCAACCAGTGTGGTGACTTAGCATCCTCTCTCTCTCTCTCCCTCCCTCTCCCACTCCCTCTCTCACTCCCTTACTCTCTTCCTCCCTCTCCCTTCCTCTCTCCCTCTCTCTCCCTCCCTCTCTTCCTCTCTTCCTTTCTCTCTCTCTCTTGGGCACCGGCCCACGAATGCTTGCCATTACACCCCTGGACACAACAAATAAACTGCGCCTGGTGATTGTAGAAATTTTATAAAGATTATCCATTGCTGAAAATATCATCAAATTATTTCGTCACTAGTTTTTGATAGGAAATGATTTCACCTGAAAATGTTACGCAGTACATTTGATGAGTAATTATAATTTACAAAGATGTTTTCTTTTGTGATTAAAGCTCGTTTTTTCCCCATAAAGTTGGTGTTTAATTGAATCTGGCATCAAATCAACATGATTTTAAAACAAAATATTAATTTGACTCATTGGGCACAATCTTTGCAAATAAAATGATATGCCTAGTAGCATATACTTGACCTCCCCTCGTCTACAAAAATTGTTTGAACATCGAGTGACTTGTATTACAAAGCGTAAAGTGCACTTTCAGTAACTTCCTGCAGGGAAATCTGAGGATTTATATTAAGTTACATCAATAAATACGGTTTTCAATAAACTGGTATCCTGTAAGGGCATATTTGACATCTTTTGTTGTCTAATAATGCTTAATCACCAAACCCAAGTGCAGCATAACTCGTGACAGGTGTGTGTACGGGAAAATCAGAGGACGTGGTTTTGAATGATTAATTATTAAAGATTAAAATGCATTTGGTGCTGATTTACTATCAATTATATAATGTGTTTTGAGATGTCACATTCTTTATTGAAATGAGTTGAGGTGAAATGTGAAATGTTTTTAATATATTATTGACAGAAATACTTCTTTTAAAAATGCCCATTTTTATTGTGTTTATTACCTAAATTTTATTCACAGATAATGTATAGCTCTAAGTAGACTCAAAATCAAGTATAATGTCAGAATTTATATTTTATTAATGTACATGTCAGAATCCTCACCTACTGAAATCCTGTATGTATAAAAATTTTTTGACAGTCCCCTAAAAAACGGCAGATAGGGAGTCAATTGTACTGTCAGCCATAATGAAAAGGAGGAAACAGCAAACAAATGGAATGTAGTGAGTACCTTTCGGGCTCCAAGATGGCAAGAGGTGCTCACTGTAATATTTCTCATTGTGTCCCACAACATCCTCTTCTTCACCACTTTTACCTACAATTGTTGAGAACCTGGCCTGCCAATGCAGATTATGACTGCCTCATGGCACTCAGGAGTCTTTATCAACCCCAGTTTTCTTAGAACTCTGCCCAGTCTTGCTGCCATTAAGATGACCTGTCAGCCTAAATATCTTCCCACAGAAACAGCATGAAACAAATCCTTATCTGACCAATTAATCTTGATGAACAGCAGCATGGCTTTCCTATTTGGTCACTACTGCTCTCAGTACAGCGTCAGGGTGTCCAGCGATCGGGAAATGTGAGAAAAGGGGGAAATGTAGGGGAATTTTTCTGAATGGTGGGAATTTTTGCTGGTTATAAAATCTGCATTAGAACTTCAGAAACGGCGCCAAGGGAACTTAATGGTAAAGAATCTGCACCATCTTTAAATGTCAGAATACCCACAGCACATTACTAATAAAGGCATCAAGGTCATGCAGAGAGAAAGTAGGAAGTAATGAAAGGATTTCCATGTAGCCCCCTGCTAAGAAGGATGAGGGTGGCATGGGTTGATTTATTGGGGCAGGGAGGAAATGGTGTTGGAATGCCTGTCTTCTTGGCACTGTGGTCTGAGGCTGACCACATCTGCTGGCCTAGTTGTACACTGTAGACATATTTGTAATTAATTTTTGTGCGTGTGCCTCGTCATGATTATATAATAGCGTAATTCAGCTGCTTGTGCAAGTGTACTGTACATCTTCGGCAGATGGACGACTGACATGCTGAAGAATTAAAGGAAAGGATTCCATTGTAATTCTACATTGAAATGAACTGCATTAATTGTGTGCTGTAGATACATGCTTTAAATGTGATTTAAAATGTTTACCCACTTTGATTGATAAATACCTCCTCTACCCTGCATGCCCTGATTGGCTACACTTTTTCCTATTAATCATATGTACAATGACAACATGAACCACAAATATTTCACAAGGCTGTGTAACTGTAAACAAGATGTTAAAACTTTCATATGCCTTGCTGCAGAAGCAGAACTTAAAGTGAACTGGGGAGCACTATTAATTGTCTGGTAACAGCCTGTTATGTCAAGTTGAATGAGTCGTGTAAGGACAGGCCCTATCTTGTCTGGGAATGAAAAATGTAGCTTTGGATATAGTCTGATTTATGACATGTGGGTATTGTCATTGCTTTGTGTAAATAAATGCGTGAACACATGTCTCTTTCCCATTAGTAGATTTTGTTTTACGTGGGATTGTCCAGTTTCATTGCGACAGTTGCTGTCACATTTTAAATAAAAATTAAGACGTTAAGTTGCCATCTGCTCTTTTCTTTCCACTTTTCTACCCTTAATTTCATCTCTCTCTAATTCTCTCTCTCTCTTACCTCTCCTCTCCTCTCCCCTACACAAATGTACTTCATTGCACCACACCCTTGTATCTCGGCCATAAAGTAGCCAAACACGAATTGCTTACAGCTGGCTGTGACATTGTGACTGGCACAGATGCACTTCGCAAATAGTTCAACATAAAAAATAATTTATATATAGTTAAGTTATGAAATATAATTCAATATGAGTGAAAAGCCAAGTGTGCGTGGCTTAAGGCTTAGGCTGTGTTAACATTAACCATTTAGTATATTAGTATTTTAATATTTAGTAGCATTCAATTCAGATGCCGTCGATACTCACTTGTGAAGCAATGATTGCAATTTGGTAATTTAATATTTTAGTAACTAAGTGACATGGTAAAGACTAAATACTAAAATACCAAATACTTCGTAATTTTGTCAACTAATTCGAATCACGTGACCTTTTTGTAGTTAACCTAAAGTGCCAATTTGAACATGGCCTCAGTTTAATAGTTGGACATGTATAAACATAGGTTCAAAACTGCACCATACTGCAGTCATTATTTCCAGCAATGTTGTCTTGGTATAAAATAATTGTAAAAGTAATGTTTTTAATAAACAGAAAGCTTTTGAGATTTGCACTACTGTCACAGTAGATATTATTTACAGTGGACTCTCAAAGTACCAATAAGTACTAATAAACAAATATCCACTGTTAATTTTCAGTGGTCCCAGCAAAGTTTGTAATGACGCAATATTCTTAATTTTTCGGGATACAGGTGTAAAATTCTTTCGTGTGTATTTAGCTTTGGAAAGCTTTGTAATATTTTATCAGGTTTCAAGTTAAAGCCGCAGCAGAGTGTGCTTTTGAAGGTTAGAAAGATTGTTGCTATAAATGGGCTCAGTTTTAAGACATTCTACAATATAGTATGTTTGGTTATACTGTACTTAAATTTTAGGTTAAATAGTAGAACGCCAATTTAATAAATTGTTACAGTTCCTGAAAATCTTTGCTCTATTTCACTGTATTCGTTTAATCCAAATTTAGTAATTTTAACACCCCAACATTAAGTTGTTATGAAAATATGTGTTTTCATGTTAAGGCAGTGCTTTGTCGTCTCTGCTGCAGAATAACACTTTTATTTTAATTAAATATTAATGTTATTCACTAGGCAGATGTTCTGCAAACAAAATGGTACCCCACAATACCATAAAGTTTATGTATACTGCCGCATGTAAATAAATTTCCATTCAGTTTTGTGTTGTGCTACTGATAATGCTGTTTTAATAATTCAGAGAAATAAATAGAGCAACTTTGAACTTTTTTATTTCTTCATTTTATGTGGAAATATTATTAATATGTTCCCCCCTATTTCTCTTCTTGAGAAACGAAGCTACAAGTCAACAACACTAAGCTTTGCCCAGCTTACACTGTCGCTTCACTCTAAGACTATTGATTCAAGTTTCATTAATTAGTTGAAACCAGACTCTCATAGCACTGACTGGTTTGCATACTCTTTAGCCATTATATTCTTTTATAACTTGCAGTAATTTTTATCTATGTGTAGACATATACAGTAGAACCTTACTAAAACGACATCTCACTGTTTTCAGAAATAAGGTCGCTATAGATATTTTGATGAATTTTGGACAGATTTTGATCCACGCCCAATCCCTATACATAAAAATTTGCAATTTTTTTTGCAGAAAGTTTGTATGCAGTTGTCTTTTGTCAAAATAACACATATTTGTAAAAAGTAAATATAAATCTATTTTACTAGACATACATCTTCAGAAAAAAAAAATCATACCCAGTAGGTTTATACTTAGCCTTCCATTGTCTCTCAAAATGTTAAAAACATCAAGCGGCGTGAGGATTTTCCAAGCATCGTAAGTCCATGGTCAATTGTCTCTGGTATAAAATCAACATGATTTTTGCATAGAATGTTAATAAAATTCATTAGTCACGTTTATTCCAAATAAAATTATACTATGGAAGGGTATCTGCAACCTCCATTATTGCCAATCGCAAAAACTGTAACATTACACACTGTGTACTTGTGAATGCGAATTCAATTTTTGAAAACCGCTCATGGAAAAACCAAAGCATATTTGAATTAAACAATTTATATTTATAAACAGACATATTCTGAATAAAATGATAGCATAGAAGGGTACCTGCAACCTTCTTTGTTACCAATCAATTACAAAAACGTTAGTATTGGGCACAGTCTACATCTTTCGGCTTGATAATTCAATATTTGGTAGCCTCTTGTAAAAAAATTTGACAATATTTCAACAAAATATTAATTTGTATTAATAAACAGATGTCCTCCAAATAAAATTATGCCACAGAAGGGTATCTTGCGACCATCCTTGTCACCAAACAGTTACAGAAACTGTAATATTGGATACTATGTAATATTTTGTGCTATATTTACAAAGGAAGTAGAAGATTCATTGTTTATACCACACACAAACACTACTTTCCAAAACCGAGGTGGTTTCAACTGGTGGGGTAAATGCACTGAAGGTCATGTCTGTAATTTTTGTCTGATGGACCCAGTAAAAGGATGTAGCGGTGTGAGGGGGAGGGGGGGGGGAGATGGCTGGAAGTGAGGAAGCAAGAGTGTATCTGGCGCTTAAGTGTAATGGACTGGTGGAGAGGTGAAGGCCAAAATGGGAGGAGGACTTGCAGTGGTTTCGTAGTCCAGAATTTTATTTATGGGTCAATTTGTAGACTTCCACACTGCTGATGGCATGTCCCAAAAATCTTAGTGTAATAAGTGGTCAACAAACAGTAATAAAAACCTAAGAGAAATGCAAGTCTTAGTAACACAAGCAAAGTGAGAAGGCAAGTGAGAGAGAACACAATGGTAGGACAAACACTAATGGTAGTTGCATCACATTGCATGGGGAAACATTTGGCCGCTCTAGGGCTGGAGTGTGGGCGGGGTTAATAGCAATGGTGGCCTATGGAGGTGATATCTATTTATAGCCTACATTCCAAAGAAAAGAATGGCTTATGATATTCCTTTCCTGTCTGTGTGTGCGTGCCTGTATGTCTGTGCATAATGTGTGGCCCCCACTTTTAGATTTTTGAACTCCTGAACCGAATGTCTCCAAACTTGGTACAAACGTAGTACTTAGTAAGGACACTGACATTTATAGTTTTAAATTATGGCGGGCTCTTACTTACAAAATGGTGGCCATCTAAATTTATTTTGTTATATCTTGGGAATCATTTAACCAATTTAAACCAAATTTATATGTTCCTAGGGCATTGTGTAAGTATTGAATTTAGAAATGAATATTGTTGTTGGTCAGCCATTTTCGAAGATAGCACCACATGAATAAATAAAGCTATAACATTATATCTTGAAAACTACTCAATTAATTCTCGCCGAGTTTGACACCTGAGTAATTATATGGTAGGCTATGTAAACATATGCATTTCAAATTAATGAGGTACTTATTTTCAAAATGGTGGTCATACAACTAATTTTGACCAAATTTTTGTATGCTGACAGTATATTACAAGCATTGTATATGCCTACACATATTCACATTTGTCTGCCATTTTGTAAGATAGTGAAGTAATATAAATTCTGTCATCTTAGAAATAATTGATAGATTCCTACTGAATTTGGCAACCAATTAGTATAGTGGCCGGTAATATATATGTATGTCTTAAGTATGGCGGCCATATAACCATTTTAGCATATTATGCTATATCGTTGAAACCATGTAATCAGTTCCAACGTTTCATTTTATTCTGGGAATATATATTACAATCATAAAATGTGTATACATTAAGTCTCTTTTGGCCCTCCATTTTGTGAGATAGCACCACATGAATAATTAACATTTAAATGTTATATCTCGGGAAACACTTTACCGATTCCTACCAGATGTGACGCACAAGTAGTACTGCAGAATGTAATGTAAACTAAAAAGTGTTAAGGATGCCCAACATATATTTTCAAAATGGTGGGAATGTAGCTATTTTAGCTTTGTTTACTATATTGTCAAAACCATAACAGCCATTAAATGTGTCGAAAGTCCATTTTGTAAGATAGCATCACATGACTAATAACAATTTTTATATCATATCTCTGGGGTAACACCCAGGATATTTATACCAAATTTAGCAATCATGTAGCACTATGGGAGGCTATGCAAATTTGTATGTTTTGAGTGGTTCTGATGCTTTGGTTCTGATGCTTATTTTCAAAATGGCGACCATATAAACATTTTAGCATAGTATGTCATATGTATGTAACTATTATACATATTTCAACTTAACTTTTTGTGCTGGCAGTTTCTATTATACACATACATTTTTTCTATTCAGAGCCTCATTTCTCTGCCATTTTGTAAGATAACCCCACATGAAAAAAGGGGGTACGTGTACTTATGTACTCGCATTAGAATTAATACTTCTTTGGCGTGACTAAAATAAAATTTCCGCACATAACCTCAAATACTTGAAAACACTTTCAAAATGTTATTATACAGTTTTTGTCACTAACAAATTTTTCACGGCACAATGTAAGTAAAATTAGTTATTAAGATATATATATATATGTATATGTATGTATATTCACAAAGAATTCCCAATGTAAATGAAATGCTTCTCAATTTGATTATTACATGAACTGATTTTCTGTCTGTTTTAAATATAACCACGTGCTATGTTGTGCACCTTGCGTTTATATATAGCTAGACGATACGTGCATAACCTCAAATACTTGAAAACACTTTCAAAATTTTACTATCCAGACTGAGTATAAATAAATACCCCAACTTTGAAGGTCTATAATATCAAAACCAAACAACCTACAACCTTGGTTGACCAATCAAATAAACTGTGAAACTGTGGTTTGTTTACCATATCTCCATAAATGTTCAATGTGACCACCACGAGCGGACCGAACGACATCTACGCAATAATCAAACTCATTCCACACTCTTGTCAGCATGTCCGGTGTTACAGTTTAGATGGCGTCCGTAATTCTTGTTTTGAGGTCGTCAATGTTACGAACACCATCCAAACCGTAACACCGGATATTCTGATAAGAGCATGGAACGAGTTTGATTATCGCGTAGATGTCGTTCGGGACGCTCATGATGGTCACATTGAATATTTATGAATGTATAGTAAAAAAACTTCACGGTTTCACGGTTCATTTGATTGGTTAACCAAGGTTGTAGGTTGTATGGTTCTGATATTATATACCTTCAAAGTTGAGTTATTGTCACTAACAAATTTATCACGGCACAGACGATACGCGCATAACCTCAAATGTTTGTATATAGCTAGACGATACGTGCATGCACGTTGGGTTATACCCCTACCACGTTCACTGTTGAATTCTGTTACAGTATGCATGCACAACTATATGCGCATATGTGTTGGGTCATACCCCTACCATGTTCACTTTCAAATTTCATTACACTGTGCGCGCGCAACTTCCTTTGCACACTTAACTTTTACCTTCAACGCGCCCAAAGAAGTATAACTTCAAAAATAAAGGGTTTGTGTCACGTCTCGAGGAAAAAATCGGCAGATTTATTCCAAATTTGAGGAGGAAGTTATACTCTGGCAGGCCAATATTAATTCATATGTTTTAAGTGTGCGAGACCCTTATTTTCAGAATGGAGGCTTTAAAAATATTTTAGCTTAGTGCGATATATCTACGAAAATATGTAACCTAGTTTAACTAAACTGTGTATAACTGTTGGTATCCACTACAGTCATTGGATGTGCTAACATTTATAAAGATCGGCAATTAAAAAAATATTGGAATTTTTGGTCATATGTCAAGGAACAATCAGCGGATTCCCATCAAATATTTTACGAAAGTATTGCCACAGTAGGGTATGTAAACTAACATGTTTTAGGTCTGGCTGGCATTTTTAAAATGGTTTTTTATAAATTGTTTAGATTAATATGTTATATCTTTGAAACAATTCAGCAGAATTCAATCAAATTTTGTACCCCTATAGTTTTCATTATAAGCTTCAATTATGCTTACAGAGATACTATTTGACGGCCCTTCTGTAAAATAGTATGAGGTTAAAAAAGGAACACTTTGCCATTTTTCCAGAACTATTCCCTTAATTTCCACCAAATTTTGCATAACATTAGTGCTACAGACGTCAATGTATAGTTACGTGATTTAAATGGTGTCAGACATTGATTTGCAAAATGTTGGCAATATAAATATTTTTATAATTGTGGCATATCTACGTATCAATGTAACCATATTCAACCAACCTTTCTATGCTTACAGTATCTATTAAATTCATTGTAAACAAAACCTCTTTGTAGGAAATTTTTAATATATCTCCAAATAATAAAATAAAATTGTTATACCATATCTTGGGAACCAATCACACATGTAGTACGATGGTAAGCCATGTAATGTAAACTTATATGCTTTAAGCGGCTTAGACACTTATTTTCAAAATGGTTGCTATGTAAATATTTTAGGTTAGTGAACCTTATCATTGAAAACACTAGACTTATTACATCCGAAGTATTCTCCGAATCATACCTCCGTGTTGCAATTGATTGCTGTCAAACTTATTTTACAAGGTTTTCTGGATTTGAATCCCGGATAAGGCACGTGTGTATTTGTGATTGTCTCGGTACTGTTGCATATGGTTCTGTCTTCATCTCTAGTGATATTTCTGGCAACGAGACATCAAGGTCTACCTACCATGTATGATTTTAGGAACTTAAAATAGTTATTTGTATATATGTAGAGGAAAGTAGGCTCATAAGTTATGTTTTTAACTTCTTGTTAGATGTGAGTTGGCGTTGCTTATACAGTACTCACAAAGAGAAACACAATATTCATCAATAAAAAAAAAGTGGAACAAATTGATTTTTTGGCAGATTTTCTTCAAATTGTCAATTTTTTTTATCGAATTTTTTTATGGTTCCTTAAAAACGAATTGTTATAGAAAGACGGGTGCTAAATAAGGTTGATATAGATAGGTTCTACTGTATATTCTTTATTGTTTAGTTTTAATTATTGGTGGTCCTAAACATAATAATACGTTCTCTCGGTAGCTCAGTCTTGAATTATTTGTGGCAGTAATGCTCAACAATTAAATGCTAAGACTTATATTTATATATGTGGCCTACTTCATTTAATGAGTGCTGATTTATTATCATGAGCTGTCTTGAAATGATGCTGTAGTATATAAGGTTGCATTAACTGGTTCATGAAATCTGTTGTAACAGTTCATTTTGACCTGTGATACGACTAGGAATCCCACAAACTTTACTAGCAGCACATTCTCCCACCAGCACCATATTTGAAATCATCTTTCTATCATTTAGCACTAATTTTTATAATTTGTTACCAAGCCTCCCCTATCCAAGCACTTGTGTCCTCTGCTGAGTGTTTGTCTCTCACCAGCTACTAGAGGTCTGCAAGTCTGGGATTTTCAGTTCAAGCAGAGCCCGAGCAATTATACTGAAAAGTTACTGAGCTTTGAGCTTGATTTCAAGCTCAAGCCCTTTTATTGCATACAAAAATAATTTTATAATAAAGATAATATTAGCATTTTGAAGGTAATTTGTGTTCATATCTGCTGTTATAAAGTATAATTATAACAGAACATGCCTACCTTTTAAAATATTGTTTGGTTTGTAAATAAACACACACACCTGTTTTCTGTAAAACTGTTTCCATTATTTCTTCAATTTTAATGTGGTAATTTTGGCATGTTTTTCACTACTCTTTCTAAAATTTCATTATAAATTTGTTATTTTAAAAATATAATAGAATATCACAAACAATAAAGTACATGTATAATTAATTCTTGTTCAGCAAAATATTAAATTTAACATTCTGTAATTTACGAAAATTCTTTACATTTATTTATGTTACTTGGTGTATATAATTTGTACGTTATAAGAACATAAAAATTATTACACTATATAACTTTATTGTTTTATTCATGTTTTCAGACATTTAAGTTAGTTTTATGGAAAAATAACCCATTCATAATTGTAGATTTTAATTTTCTCCGCGAATGCTATTGAGGATAAATAAATGCTCGTTACATTTGTATTGTAATACTTGCACACTGCAATGTTAAAATTATCAAAAATGTAAACTGCCCCCATTGTAGCTTATATTGCTATATAAAAAACCTTAAAAATAAAGTTTAAATTAACACATTTTCTGATAACCTAAGCAAACACCATTTTAACGTCTATTTCGATGCTATCGATGTTTTTCCGATGAGCAATCGATTCAGCACAAACTATCGCAATAAATTACTTGAACCGAATATGTTTTTACTATTTTACATGTAAATCTTTCACAATTATAATTTTTTTGCAAAGTATTTGCTTATTATATGATTTAAAATAGTTAAATTAAATTTCATGACAATTTTGTGTTTTTGTAACTTGTGAAAAACAAGTGCCCTTATGATGAGAGTCCTACTTTTCTAACAAACTGTCTTGCCAGGCACTGCATCGTAGGCTGATTCGCGACTCTATTTTTATGCTAATTTTGATGGGAATTGAATCTCTGTTCATATATGCAGTTCTGAGGAATAATTTTTATTGTTACACATCTATATTTTGAAATATAATTTTAGTAATGAATAATGCCTTAATTTCTAACAAATATTTAACAAACAGTCTTGTCAGGCGCTGACTTAGGTAGATGTGCTGCTAATTTTGCTGTTATCAGCATTCATATCTCCATTTCTGAGGAATCCTTTCACAGGAACATGCCTATCTTTTAAATATTTACATTTCATTTATAAACAATGTTTTGCTTTTATTCAAGTCTGTTCGGTCATAAACTGAATGACCTCACATTGATAAAGAAACAAAAATTTTTTCAAGTCTGAAAAATATATTTTGCGTACTACTACTCGCAAGCAGGTATTCGGCTCGAGCTCTATTTTCAAATATTTGCAGACCTCTATCAAATACCTCAGTCCTCACATTCTAGTTAGGGCCCCCTCTAGTTAGTTAGGGCCCCCCTTCCCCTCTAGCTAAACCCCATGTTATCATACCAATATCTTACTTGCATCTGTTTTTCACACATTTATCTGCCTTCCTTCACTTCATCTGGACACAAACAGTTCATTCATCTTGCCTCACCATTGTGTCCACTCATTGTTTCAAAACCCTACATATGGTTATCTGTGACCCATTTAACCATTAACTTCTATTAACAATCAGTCCGAGAGAGGAAAAATAAATTAAGAATGGAACCGAATATACACCATTTCAGTCAAAAACTAACTTGATCTTTTTGTTTATATTAATTGTGAATTTTATTTTATCTATATTTACAGTGTTATCTAGTTTATAACCACCAACAATTAAAATTATTCAATATAGAATGTACAGTCAAACCTTCCTATATTGACCCATTTAGCACCCGTCTTTCTATAACAACTGGTTTCTGAAGAACAGTAAAAGTTTGGGTGAAAAAAATAAAAAAATTGAAGGAAATCTATTGAAAAATCAATAAATTTGCTCCACTTTTTCATTACAATGAGTGGAAAAAGAGCCAGCTTGTGGCACTATATTTGGACTATTTACTGTAAAGTAAGCACTTTTGATAGCCCTTTTTAGTTTTTTCTAGCTTCTGTTTGTGTATCCTTCCACCTAACATCATTTCAGTTAATGTTTATATCAACTAATAGTCTGCTGTTATTTACTCAATAAATTAAAAAAGCCCCACATAATCACGTATAGTGAAAAACACAAACGATAGAACACTTAGTTTTAATATCATATACCACATACAGTTCTACAACAGTGACATAAATATTTTTGCATTTTGAAGTCTTTTGAAGCGATGTGTGCGTTTGATTTTGGTAGAGTAGTGCAAAAATCACATTGGTACATGGTATTAACATTGTAACAATTTGTTTAGACATGTCAAAATGTCCACTGCAATGGTCTATTAATTTGTTTACATACAAATAATTAACACTGAACTTGCAAGCAATCCGTGGGTTTGGTTGTACGTGCCTGGAGAGTCAGCTGCGTGAGAGAAGACGTAGGGTAGGGGAGGGGAGGCAAGCAGTCCATGGGTGTAGTCTGTAGGCACCTGACAGGTTATTGATCAAGCACGCCGTTAGCTGGTGCAGCCGTCCTTTCTGTCTCTTCCTCGTCCAGTGTGCGTGAAGCAACTCTTTGCATATATTAGCAATTCACTCCAATAAAATCTTGTCAACTCCTATGTCACATTTTGAAGTGAAAAGTAATATTAAATTATATAAACTTGTCATTAAAATTTGTTTCTTTACAACCTTCAGTTGTTAATAATTCAAACTTGGCACTTTCCTTAAGTTACAGCCCCTCTGTGCATGCACATTATTTGGCGTTAAAGAGTTTTCTTACAGAAGTCAGTTTATTATGTATCAAAATAAATAAATATTTCCGTAACAAATATTCCGATTTTTCGACAAGAAACCACTGAGAATTGATTTTTCACTTTGTCACACAGCAATAACCTCGCACTGCTCAGTGTTTTTAATATTTTGGGAAACCAGAGGGTTTAAGTGTATGCCCCTTTGATATCATTTTCTCCAGAAAAATTTACCTACTAAAGTAAATTTATATTTAATATAAAATAATTGTAATTTTCACGATACAGATAATTGAACATTCAATGCTTGGGAAAACCTCGTGCCGCTCAATGTTTTAACATTTTGGCAGACTACGGAAGGGTAAGTATATGCCTCTAGGATATCATCTTTTTCAGAAGATGCCTGTCTGTTAAAATAAATTTGTATTTCATTTTAAAAAAGGGTTATTTTTACATTAGAGATAATTGAGCATGGACTTCATGCAAAAAATGACAAATTTTGACGTATAGGGGTTGTGAGTGGGTCAAGATCAGTCCAAAATTTTCCATCCTTATTTCTGGAAACAATGAAGGATTTTTTTAATAAGGTTCTACTTATTTAAAAAAAAAACGTCACAGTATAATTGTATTAGTCCTTTTTGGCTACACTTAGTTATATACAATATCTTTATTAAAATATGCATGAGAAGTAAACTTTTTAATCTACCAAATAAACATAAAACTATCTTTAGAATTAGTAAATATTTTTAGTGGTGTATATTTTTTCCATTAGAATATCTGTAATAAAAATGCTGTTTTTGAATATGTATATGTTTTTGGGTGTTTAGTGAATAGGTATTGGAAAAAACCATACTTTACAAGTAAGATAGAATTATACTTTCCAGACTGATTAATTAGTGTACTGGTACCATGAAGTAATGGGTTTTCTTGTGGGATTGTTATAGGTTCATGATGGAGATACAGCGAACTCCACACTGATGGGAAAGTTCTGTGGGGAAGACAACGAACATGTGCCATTGCCAGTCCAGTCTACATACAATTATTTGACCTTAATTTTCAAAACTGATGGCACAGTTACCAACAAAGGATTTGCAGCCAATTACAGTGCAGTAGACATCAGTGAGTACCATAGAATAGTTTTAAACTCTGTAGCCATGTTTATTGGAACTGAGTACTGATAACTATTATGTAACAAGAACTGAAACTTTTTTAATTTTTTTGATCAGTTTTTTATGTGCTAAGCTTGTCTATGGTGACAGACTGTGGTGAAAGTAGTGATACATTATGTTACCACATGTATCATGTATGACAGTCTCTTGATGGTGTTAGTATAAATAATTTTATCTATTATATTGTATCTATAAAACAATTTAAAAAAAAACCAAATTCAACAAAAATTTGTACACTAACAGTGTTCATTAGAAGCATCAATTGAGCCTACACAAATACAATTTTTCCAATATATTTGCAAAATAATGGCAGTTGAAAAAAAAATTGTATATTTTGCCATATTTTTGGAACAGTTTAACTGACCTCCACCAAATTTTGCTCACAGAAAGCTACTAGTGTAGCATGTAAAAATTATAAATGTTGGAAAGCAGGGGAAATGAGCAGCAAATCTACTGTGTTTTGTAGTTTTGGAGTGAAGTATGAAGTAGCACTAGTTATTACTAGTTGCTACGTGTAGAAAATACACACTAATAGTTGGACAACACATTTTTACTTGCTACACTGGTAGGATCAGTTTACTCTTACAGTAAGGGGTTATGACTCGTTGTTTTCAGTGGGCTGTGTGTCATTAATATTCAACCCGGCTGCCAGAGGATGTAACAGGTTGCGATAAGAAACTGAAAAAATATCCAAACACACTTCCAAAAACCTTTAGCATGTTGTCGAGGTATCTGTGTGTTTTTTACATGTGTGTCTATCTACAGTAGTGCCCTGCCTGATTTTACAAAATTTTATGGTCCCAGAAGAATGGCTTCCTAAAATTGCTTATTCTGTAAAATTGAGACAAGACAAAATTTGAATATGTCATTACCTAAAAATCTTGGTAAAAGTATGGTTTTTCACGTGAATTACGTGTTTCATTACCTGTAGTGCAAATATAAAATGTTTTGAAATAAAATATTTATTTTATTCAACACAAAGAAGTTTTCCAACCTCAGAAGGGAATGTACAATTCCCTTTATCACTAAAAACTATTTTAACATTGAGTGCTGCAAACGTTTTAGTAACCGAGAAGTCCATTTAAAATTCATTCTCGCAGGAAAACCAGAGGTTTCATTAAAACTATATTAATTAATTTTAATATACAAGCATTTTGAAAATAAAATAATTTCCCATAATGATCTGTACAACCTCTCGTTTGTGCCAAAAAATAAGTAGAGGGAAATTAAAATGAGAAAATAGTGTGGAGAAGTCCAAAACACGTCAGGCGAATCACGAGAGTTCATTGCCGCTGTACGAAGGTAATATCTGTAGATGCTGGCCTTGAATTTAACATTAGTTGAGGTGACGGCATAGTAATAGTAGATATTTTTAACAAGTTTATGTTGAGTGTGCAACAGTTCTTACGTTATTGAGAAATATTTTGTTTGTAATTTTGGTGTATAAATTAATGGAATGAACTAAGTAATGGCGGGTTTCAAAAAGGAAAAGTTGATCACTGTCAAATCTGAGAGGTTATTTTTGATTGTTATTAACTTCATGCAAATTGAAGTAGAAAATGCCATGACAATACTGTTGCAGTAGTTGGCACTGCTGCCAGTGAGATGAGTATGTAGTCTACGAGAGAGAGTAAAAGATAATGTGTGTAAGTGTGAATTATATTCTTATCAAGAACTGATAATAAAGGAAATACTTAATAATAACGGCTTAAGAGTGTTTCAATAACCAGATAGACATCATAACATGTTGTAGTCATGTGGAGTGATGTGTTATTATGAATTTTATGTTCTGAATTACTTCACATAGTGTTATGTTTGAATTTTATGGTTCATCATCATACCTTAATGGGACTATAGGGGTGGAACAACAAGTTATTGATAAGAGTTATGTAATGAACACTATATAAAAGGGGTTTATTTAACATTAAGATTTTATAATATTATTTCAATATAAATATGATTGAGTATAAACAAATATACTGAAATTTAAATTATGTTAAATTATAGAGATTTAACCAGCCTAATTCAGAGTAAAGTCTAATTGGGGAGTCCCCACCTTGTTATTTATTTTGGAGGCTGATTAAGATGGAGGAAGTCGATTCCCGGACACACCCATATTCAGTGGTATTCATTCCAATGGCCTGACGATAAAAGACACCGCCCACGGGCTACGTTGCCCTATATTGGCTGCGTTGTCCCCGTTTACTGGCCGGTGGAGGGGTTTTCTTTGGTTTACGATTTCATAACTAATTTCAGCAATCAAAGCTAAGGTATGATCACAACTCATAACATCTCCCCCAATGTTCACTAGCAAAATGCCTTGATATCGCCCAAGAGCCCGTGTGGATTATGTCGATTGGGAGTTGCGGGGTTCATATTGTGGCAGTAGGAATATGGATAGAGTTGAATTCCTTTTCGCTACAGCAGAATGTTTTTTTATTTTTTATTTATTTAAGGAATTGTAGTAGACCGAGAAGTTAGGTATAAGAAACTGCCAATTGCTTTTGTGCAGTCCTAGGGCAAGGTGGGCCAAACAAGTCAGCTTTTGTTGAGGTTGTGAGTCCCTAACACTAACCCTATGTGGTATGAATAGTTTATTACAATAAACTATTTCTAAGGACTGAAAATTCAAAAATGCTGTATTAATAATTACGATAAAAATAAATTGAAAAGCAAAGTATTGAACAAGGAAAACCCAAGTGCTTTCCCCCGGCAAATTACATGTTTTGTGTTGAATATAATTATACAGTTGCTGTAAAAATACATATGGTAAAATACGACAGACAGAACAGTACAATATAATATAATATAATCTATTGATGGTTTTGTGACGTCACTGTGGTAGGATATGGATTGGATGATATCGAAACGTAGAATTTTATTTAGTTGCATAATTTATTTCAATCAAATGTTTGAAAAAGTAAAGAGAAATTTACTGCTGTCTACTATGTTACAATATGTGAGAAGGTAATGGAAGTAAACTTAAAATTAACATATTTATATCTATATTCTTCTATATACTAGTACACTGGTTTGGTTCTACATCCTTTGTTAGGGTAATTTATAAAATAAATCTAGGATTTCAATTTTTTTTTGAGTGGGTGTGTACGACCTTGGAAACTGTATGTTGAGAATTGCTTTAATATTTCTAAATTGGCTTTAGCAAAAATATTTCTCTTGTGCAATATCTGTATACAAACTGATGTTACCATTATGTAGTTACGTTACTGTTTAAAATCCATTTCTTTGGCAAGGTCTACAAATGAGGACAGTTATACAAATACCTATTTTCATACAATTTTTCCCCCGTTTACTGGCCGGTGGAGTGGGTTTCTTTTGTTTGCGATTTCATAACTAATTTCAGCAATCATGGCCAGTGACCTGAATAAATATGTGATGGTGTGATCAGGCAGGCCGTTCAGCTAAGGCCTGATTACAACTCATAACAATAGTCAAAATGGTGGTGACGAGTGGTAATATGGTGTATATGGACTGGAAATTTTGGGAAACACAATTTGAAAACTATTTAATCAGTATGGGACAAGATCAATCACATGACAAAGTGACGATATCACTACTTCGCAACATGATGGGAAATGAGGCAGTGCACGTACTCTCATCATTGCCAATCTCGGATGCAGATTGTGACAACTATGTGAAGGTCAAAACGGCAATAGAAAAATATGCCAATCCCCATTTGAATTATGTTTTTGAATGATACATATTTAATCCAGTGTCCAAGAAGAAGGGGAAAGTTTTGATCACTTTCTCACATCCTTGCGACAATTTGTGCATCACTGTAATTATAACTTTGCCAATGTCGACAGAGGGGCAGAATACAGGGGACCAACTTGATAACCATGTAGTTGCCCCGGAGAGCTCAGAAGATAAAATTCTCAGAGATTGTGTAGTTCATAGAATAAAGAATTAAGTAGTCCAGGAAGCATTGCTATGCATGGAAAACTTAACATTATAGAAGGCAGCATCTCACTGCATGGCATGTGAGCAAAGTAGGCATCAAGTGTAGCAAATTCTTACCTAAAGTGGCAAAGGTATAGTTGAACAGGTTTCGGTAGACACAATAAACAAACAAGTCAAGTCAGAGAAGAAAAACAAGTTTGACTGGCAGGATCAGAGTATGAAAGAAAAGTGTGGTAGAATGCAATCTACACGTGGTCCCAGGGCGTTGTAACGTTGCATGCTACAGTTACAGCCTGTTTTAAGTTACCGACTCCCTATAACTTTCCACTCGACTAGTTCAAGACGGAGTAACACGAGACTCTGTAAAATGGACGCCAATTGAATATGAAATAAGGTCAAGTTCCGGTGTATTTGTTCTATACTTTTATTTAACAGTTAAGTGACACATTTCACATACAAAGTTCAGAGTATGAACCGTTCGCAGATAAATAGACACGTGCAGAACAGAGCCACAGTCGTTTATGAATTATTTCAGTTCTTAATACTTGCCCGAAGAAATAACCAATGCAGCGACCTCCCACACCGGCAGAGAAATAATCTCGTAAGTTCAAGTTTGCCGATGTGGGGGTTAGCGTCACTCCCGGCGCGGCCTAGGCGAGCAGACAACTGCTTGGTATCAACTGAACTGAGTGGCGACTGACTTCCAACTGACCTGAGATGACTCTCGATATCAACTGACCTGAAGGGCAACAGGCACCCGTGTACTTGTGCTGCCTATCACCCCCCTCTCCGCAGATAAGGGCCTGGCGTGGGCTGCCACGCATGCTCTTCACACGTTATCGAAACTACGTCGCACAAACTAAAACTGTCGACACAGTTTGAAAGTTTTTAAATAATGCTGACGCTTACTGAAAACTACGATGTTCGGAACGAAACAGCAAACGTATGACCGATAAACAAACTATCACAGTGAACGAACCACCACTGCTTTAATTTTGAAAAATATAAAAATATTACGAAGCTTAGCAAAACGAAATAAAATGAAACATGTGTCCCTAAAATTAAGAATACCGTGTCATTACAGCATGCCCAGCGTATGGGGAAAATGTGCAAAGTGCGGCATCCTCACCCATTTCGCAAAATAGTCTAGAGTGAAGAATGTAAAAGTTGTTGAGCAGTGTTATGAATTAAGTACAGACGAGTCGTTGTATTGTGATAATGTTCAGGTTTGCCTAAATGTTGAAGCTAAAATGGCAAAGGCTAAAAATAATGAGGAAAACGTAACCTACCCTAATGAGTGGCATGAAAATGTAGTGATAAAAAACAGAAGCCTAAAATTTAAATTGGTTACTGCAGCCCAGATGAGTGTGTTGCTCTTTAAGGTCTTCAAGAAGGTGAACAGTCAGTTTAAAGTAGACTCTGGAAATATTAAATGAAAATATTAGATTGAATTGTCGAACCGTAGGATAAAGTTAATCTGTTAATCTGTGCTGTAAAGTCAAGGACAAGGAGGCCTACATAGATTTCATGATTGTAGGTGTAGATTTGATGCCACTATTGGGTTTGTCAGGTTGGTTGATATTAAATTTAGTTCAGAGAGTTTACCCAGTGGTCACTGCAGAGACTGTAAAAGAAGGGTTTGTGGCAGACAATCAAGATGTATTTCAGGGCCTTGGCTGTTTTCCGCACACTTACAAAATTCTAACCATGTAATGTGCAGAGTCAATGCGCTGACCCCTCCCCCCGCACAGTGCCCCAAGCTCTCAAGAAACAGCCGGATGAATAACTGGAGATAGACTTGTAACAAAAAATGTTATAACAAAAGTTGATAAAGCTGATGTCAAAGCGTGGATTAGCGATCTTGTNGAGATAGACTTGTAACAAAAAATGTTATAACAAAAGTTGATAAAGCTGATGTCAAAGCGTGGATTAGCGATCTTGTCATACTAGAGAAGCCAAAGGGCAAGCTGAGGTTATGTTTGGATCCATCAGACTTAAACCAAGAGAGATTGTTAGGCGAGACAGCTAAATGTTGTACATATAGTAGGAGAAACCTGTGAGAAAATGGCTGGTAAAAAATACTTAACAGTATTTGATTTAAGGGAAGGGTTTCATCAAGTCTTATTANAACCTGTGAGAAAATGGCTGGTAAAAAATACTTAACAGTATTTGATTTAAGGGAAGGGTTTCATCAAGTCTTATTAGATACAACATCATAACTGAAATGTTGCTTTTGCAACCCTTATGGTACTTACAGATAACTCAGGTTGCCATATAGTGTGTCTAGCGCTCCTGAAATATTTCAACATCTGGTGGAAGATAATTTTTCTGATATCCCTAATACTGTAATCTATTTTTATGATTTGTTGTGTATGGGAGAGACTTAAGCTATTCATTGATAAAAGGGTATGTCAGGTTGTTGAGAAGTTTAATAAGGATAAACTTCATTATCAGTTAACAGAAGTAAAATATTTAGGGCATTTGTTTTCAGCTCAAGGAATGAAAGTAGATCCCGATAGAGTCAAAGCGCTAATAGAACTTGCACCCCCTACTGGTAAGAAACAATTGCAGAGGGTACCTGGCATGTTTAATTATGTCAGAAGTTTTATACCAGACATGGCTCCACTATGTGAATTGTTGAGAACAGGAGTTCAGTGGGAGTGGTTATCAGCCCATCAGGTGGCATCTGATGCACTGAAACAGAAAGTAACTTCAACACTTGTATTATCTTTATTTGATCCCAAATTGCAAATTATACTACAGTATGATGCCTCTCACAATGGGTTAGGGTGCTGTATGTTTAAAAGCTAGTTCACCTGGTGGTAGGTTACATTTCTTAATTACTGCATCACATAGCATCAATGAGAGTGAATAGAACTACTCGCAAATAGAGAGGGAACTACTTGCCATCCATTTTACTGTCACTAAATTTCATGAATTCTNAGTGAATAGAACTACTCGCAAATAGAGAGGGAACTACTTGCCATCCATTTTACTGTCACTAAATTTCATGAATTCTCTTATGGGTATGATGTGGTTGTACAGACTGATCACAAACCTTTGGTGTCAATATAAAAAAGGACATTGCAAAGATTGGGTCAGTCAGGCTTCAGAGGCTACAGTTGAAGCTCCTGAAGTACTTGCTAAATGTTTANTGGACATTGCAAAGATTGGGTCAGTCAGGCTTCAGAGGCTACAGTTGAAGCTCCTGAAGTACTTGCTAAATGTTTACTCTGTTTCTGGCAAACAGTTACATTTTGCAGATATGATGTCTTGGTCATATCTTAAGAAAACAAGTGAAGATTCTGAAATGTTAGAAATAGTTCACTCAGTCTGTGCACATCTAACCATGAGTGAAGAGAGACAGCGTGCATTCAGAAAGGCAACTGCTAAGAACTCAGAACTTAAAGTTGTAGTAGCGATAGGGGCTGGCCACGCTCNACCATGAGTGAAGAGAGACAGCGTGCATTCAGAAAGGCAACTGCTAAGAACTCAGAACTTAAAGTTGTAGTAGCGATAGGGGCTGGCCACGCTCGAGCAAAGTGCCTGTTGAATGTAAACCATATTACAGCCTTAAAGATGACCTTTATGTTCAGAACAGAATTGTGTTCCTTGAACACATGATAGTAGTCCCTACAACTTTAAGGTTATATGTATTAAAGTTGGTGCATGAAGACCATTGCAGTATTAAAAGAAGAACAACTAGGACCAGACAGTTGTTCAACTGGCCTGGCATTTTAAAAGAAATTGAAGGTGTGGTAGTACTTGTGAGACATTCAGGTCAGCTAACTATAGAGAACCTTTGATTCCCCATGAAGTGCCAAGAACAACATACATAAAAGTGGGAGCTGATCTAGAGAATTCAGGTTACACTTACCTTATTCTCATAGATTACTATTCATACTGGTTGGTGATCTATCCATTACCGAATAAGAGCTCACAGTCAATTATAAACGCTATGCAAAATGTATTTAACGAGCATGGGTTTCCCCAAAGACTTAGTAGCAGATAATGTACCAGGGAGTAATAGTAGCACAGAATAAAGAACTTCGGTCTGACTGTGTCAGAAAGGACAAAACCAACAGGGTAGTGAGGCGCAACACTAGCAGCCTGAGACTTCCCGTTGCAGTTAAGGGTGAAGCGTATTACATTCGACTTGTCTACTGTTTTTCAGGGGACCGTCAAGAAATGCCCATACATGCGGGATTTCAGTATATAAGGGTTCTGACATGTTCATCAATAAAATACGATTTCAGACCTTATTAGACTTCATTTTGAAAATAATGAGAGCTGTAAATTATCTGTGAATAAATTTTAGCTAATAAACACAAAAATGAGAATTAAAAAAAAGTAATACTGTATTAGAATAACAGTAAGTAATACATTAAAAACATTTAACCTAAACTCGTTTAAATAAAGAATATAACATCTCGAAATACCATATATAATTGATTGTAATCCGACACCAAATGCAAGCCGACCTAAAACTTTGAAATCCTCTGAAAATGAAAATAATATCACACAAAATGCAATCAGCTGAGAGCATGCTGAGAAGTTATCGATAAACAGTGTTTTCACGGTGGTAGACAGAGAAGGGGAGGCGGCGGAAGGAGTGAAACCACACCCTTTCCTTACCGCTACANCAGTGTGTTCACGGTGGTAGACAGAGAAGGGGAGGCGGCGGAAGGAGTGAAACCACACCCTTTCCTTACCGCTACAAGTTGCCGACACCTTGGGTGCATGGTAAATGTGTATTTTAAAGTAATTAATTATATTTCACTGCAAAAATCCTTGTNTGTTGCCGACACCTTGGGTGCATGGTAAATGTGTATTTTAAAGTAATTAATTATATTTCACTGCAAAAATCCTTGTAATTTTGAGACATTTTGAGACAGAAATTAACAAATAAGGCGATTATAATTGATTTCTTCGCTGTATTTAATAATTAATTATTCAAAACCACATCCTCTGACTTTCCTTGTTGCAAGTCGCACTGTACTCGTGCTCGGTGCTTACCCATTATTAGATGACAAAAAGTATTGAATATGTTGTTACATTTTGTCAGTTTATTCAAAAGACGCGTGTCTATTCAAATAAGTTAATATAAATCCTCAGATTTCCTCGCAGGAAGTTACTGAAAATGAACTTTACCAATNGCGTGTCTATTCAAATAAGTTAATATAAATCCTCAGATTTCCTCGCAGGAAGTTACTGAAAATGAACTTTACCAATCAATTTTTTGCATCAAGGGGAGGTCAAGTATATACTTCTAGACATATAATTTTATTCGTGAAGATGTTGTCCATTGAGTTACATTAATATTACATTTTAAAATTGTGTTGATTGTACACCAGATACAAAGAAATTCCAATTTTACAGGAAAAAACAATCTTTAATCACAAAAGAAAACATCATTGCAAGTAATTATTCCTAGATAAAATGTATTGCGTAACATTCTTAGGCGAAACCATTTGCTTTGATATACTAGTGATGGTAGGTGTAATTATTTTGAGCGGCAGATAATCTTTATAAAATTTTTAGGTTCACCAGTAGCCCTTTATTTGCTCTGCAGCCGGCGTGTGAAGGCAAACGCGTGCAGCTGAGTGAGCTGGGAGAGCACNAAGCGCGTTTTATTAACCAGACAGACATCATAACACATACCACTTTCAGAAGTCGTGATATGAGTCTCAGCAGTGACTGATTTTACTGTATCAGTGATGTGCAAAATTAAAAGAGAAGGGAACAAGATTAAGGAAGTCACATCCACATATTTTCCAACCCCAAACAAGAAACAAAGGAAAACGTTACCAAGACTAGCATAGATGATTTTGACATACCGGTAGTACAGTGAAATATTAATAACTTTTTCTGACATTGAAGCATTAGGATACAGTAGGTGCAATTCATGCCAAACAGGTTAAGGAACTATATTGTAAGAGCGAGAAATAACCTTGTAGATATTTTCTCTTATAGTTATATTACTGCTAGAAAAGAATGATTGGCAGGTTATCAAAAACGTTTTTATTTGCTTCATATTTTAATATTTTATTTATTACAGTATTTTGAAAAGAACTAGAATGTTTTGATTCAAACGTTTAAGAAATTTAAGTTAGGAAACCTGCTGCACCTCGTGTCTATACTCTGAAACCTTTTATTAATAGTAGTATATTTTTCACTAGACACAATAAAGAACTGATGTTTAATCTATATATAACAGAGTGCAACTTAAATTTTTCATAACTTTAATGGCAAAATTAATATTATGTGTGTTAAATAGAGTCAAAGGGTTCCCATGAATTGCTCATAAGATTTGCATGCTTGTAAGATAAAATGAATTTTATTTGAAGTGACTTTGATCCCTCAAAAAGTAAACAATCGCATCCATGTTCAGTTGTTCATAAAATGAAAATGACAAGTTGTTTTAATAAAAATGTTTATTTAATTAATTATTCATTTCTTCTGCGAGAAATTATACCCTAAATTGACATATAGGTTCTCTTCTTGTCGCCAAAAAAATTTCTAAACTGAGTGCACCAAGCAACATTCAGTGAGNGCGTGTCTATTCAAATAAGTTAATATAAATCCTCAGATTTCCTCGCAGGAAGTTACTGAAAATGAACTTTACCAATAAATTTTTTGCATCAAGGGGAGGTCAAGTATATACTTCTAGACATATAATTTTATTTGTGAAGATGTTGTCCATTGAGTTACATTAATATTACATTTTAAAATTGTGTTGATTTTACACCAGATACAAAGAAATTCCAATTTTACAGGAAAAAACAATCTTTAATCACAAAAGAAAACATCTTTGCAAGTAATTATTCCTAGATAAAATGTATTGCGTAATATTCTTAGGCGAAACCATTTGCTTTGATATACTACTGATGGTAGGTGTAATTATTTTGGGCGACAGATAATCTTTATAAAAGGTTCACCAGTAGCCCTTATTTACTCTGCAGCCGGCGTGTGAAGGCAAACGCGTGCAGCTGGGAGAGCGAGAGAGATAACAACTTCCCCTCTCAAAGGTATGTTAGGGGAGGAAGGAAGGTGCACGGTTGAGAGAGATAGCAAGATGGGAGATAGTGAGGATGCTATATTGCCACGCTGGTTGCTAGGTAACCACTTCCTCCTTCGTGAGACGTGTGAAGGAAGGTATCTAAGTAGACTCGTGTGTCGCACCACGCCGCAGACCTGTTGGGAAGACAGACGGACAACACGCCACAGAACTGTGATAAATGGCTGTGAGCGTGACGTATTTCACATCCAGTTACTAGACGTTTGCATAAACAACCAGCTTGACAACGGTCGTAGCGGGAAATCTTAGGAGATGGGACCAAAATTTACTTTCATTGATGCAACATCCGATAAATGACACAAATGGTTAGCTTTATCATTATTTATATAGGAGTTTTGCTGAGACCACTGAAATTTGACTTGGGATATGGTTTATCAGTACATGCGTTTTCGGTACAACGAGAGTCGACTGTATCATGTTTCAGATGAGTTCACATACAGTTCAGCTAGCCAGGTAGAAAAGTTAGGAACCTTAGTTGCAGAATGGGCACATAACTCGGTTCATAATGAAGTCAGTCACAGCTCTGGGAGTCCCAAAAGAAGGGCGGGTCAGGAGAATATGAGAGACTGGGTTCAAAGGTTTAGAATTGGCCCAAGACTAGGATGTTAGAAGAAGTGAAAGTGTTAGAGGTATGAATAGCAAACAAAGTAAAGCTGAACAAATACTAAAGTCACAGTTGAGTGACAACTATGCTACTCAAAGTGGTAGATTGGTTATTTTAAAGAAACCGTATGGGATATCTGTACAAAGAATAACTAACCCCGTTAAGGAGAGGTGATGCAGTAGTTGGCACTACTGCCAGTGAGATGAGTTTGTAGTCTACAGGAGAGACTAAAAGATAATGTGTGTAAGTGTGAATTAATGTACTTTATGTTCCTATCAAGACATTATAATAAAGGAAATACTTAATAATAATTTGTTAAGCGCGTTTTATTAACCAGACAGACATCATAACACATACCACTTTCAGAAGTCGTGATATGAGTCTCAGCAGTGACTGATTTTACTGTATCAGTGATGTGCAAAATTAAAAGAGAAGGGAACGAGATTAAGGAAGTCACATCCACATATTTTCCAACCCCAAACAAGAAACAAAGGAAAACGTTACCAAGACTAGCATAGATGATTTTGACATACCGGTAGTACAGTGAAATATTAATAACTTTTTCTGACATTGAAGCATTAGGTTACAGTAGGTGCAATTCATGCCAAACAGGTTAAGGAACTATATTGTAAGAGCGAGAAATAACCTTGTAGATATTTTCTCTTATAGTTATATTACTGCTAGAAAAGAATGATTGGCAGGTTATCAAAAACGTTTTTATTTGCTTCATATTTTAATATTTTATTTATTACAGTATTTTGAAAAGAACTAGAATGTTTTGATTCAAACGTTTAAGAAATTTAATTAAGGAAACCTGCTGCACCTCGTGTCTATACTCTGAAACCTTTTATTGATAGTAGTATATTTTTCACTAGACACAATAAAGAACTGATGTTTAATCTATATATAACAGAGTGCAACTTAAATTTTTCATAACTTTAATGGCAAAATTAATATTATGTGTGTTAAATAGAGTCAAAGGGTTCCCATGAATTGCTCATAAGATTTGCGTGCTTGTAAGATAAAATGAATTTTATTTGAAGTGACTTTGATCCCTTAAAAAGTAAACAATCACATCCATGTTCAGTTGTTCATAAAATGAAAATGACAAGTTGTTTTAATAAAAATGTTTATTTAATTAATTATTCATTTCTTCTGCGAGAAATTATACCATAAATTGACATATAGGTTCTCTTCTTGTCGCCAAAAAAATTTCTAAACTGAGTGCACCAAGCAACATTCAGTGAGNATAAATTGACATATAGGTTCTCTTCTTGTCGCCAAAAAAATTTCTAAACTGAGTGCACCAAGCAACATTCAGTGAGTACGTTTTTCATTTCACTGCATTCTTGCAGGAAAAACAGTGATTTATTATTAAAATGTTAAGTTATTACCACAGGTCCATTATGTGGTACTTCATGGGTTTTATACCTACACATGCAATTTAAGGGTGGTAAAAGGTAGATGTCCTAATGCAGTTGCAATAAGCGTGACTCCCTTCACTGTTGCACTGAATGAGCCATTTGTGCAATGAAAACGAAGTAACCTTGCTAAGGTGACATGTGATGGAAGGGCAGCTGGCTTGCCTTCCCTTCAGTGGCAGATCTGTGCGTGCATCCACCCGATTGGTACTGCTGGCACCTAGTGACTACCAGACAACAGGGCAAGGACTGCTTGCCCTGTACTTGTAGACCCTCGAGCAATATAGTTACTTGTTAACAGCTTATTAAGGCATGTTCACCATATTTTACGCTTGACCCATTACACGGGATTATGTTTAAACCATACATACACTATGTAACATTGAAACACCATACTAGGTATGTGTCTAATGGATTGGCACGAGATTGGAACTAGCCAATATTCACTGAAGCAGTATCTTTTTAATAGTAGGGAAATAGCCTATTTATTGTGATTTTATTTATTGATAGTAATACACAATCAGTGCCTTACAGCACTATGACTTAAGTCCTAAGGGGAGAGGGACAAATTCAGTAAGCCAGGATGGTGATTCTTAACACCTTTCATCGTATTGTTTGATTGAAGATTGAAGAGAAAGTGTATATAGTCGACTATCGTACCNGGTGATTCTTAACACCTTTCATCGTATTGTTTGATTGAAGATTGAAGAGAAAGTGTATATAGTCGACTATCGTACCAAAAATGCATGTACCGATAAACTGTATCCACAGTTAATTTTCAGTGGTCCCGACAAAAATCCTATATAAATAAGGATAAAGCTTACTGTTTTTATTGTTCATCGGATGTTGCGCCAATCATAGTATATTTCTGTCCAGTCACTTAAGATTTACAGCAACTGGATATAAAATATGTCATGTGCGCCACCGCTTATCGCTGCTCTGCGGCGCGCTGTCTGTTTTCCCAACAGTAACACGCCTGCTGTGTGGTGCAATGTGCAAGTCTGGCTTGCTTCCTCCCATTACACGTCTCACGAGTGGGGACCAGCGTGGTGACCTAGCCTCCTCTCTTTCTCTCTCTCTTTCTCTCTATCTCTCAGCTGTGCACTTTCCTTCCTCCCCTTACATGCCTTCAGAGGGGAAGCTGTTAGAAGGAGCAAGTCGTCTCTCTCGGTCCCTACCCCTTACACTCTTACACTCCTGGCCTCAGTGCAAGTAAAGTGCACCTGGCGATCATAGAAATTTTTTCAAGTTTTACCGTCACTCTCAAAATAGTTGCAACTATCATGACTTGTATTTCAAAGCAAATGGTTTTGCCTGAAATTGTTACGCAATACCTTTTAACAAGGAATTTTTATTAGCAAAGATGTTTTATTTTTTGATGAAATGTCTTTTTTCCCGTAAAGTTTCATATTTAATTGTATGTAGCGTAAAATCAACCTTTATTGAAAAAAAAAAATCTTCATTGAACTCAATTGACAGTATCTTTGTGAATAAAATAATATGCCTAGAAACATATACTTGACCATCCCTTGTTGCCAAAAATTATTTGATCATTGAGCGACTTGTATTACCAAGCATAAAGATCATTTACAGTAACTTGCTGCGGGGAAATCAAAGGATTTATATTCATTTATTTCAATAGACACACTTCTTTTGAGTAAATTGATATCCTGTAAGGGCATATTCGACACCTCTTGTTGTCTAATAATGGGTAAGCACCAAGCCCGAGTGCAGTGTAACTCGCAACAGGGAAAATNCTATTCGACACCTCTTGTTGTCTAATAATGGGTAAGCACCAAGCCCGAGTGCAGTGTAACTCGCAACAGGGAAAATCCGAGAATGTGGTTTTGAATGATTAATTATTAAAGACAGTGAAGAAATAAATTTTAATCACCTTATTTGTTTATTTCTGTCTCAAAATTACAGTTTTCTGCAGGGAAATATAATTAATTACTTTAAAAGACAGACATTTACTAAGCTCGCAAAGTGTCACCAACATGATGTGGGGGGGAGGGGTGCATTCTTTCACCCCTCCCGCCACTTCTCCTTTGCCGTTGTGCCCGCCGTGAACACACTGCCAGATTGATAACCACTCTGCGCGTTCTCATCTGATCGTGTGGGACATTCAAAATTTGCCTTGCATTCAGTGTCGTATTATTTTCATTTTTTGAGGGTTTGAAAGTTTTAAATTGGCTTGCGTTTGGTGTGATATTACAATCAATTTTATACAGTATTTTGAGATGATATATTTTTGTTTTAAACTAGTTGATGTGAAATGTTTTTTAATGAATTATTTACGGTAATACTAATCCAGCAATTCCTTTTTTTTTTTTTTTTTTTTTAATCTCAAGAAATCCCTTTTTATTGTGTTTATTAGCTAAACTTTATTCACAGATAATGTACGGCTCCCATTATACTCAAAATGAAGTTATTACTCCAGTATTTAACATAAAATAATTACATATACAGTCTTCTCTCGTATATACTGAAATCCTACACGTATGGAAATTTTTTGACTGTCCCCTGAAAAACTGTAGATAGAGTTGACTGTAGTTTGTTGGCTAACGATATTCTAGTGAGTGTGTTGACGGAGCGCCGTACACAGTTTCTCTTCGGTTATCAATGATGTTATTGTGCTTCGTGTGATTACAACAGTTTGTTGGCTGTTTTGCTCATTGCATACAGGTTGCGTTCACCTTCATGAAAAAAAATGTAGTGATGGAAACTGGAAATCGTTATGTTGGCCACAGCCGCAAAGCATTTAAACTGCATATGAAAATAATAAAGAAATTAAGAAGCCAGTGAATTTCTAACATTTTATTTCTTCATTGGAGTTGCAAAAAAAAGTATACAGTACTATTATATTTCCTTTTGCCTTGTGTTTTGTAATCTTTGGTTTTATGTAGGCAGTTCACAATTAATTGAGCACTTCTGAAATAAACTTTTAAAAAATATCACCACCCTTACCTTCATAGGTTTTAATAGGCAGATTGACTGGCATGCACCAGCAAAGTTGATGATGATGGAGAAAAATTTGTCAAATGTCTTAAAGATAAATTAAAAGTGTTAGGTAAACTTCTGTGAACACTGAAATTATTTCTCTGGCTTTCTGCTTTTTTTTTTTATGGTTGTAAATGTAAGAATCAACAAATTTGTAAAATATTTACTTTTATAATAATTTTAGTTTCACTTGACTGAATTATGAATAAAGTGATTAGGCCCATGGCAATGTTAATTTTACATATGGTGTAAGTATACATACTGAGCATATAAGTCGATCTAAAGCAGGGCTTTCTAAAGTGCTCATTTTACTTTGAACAACCTTTTTAGATACGTGAGATACTTTTTTATTTATTACTGGAGGCAGGTAGTAATCTTATAAGCATAAAAAATGTAGACCAAGCATATAATTTATTTCAGCAATAATTTCGTAACAACACAAAATATTGGTTTTTCACATTTCATTGGTTACATAGTTTTTGTGTAACAAGAACATTTGTTATGAATATTACAATATCTTACACAAATGCAAGTAGAGTTATGAAGAAGTATATTTTCTTTATTCCCTTTACAAAATATTATCTATTTTATTAACTACAATTATTTTCGTTTAACTTTATGCTTTTGAAGCAATTTTTTATGCCGTGCATAACCTCATTTGAGTTAACACTTCAACAATTTTCGTACACACGGACAACACAAACCTACTGAAAATTAATGACTGCATTCGATTTCAGTGCACTGTGCCCTTGATCCCTTCCCTTTTGACAAATATTCATTAGTGTTGGTTCCCACCTTGAGTTTTATTCTGTTGAATTCCTCTCTGTGCAAGTTTCATTGGTATTTGTGACGTTGCCAAGTGTTTTCCATATCCATGCAGAGTTGCAAACACAAAACAATCACAAACAAGTTAAATATTTTGAACAGTTGTACATAGGAAATCTATGTAGGGCTCAAGAACGGCAAGTTGCTCGTGCCCTTGGCTGAAGGGGACATTCTAGGGTGCATAATGTGCCCTTGCTGTGAATTTGGACAGCGACAATGTAACATTACATTCGGGATGCACTTTTCAAGGGCACGAAGCCAGGTGAATTTGAACACTGCCAATATTATTATTGTTTGTATACATTGTGTTCATAATGTTTTGTTTTACTACTAATGCTTTAGTTTTGGAAAATGGGAATTTCACACTATTTTTAAGATGCTTCAAATCAGCAGCGAGTGAGGAGTTATGTTAAATTTTTTTATACATAAAAAGTTAACATATTCTGTTTTCTGTAAAAGGACGCATTTATTACAATGTGTGATAATTAGAGCCCCACTTTTACGGTGAATAAAATGAGCTGATTTTGATTTGGTCTTTTAAATTTCACCATTTCGTCACAAAAAATATTTTCTTTTTGTCAAATAAATTTTGTAGCAAAAAAAATTCATGCATTATTAGAACATGCATCTGTTGTTTTTGCAACAATTTCACTCAAACTAAATTTAATTTGTTATTCATTCTTTTAATTAGTACGTATTTAAGTGGAAAACATTCAAAAATATTCAACAATAAGGATGAAAGGGCAACCTTACGAGAGCACACTTGTCATGTAACATACATTGTCACGTCACAGTAATTTTTGTGCAATAAATCATGTACTTTATTGAGGCATTTAAAATTGCCCAAGAACATTCACTAGCTTTTGAGTTTTACAAGATGTTTACATCACCCACATACAACTTTTGTTCATTTGTAGATAACAATATTTAAATTAAATCACGTTCTGTTCAGTATTACTCCAACACAAATCCACAACCTAACTACAAAATACTACTAACTATTTTATTATTTATAAAATAAAATAACTTCTTACATAGTAAAAATGTTTCTACAAAGAAGTGACAGAAACTCATTAGTTTTAATTTTCTTGGTAATATAAAAAATTACACAAATTTTCTTCCAATTCAGTTGTCTTCCTTTTTATGCCCTCTACTATCACTAAATCACTGTGCATGGCAGTGTTTAAGCACGTGTCTTTTCCCACCCACTCAATGTTTATATCACAGTTTTGCACTTTGGTCAGTTTATAAAACAAAAAAATCCCTTTACTTTCCAACTCCCAGACACAATCTAAAACAGTAACTATTTTTGGTATTCTTGACCGGTTTTGCAAATTAAGTAGCAGACTACAATCACCACCCTTGCTCAATAATTGCAAATGCTGTATTTGCAGTTGTCAAGAACCTAACCACAAAAAAGCCCAGAAGATGAGTGAAGTCGGCAGTGTTTACAAATACCGTGGAAATGTTTAGTTCTTAATTATTACATTCCACAAAAAAAATGTTGTCTGTGTTATATACACGTACTGTTTACTTTCGTCATATCACTAAAATTTTTGGTTAGAGAAGTTAGTTTATAAATAAAATTCACGTAGGGTTGATGCTGTATAACATATGGAAAATTGTAAAAGTTAATGTTTTTAAGAGATTTCATGATAAAAGAAGCTGGCACTATACACTTAAACAAGCAATTTCGTTGAGGTTTTGCAAATACAGGAGTTATTACAGAATTTTGTAAATAATCATAACTTCTCAGTATTTTGCATTGTTTCACGGTTTGCGAAAATTTCTAGACCCTATTGATAATTGCTAACTATAAGGAAAATCATATTTTGATGACATTCAGTAGACTTAATTGTCCATTAATTGAGAATAAGTATTTAGATAAATGGATGCTAGACTTAATTGTCCGTTAATTGAGAATAATTATTTAGATAAATGGATGCTAGACATAACCAATTATTAACAGACGTGTAAGTTACATAATGAACTAATAACAATTTATCACATAAAACAGAAAACTATGGTGTGGCTGCATTTTTAAATTGATGAGTGAACCGGCATCTAGCACCATTTGCAAATGTGCCCCCAACTGCGCAATGCTCTGGCACTAAAAATTGGGGGGTCTTGGACATAAAGAAATCTGCGAGTCCCTGTCAGAAGTCTGCCTCATTTGGGAAGGATTTCTCCAGAGTATGGGAGGTGAAATCTGTGCAAGGTCTGGGAAGTATGGTGGATGAAATAGTGTCTCCCAGTGAAGTCACTGTATCATATCCCTGGCCACCCTTGCCACATGCAGTCTAGCATTGTCTTGAAGGGGCACACCCTTGCAATTAAGCAGTGTTGGTTCCTTCTGCTTCATTGCCTGCTGCAGCATTCCAGCTGCTCCACGTACGAGTCCACAGTGATGGTTTGGCCAGTTGGTAGCAGCTCGTAGTGCACCACTTGGTTTGGATGTAGCGGTGGTCTTGTGGTGTGAGGCACAGTGTCCCATCGCAGCATTAGGAGAAATAGGGGAAACCTGCAAATTTTTCATTTCTGGAAAAGTCAAAGCTATATTATGGAAATTTATGAGAGATCAGGGAATTTACATAAAGTGGTTAGAAATGTATTTAATAAAAAAATTAATTTTGGAGTGTAGCACGTCTAGCACTTTTACTACATACCGGATTATGAATTTTACACTGCATTATTTTGNAAATTAATTTTGGAGTGTAGCACGTCTAGCACTTTTACTACATACCGGATTATGAATTTTACACTGCATTATTTTGGTTTATTCCGTCTGCATGCGAAACTTTAAAATCTAAGTGTCCAATTTTGTTACCTTATGTACAATAGTAACTATTATTACATATGTCTTCTGGGCTGATTTTTTTTTTTTAAATTTCTGATACAGCAACCACTGACATGGAAAATGTGATTTGAAGTTCCAGTTTAAAATTTTAAGAATAAAATATCAGCTTAAATAATAATTTGAACACTTGTAGTCCTCAGTGAATTGTTATAATGTATTGCCTTCATATTGTGAGTTAGCTTCTGGCCCTGAGAAAGCTATTATTTCAGCTTTGTTATTTTTTCTTCACGTGCCATTGTTTGTAATTTTTTAAATAGTATTTTGTAAATCTTTGTATTGCAGAAAAAAATATTCATAAAAAAGGTTATATTGGTGCTACCCTAAAAAAGGATATTTTTTAAGGAAAGAACATAAAAGTAATTTTAATTATTGTAGTATATTTTGATTAGGGAAATGTAACAGGATACATGGAAAAGTGAGGGAAATGTCAGGAAATTTTTTATAAAGATACAGTAGAATCTTGCTAATTTGAACCTCACTAATCCTAATATCTGGATAATCTGAATGAGTGAGAATAAATACTGTAATACTGAATAATAAATACAAAACCAAATTTTGATTAATTTTTCCTGTAGTAAAGCAGTGAAGAGCACTACAATGTATAGAAATACTTGACATATTTTTTACAGTGTAGTATTACATGTATACATACACTACTTGCAAGCATTAGTCATTAGGCTTTCTTATAAAGTGTTTAATTTTTTTTGGTGCAATGATGTAAATCTGATGGCTGATGCATTATTCCATCACAGTCTCATAAACATCACATCAGCCGGTGTAGCGGCAACTTGTAGAATAGGGAGAGTTCAAGGGCAGCCAAGGTGTCTGCATGTGACACAAATTTCTCCTTATCACCCCCTACATCGTCATCATTTTCTTCCACATCACGCCCGGATTCTTGCTGCATAACGGCAACCACAATTTCCTTATCTGTTAGGTTTTCATGACTTCCATTATTTACTGCCATCCACTCACTGACATCATTTTCACCTGCCTCTGAGCACCCACAAATTTGTTGAATGAGTTGAAGAATATTTTCTGTTTTATTTTCTTGCTCTGAACTTTCAATCAATGTAAGAGTCGGCCATATATTTTTCCAAGACTGCCTCAATTACTGCTTATTTACATAGTCCCAGGACTCTGCAGTCTAGTAAACCATATCCTTCATGTTCACAGTTTTTATTTTTTGAAGCAACAAAAGTGACATGTCCCTGTCATCTATCTAGGGTGCCTGAGGAATCTTTTTTATAGCCAGGTTTAATATTTTGCGGGATTCCTTGATCTATTGGTTTCCCTAAAGAGTAATGTTGGTGAGGAGGAAAACTGCATTGATTTTACTACATGTTAGTTCTTTTACTTCTGGATGAGATGGAGCATTGGCGATCAAGAGCAATGCTCCAACTAACAAACCATGTTCTTCAATAAAACGTGTCATAGTAGAAACAAACTGTAGGTCAAACCATTCTTTAAAAAGTTTCCCATCCATACAAGCTTTATTTTGATTCCTGTAATAAATGGGAAGTGTGTCCATGTTCACGCTTTCAAATGCTCAATGTTTTGCAGATTTTCCACCAACCATTAAGGGTAACTTGTGATTTCTGACAGAATTACTGCATGCCATTAAAGTCACATGTTTTTTATTCATTTTGAAGCCTGAATCACAAGTTTCTTGTTTGGATGCTAGACTTTATGTCAGTAGTTCCTTGAGGTTTAAGCCAGTTTCATGAGCTTTGTGGACTTCTTGTGGAGAGTAATTCTCTGTTGATATCAAATTGGCTAACTTGCTTACATTTCCTTCAGCCGCAGCATAACTGCTCTCTCGTTATTGTTAACTGACGAATCCTGTCATGTTTCTTCCATCTGTCTAACNCCTTCAGCCGCAGCATAACTGCTCTCTCGTTATTGTTAACTGACGAATCCTGTCATGTTTCTTCCATCTGTCTAACCAAACAATGCTTGCAGTGAACGAAGAATTATCACCATTTATTAATTTATTGAAGTGTATAGCCTTCTTTTGAATAAGCGGCCCACTTAAACGCATACCACTCTGCCTCTCCTGTGAAAACCATAAAATTGGGCTTCATCAACCTTGTCAAATGGTTACTGTTTTGATGTTTGTGAGACTGCAAGGGTTTTTTTTTATGACAATGCACTGAACTGTTCAAGCTAGGCACAATTATACTTCCGGTCACTGAGAGTGACTTTCCCTACGTAAAATTGCAGTGACAATTTTGTTTCACTCTTGCCTTTGTCTATATACTTAAAAACTTCTAGTTTTTCTTTGAGGGTGCATGTAGATTGTTTCAGTTTGCTAGCCATTTTAAACCATTAAAAACACACAATCACGTAAAATTGCTCTGCTCTCATGTAGGGTTAGTACATGTACATGTACACNTTTTAAACCATTAAAAACACACAATCACGTAAAATTGCTCTGCTCTCATGTAGGGTTAGTACATGTACATGTACACTCGCATGTACATGCATGGTTAGTCACCACTTGCCATTACTCCATGACATTTGTGCATATAAACATTCATCAGCTTGTTACATTTTACAGCAAACTTTNGTCACCACTTGCCATTACTCCATGACATTTGTGCATATAAACATTCATCAGCTTGTTACATTTTACAGCAAACTTTAAATTTTCTGCTCACTACTGCATTATAAGAAGGATATTGGTTAATCCGAAAATCTGGTAATCGGAACAGGTCTTGGTCCTTCTTACTATAGATTAGCAGGACTCTACTGTACTGCTAGCCACCCTGGCTTGGGAGTGTCATACAGGGCCCACTTTTCATCACCAGTTAGTACTCGATCCAGTAGAGATGTGCTGCTGTGCAGAGAAAGCAACGAGAAACAAGCTGTCACTTGTTGGCTTTTGANAGTACTCGATCCAGTAGAGATGTGCTGCTGTGCAGAGAAAGCAACGAGAAACAAGCTGTCACTTGTTGGCTTTTGAGACTGTGCAGGGTACCCACTTGCTCAACTTAAACATCTTTCCTGTGCGGTGCAGGTAAAGTCTGACTGTTTCACCAGACATCTGGAAATGTTCTACAAACTCACTGACTGCTGTCCTCCTCCATGGCTCCTTCAGAGCTTCGTCATCCAGGACTTGTAGTCTTCCACTTTAGGGTTCATCACAAAGGGACAAATCTCCCAATCTGAACTTCTGAAGCCAATGCCTGGTGGTGTGTTTATTTGCAGCATTATTCCCAAAGGCTTGATGTATTTGGTGACTTGAAGTGGCTGTGGTTAAGACCACCTTAGAGTCATAAAAATAAAGCAGAGAACCCTAAACGAGCACCATCAACACCTCAATTTCTCTTCACCACTGCTCGAGCTATTAACGAACCTGTATTGGTCAAGGACAATGTCATCACTCCCACGGTACAGTGGAACCCTCTTATAAGTTTCTTCAGGGGTCCGCAAGAAAGTGACACTATAAGCAGGAAACACTATAAGAGGGAAACACAAAAATTCTAGAATCGGGACATCAAAATATATAAAATTATGCACCGTTATAAACACACAACTTTATAAAATGAACAAAACTAAAATTTTTTTAAAAATACATAATCTTTTATGAAATTATATCTCCTGGTTGCAAAATCATAAAATTAGTAAATAAGCAAAAGATTACTGTACAAGCAAAACACTTTACAATTGTTTGTGGCAGTTTGTCTCCTGGTACCAAAGCACACAAAATTGTCTACAAGCAAAATACATGATATAAAATCTTTCTTGGAAGTTTGTCTCCTGGTTGCATCAATGATTCGGTTCAGAGTAGTCACTGGAATTTCCAAATTCCGAGCAATTGCTGTGCGTATTTTACTGGGATTACTGTCCACATGTTAAGTTTAACTTTTCAGCTAATGAAAATTTCTGTCTTGTCTTAGAGGCACTCATTAATATTTTTCACTAAAACTGTTTCAAGGATGAATTAGTTTTTACTATGTAAATATTAACTAGGCATGTGCGAAGGTCGTTTTTTAAATGCGAAGAGAAGTTGAAGCGAAGCTTGCATCATGCAAAGGAATTTCAAAGAAAAATCGAAGTCAAAAGATTAAAATATATATATATATTAATTTATATTAGGCTACAGTTTTCAAGTGTATTCAACTCATTTGTACTGTTACTGCCAAAAAAATGTATGCCTACTAGACACTGAGCAATGGAATAAAACATATCCTAATCTTGTACTGCTGAAAAACTGAAATATCAAAATCTGTAAGAAAGTAATCATTATACATTTAGATAACTACAAACTTTATAAAAACTACCATACTCCATATATTCAGTCCCATTTGGCAGCACCACCGCACAGTGATGTCAATGGGTGGCTATCAACATTTGACCTCTTCCCTTTCCTCCTTAGAGGACCCTTGTCAATGTCAGGCTAGATAGTANTCTTGTACTGCTGAAAAACTGAAATATCAAAATCTGCAAGAAAGTAATCATTATACATTTAGATAACTACAAACTTTATAAAAACTACCATACTCCATATATTCAGTCCCATTTGGCACCACTACTGCACAATGATTTAAATGGGTGGCTATCAACATTTGACCTCTTCCCTTTCCTCCTTAGAGGACCCTTGTCAATGTCAGGCTAGATAGTAAACTTGCTAGATGGTGGTGGCATTAGGGCCTCAGAGCAAGAAAATTGAACCACTTTCACTGCTTACAAGGTAAGTGTGCAGTTCTTCCAAAAAGACGTATCAGCTGTGGTTCATATGTCAGCTCAACTCCCGCAACACGTGATAAATGCGTTAACTGTTATAACATCGCTGCACATGTCAAAATTAGAAAGATAAAGGAACATGAATTTTTCGAGACAGAAAATGCACACTGTATTTGTGTTATGTTATGGTCGGTCACCCTCCTTAAACAGCCTTCCACTGGTGTGTGTCAGGCATGACATCTTGTTCTCCTAGCAAAAGAGAGAAAGAGACAAAGGAAAGGGTGGGGCTGTAAACACATTCATTCTCCCCCCTTGCTGGCTGGCCGACCCTCCTCAATCTCAAACTGGTAGATTATCGCTGCAGGGTGGAGCTTGGGATAAAAACTACAAACTTTGTTTGAAAAACAGTGAAGTTGAGCATCTTTTCCATTGTAGTTTTCCTTTCCCAGCCCCAGCCTGCTTCCTTCCACAGGAAAACTTTCAAAAGGCCGGCAGATGAAAGGAAGGTACAAAAGTCTTTGATTCGTCTTCGAAAATGCGAAGCTTCGCACACCCCTAATATTAAACTCTTTAATCCATTTACATTCACATAAAAAAATAAACAATGGGTATGATTCCATAGCTGAATGCATACAAGTAAAGCGCACCATATTCTTGTGTGCAAATGTGACAGCTTACGACATCTGTAGTTATTCCAGATGTACCAAGTTGTGCACACTGCGCTTCAGTGCCTAGCCAGAAGTGTAACCACTTGATTGTGGTTACTCTATGACGTTTACGAATAAAGAAAATACCGTACTGACACAAACAAAACGTGTGAATATGTAATGAAATACTTTCAGTTGTGAATTGAAGTTATGTGAAATGGTTTAGTGACCAGAAATAAATTACTGAATCAGAAACAGTTTGCATTATTCGCGGGAAAAAGAAAACATTATTTCCGGGAATGTTTGCTATTGTTCTTATTAGTGATGCAACGAATATTTGCGTGTTTTTGAACATTCGCAAAAATGATGCCAATATTTTGCGAATGTATTTGGCAATGAAAAATGAAAATGTTTATTAAATAATAATGCAACTGCTATGATTAAGACATTTTTATTTATTAACATATTTTTTATGTATAAGAGTGTATTTTAATGATATTTGGGAAACAGCCTTGTAGTTATTCACTAGATTACATAACAGAAACACACTCTTGATATTCTTTTATTCTTATTTACCTAAGCAAAATCAAATTAAGGCAGGTAATTTCTTAAACTTCTAAACTATATTATAACACAACTGTATGATCAAATACCATTGAATTGCTTTAACACAAAACAATGGAATAAGATATAACCCAACCTTTTTAATTATACAAATCAACTTTAAATGAGATCTTTTGTAAAAACACTTAACAATATGCATTTATGCAACCTAAAGGGTATCTTATTCAAATATGTGAGATCTTTTAATGAACTAGTAATCATGTTTAATTGTAAATCAAATCGACTTCTTATGAATAAAGTTAAAAATATATTGTGAAGAAAAACAAACAATATAATAATCTTCTTTTCAATTAAAACAAATATGTTCTTAACATTTTGTTAATTTTAACTTTGGTACTAATACTAACTCACTAATTATGTAATTTTTAAGATATCCATTAAACATTACTTCTTGAAATCGAAAAATAAAACTATGAAAAATTGTTTATATCTAAGCACAATTAAGTGAAACACTTAGTAATTAAATAAGAGTAGAGGAATATTAAACTTCAGAAATAGAAGTTTTGATGCCTTTTCTCCTTGCAGCCTATTTCGGTGGGGTGTGTAAAGAAGACCAGCCCCACTAAAGACCCTTTCGCTAGGCACACTAGTGGGTGGTGTTACTAAATATTGCCTGGCTATGGGAGAAATAATACCATACTTCTTATTATTTACCGCCCACCATGTAAGTGGATCTACATCATTTTCCACACGTTTATCTAATAAATATTCATTGATGGTTTTTTTTATCAAAACTTCTATAGGGTTCGTACATTCATTTTCTTCTTCTTCACTTTCGCTGGAATCCATCAGCAATTTCATGGTGTCTCTTAAAGATATAGATTTCTCTGTCAGACTGGCACTGGAACCAGATGTTTCAATCCGATGAGTAGTCATTCTGGCACGCTTAGGATTTGAACAAGACGATAGGCTTGATTCATCGTTTCCAATTGACTCTAAAATATTTTTCACAACTTGATCTCTGGTTGAAGAATTTTTGAAAAATTTTAATTTGTATCTCGGGTCAATAAAAGTTGCGGTAGCAAACAATACGTCATTTTCCAAATGGGAAAATCTGCGACATAGTTCTCGTTTAAGAACTAAAATCGTATTCCCAACGCATTCGTCGGTCACATCAAATTCACCAATAATTTTTTCCAAAGTGGACAATAATGGAATTACTGAGGATACAGAAATATTGGCTGCACTTAGTTCTTTTGTAATTTCTTCAAAAGGTCTGAGTAAAGTTATTATTTTTTCCACAATAATCCACTCTTCGGAAGTTAGTTGTGAAATCTTGTTATTCTGGGAAGCATAAAGACATAACGAATCTTTGTTTTTCAAAATACGCTCTAACATATACAAGCTGCTATTCCATCTTGTAGCACACTCTTGTATGATTTTCAGCTTTGGCTGATCGAGTCTTTCTTGTAGAGCAGCCAGTTCATCTTGAGCTACATTTGAGTGATGAAAATGTGTTGCCATCTTTTTACATTTTGCAATCACTGTTATAACGGAATCTTGTGCCTTAAGCCCCTCCTTGACAACCAGCTGAATTTGGTGTGACGAACAATCAATGTCTCTAATTAATAACAAGGAAATACCTTTTTTCATGTTTGTGCCACCATCTCTAACAATGCATTGCACTTTTTCTTTAGGTATTTCCCAATGCGACAACATGGTTTCAAGTTTTATAGCTATATTTTCACCAGTATGTCGGCCATCGTTAAATACCTCTGCGTTTAACACAATCATTTTTCTCTCAAAGTTTTTTGTTATACCATGACATGTAAGACTCAGCAAAGATATTCCTGAACAAGAATCAGACCAAATATCAGTTGTAAACGCCAATTTTTCAAATGACTTAATTAATCCCAAAATTTTATCTTTGACTTTGCCGTAGAAATTTTCACATATAAACGAAGAAAAATGTTGTCGGCTTTTTATATTATACGACGGACAAAGATGGTTCAATAGTCTGACAAATCCAACGCTTTCGACAAAACTAAAGGGTAAGTCCTCTAAAGCAATCATTTCGCTTATTAAATTATCAATTTCCAAAGACTTGGCATTGTTGTTATCCCACTTTTTTGTTTTTTCGACGCAATCAGTCAAAGACATTTGTTTCAGGTCGGTTTTCGTACATTGTCGCGAAGTGGAGGCCACAACACTTGTTGTAGAAGCATTTCGCTTTTCATTTTCCCTATTCTTTAAAGCATTATACTCGTTTTTATGCAAAGCTTCCAGGTGATTTCTCATAGCACTTGTTGTTCTTCCTTTGCGCGAGTATTGTTTATTACATATTTTGCATTTCACATTTTCAGCATCACATATTGTAAAATAAGTCCAAACTTCGCTAACACACGACCGCTTCATTTTGAAATATCACTTATCACTGTACAATTACAACAATAGAGTCTTTACAAGTTAAAAACAAAACTTAAGTATGTTGACTCGACGCTGCTCCCACCTGTACTATACAGGATGGTGGATAGCAGGGTACGTAGTAATTTGTTACGGTGTTGGCTAACGGCACCTTGGGCTGCTGTAAGAGGGGTGGCACAAAGACGTAACTGGGTTCGGTTTATTCACGCTTAACTTTTATTGTCCAAAGTTACAGTGACCTGTACATCTATGAGACCTAGCCCCTTTTATATCTCCTCGGACGGTGGAATCTAGCTATCCCGCGCCCTACACACGTCTCGGCGAATGTTTGCGTCGGGGGGAGGTTTCGGCGGGTTGCTGAAATTACCTCGATGCTGGTGGCTGGTGTTGTCGTGCTGTCTCGGTGTCTCTCCCGGGAAGTCCTGGGTTCGATCCCTGGACGTGCAGTTCTCTCCTGGTCGCTCGTCTTTCCTCGTATCTGACTCTCTCGTGACTCCGGCGTAACTCCCGACGCCGTTGTAACTCCGTCGTAACTGTCTTGCCGCTGCTGCTCCATCGTAAACGTCTCGTAACTCTCGCATAACTGACCTCAACTGTCCTTCATTCTCGTGTAACTCTCTTAACTGTTGCATAACTGACTTAACTGTCGTCCGTGGCTCCTGCATATATACGTTTCTGTTCTATTTTCTATAGAACTCGGGACCAACCCTCTCGTGTTTGCGGTGGGATAGGAGTAGGCGAGGTGCACTGTTTTTTCCCGATTTGTAATTTCTTGTGACGAGGGGCAATAATATGCCCAGGACTCCCCGCGTTGGTAGCATCACTTTGTGACTCAGGCAACATGACAGATGCAGTTGGTTCGAGCTCGGGAATTCCTCTGGTCGTTAGGCCATCGGTTTACGGCGTGGGTAAGAAAAGCGTTGCCACTACTGGTAGGTATGAGCGGTACGCATCAAGGTAACTTCAAACTAAATCTTTACGAAAACATTATTAGCAGCTAACTTCATTCAGTAAGCCAGCAATCACGATTTGTTTACTTCGTTCAGAGTCGGGGCATATGGGCTACTCTCGGTTTTAACATGGCCGCCCGGCCGGCCAGTTCTAAACGCGCGGTAAAATTTGAGTTCGTAGGCGCACACTTTTGGCGCCATATTTGAAAAACCAACATTCGCATTCGCATTCGTGAATGTCGGAGGTGAATATTCGCATTCGCATTCGCGAATGTCGGAGGTGAATATTCGCATTTGCATTCGCGAATGTGGAAAAATCGACATTCGTTGCATCACTAGTTCTTATGGAGAATCATTCGGGACCAGAAAAATCCTGCCTCATAGACGGGAAAACCCTTTAAACGGGAACCCTATAAGCGGGTTCTACTGTACTGCTTTTCCACCATGTGGCGTACATATTTCCATGTCAGTCATCACTTCTTCCCATGCTTCATCAAATACGGTAAGAATTTATTTGATTACCTTGTGTGTGTATACACAATTACATACATATATATATATATATATATATATACACATATATATGTATGTACAGATGGAAAAGAAAACAGTTTTCACTCTAAGGGCTATAATAGACAAGCGTTCAAAAACAGTGTCAGGCAACACGTGATGGGTTACACGCTAGAACGTAACCAATGTACTAAAATGTTGCTGTGTGGGTAACAGCCTGGTAGTGGATCATTCGGGTGGAATGCTTCTTTTAGGGAGCAGAGGGATAGGTTATGCCTGCGAACTAAGTAATGCATCAGCACTCAGAAATTGGATTTATCAGATGAATAGTAGNGCAGAGGGATAGGTTATGCCTGCGAACTAAGTAATGCATCAGCACTCAGAAATTGGATTTATCAGATGAATAGTAGTGACACACACTTATAAAAGACATTACCAAAACATTAATAATTTTTCATAATTTTACTGATTGAAGATAGTGATTTTTGGCTGCCATGTACTGTAATTTCGCTATCAACCACCCAAGGTGATAACATCAGTGAGACTGTCACTATTTGCCAAGATTTGGTTTCCATGTTTTGAATGATATTTCATGTTTTTATATACAAATGACATGTTCACAAAAATTAACTAAACTTCTAATCAATCTGGTGATTATGAGACATCAAACTTGGTTAAAAATATAGCACTTAAATAATTGCATTTAAAGTATGTTTTTCCTCCACAATGTTTGTGTTTTTTATTGGCTTTGGCATTATGCCAACTTGATTTTTAAATCAAATACTTTCATTCAGTAAGCATATGTCTTCTGAATAAAATGATACCACAGAAGCATATGCTTTTGACCTCCCCATGTCACCAAAATTGTTAAAGCTTTCACTGAGTGTAAGTCCATTTTCAATGTCTTCTTGCAGGACAATAAATGAATTGGTTATTGAAATATAAATTTATTTCACTACATGTAGGGAGTTGTGGTGGCTGAGCAGTTAGAATGTTTGCCTCCCATCTAGGCAAACCGGGTTCGATTCCCGGCAGGGTCACNGGAGTTGTGGTGGCTGAGCAGTTAGAATGTTTGCCTCCCATCTAGGCAAACCGGGTTCGATTCCCGGCAGGGTCACAGATACATTTTCACGTGTGGGAATCATGCCGGGCGATGATGCTACTGGGCGGGCTTTCTCTGGGATCTCCCATTTCCCTCGCCCTTGCATTCCGGTGCTGCTCCATACTTGCCTTGCTTCACCCTCATTGGCTCTAATGATCTTGATGTTAGGAGTCTTCCATACCTCTCCATTCTATTATCAGCACAATCAATACAGTAAGTTTTAAATGCAAGTCTGAACTCAAAATCCAAAAACGAAACCAAATTGAAGTTATAACGACTCTTTCATAAAATGTATTTGAAAGTCTGTCACTGCAAACAAAGACTTATGATAACAAACATGCCATGTTCATGGTAGTAAGGAAGATGGTTGTTGGAGGTGAAAGATGGGTTGGATAACTCGTGTTATTATGTGCTCCTTGTGTTGTTATATGCTGAGGGTTGGAGCCTAGGGAAGAGAGAGGCATAGGAAATATAGAAGGATTCCTTTGTGATGTCACATGTTGTGCAAGGCCTAACATACAAGGGGCAGGGAGTATGCCAGGCTTGCCATTATTTTCAATGGATTTTTGCCTGTTTTTTTCCTTCCCATATTGTGGTATATAGAAAAAACTACTGATTAATGGCAGCCACATTATAACCCTTATATTTTATTTCTTGGGTTGATAAACATATTATATATATATATATATAATTTTTTTGGATTTTTTATGGTCCCAATAATTTTTTTTACAAAACTGCAGTATTCTTGAAATTTGAGTTCTGAGTTTGCAAAATAGGGGTTTTACATGCGCCAGTACCATTTTGAGAATTTTGAACAGTATAACAAATTTTAGATGTGAATTGTATTTGCATTACTTTTAAATTACATTTATGGTGGTGTCTTTCCTTAAATACGGTAAACTCTCAATTACTTGGACTAAATGGGGGACATGGTTGTCCAAGATACTATTTGTCTGCCTTACAAAGGTGATAATTATATGTTGCATCCTAAGCAAAGACAGCTGTTATTATTTATATAATAACAGGCCTACCCTTGTCACTGTCTTTCTGCAAGCTACAGTCACTTAATCCTCACTCACAGTGAAACTTCTTTAATAATACAAATCTCAAGGGAACGGAATGTTTGCAGTTTGAAATAATGAGGTTCGTATTAACAGGTGTTGTGATCATTATAAAATTTACAAAAAATTTGAAAGTCAAATCTGTGATGTAGCATATTGGAAAATAAGATATTCTTCGTACCAGCATGATTTTTTTTTCCGATGTACTAGGATTTAATTGTAACACAAGTTAAGAGATTTTTTTTGACTAAGCATACAAGCCAGCATTAAATTTTCTGTCTCATTCCAAGGGGAAAGAGAACAATTTTTTATTGAAAACTTTGTATTATAAAAATTTTTACTAAAAATATTTCAAATGTGTGCCACCCATGCATTCAGTCCCATTTTCACGCAGTCCAATTCATCAGTCTCTCCCTCTACTCTCCCTATGCTCATGACTACACTCGCTGTTCACTGCGTCACGGATCTCTATAATGGTTCCACACACCTGGCAATAGCCATATGAGACACTAGACTCTCGACACAGAGGCATGTCGTGGCTTACATAGGTGAGCTGACTGACCCAGAAGGTTCTTCGCATCTTGCATCGTACAGAGGGGAAGGTAGGGTGATGACCAAAAAATTTGCACAGTGACTATCCAAGAAATTCAATCTTACAAGGATAGGAGCTGCATCACTTCCAATAGCTTTATAGCGGGCATGTGTCAGTGTTATGTGGCTGCCCATTTTACAGGATTCTACCAGTCACAGAAGTCATGGAAAATCTACGGCAATTAGGAGGGGGTCACTAAAGTCGCAAAAAAGTCTTAATAATTAGAAGAAAGTAATGGATTTTTGAATGAGTGCTGCATTTTACCCTTGTAGCCAGCATTCAACTTAAATACCTGTCTGCATGCTGGAGACAGGTAGAAATCCTTACATGTTAGACAGATAATAAAAATAACAAGAACTCAACGCATATTTACTTTTGCAGACAGCACATAATACGGCTCATTGGGGTGTGTATTTCACTTCCTGTTGTCCATTCGTTGAAAGAAAACATGTCTAGCTTACATGCAATGTTACAATTATTATGTAAGCTAAGTTTTGTACCGCAGTGTTTAGATATAAACAGTTTGTTTGGGACACAGTCCAGTGCCACCCATGTAGCAAATGCACCTTCTTCTTCNGGAGTTGTGGTGGCTGAGCAGTTAGAATGTTTGCCTCCCATCTAGGCAAACCGGGTTCGATTCCCGGCAGGGTCACGGATAAATTTTAACGTGTGGGAATCATGCCGGGCGATGATGCTAGTGGGCGGGCTTTCTCTGGGATCTCCCATTTCCCTCGCCCTTGCATTCCGGTGCTGCTCCATACTTGCCTTGCTTCACCCTCATTGGCACTAATGATCTTGATGTTAGGAGTCTTCCATACCTCTCCATTCTATTATCAGCACAATCAATACAGTAAGTTTTAAATGCAAGTCTGAACTCAAAATCCAAAAACGAAACCAAATTGAAGTTATAACGACTCTTTCATAAAATGTATTTGAAAGTCTGTCACTGCAAACAAAGACTTATGATAACAAACATGCCATGTTCATGGTAGTAAGGAAGATGGTTGTTGGAGGTGAAAGATGGGTTGGATAACTCGTGTTATTATGTGCTCCTTGTGTTGTTGTATGCTCAGGGTTGGAGCCTAGCAATTCGAACGGTGGGTAGGGAAGAGAGAGGCATAGGAAATATAGAAGGATTCCTTTGTGATGTCACATGTTGTGCAAGGCCTAACATACAAGGAGCAGGGAGTATGCCAGGCTTGCCATTATTTTCAATGGATTTTTGCCTGTTTTTTTCCTTCCCATATTGTGGTATATAGAAAAAACTACTGATTAATGGCAGCCACATTATAACCCTTATATTTTATTTGTTGGGTTGATAAACATATTATATATATATAATTTTTTTGGATTTTTTATGGTCCCAATAATTTTTTTACAAAACTGCAGTATTCTTGAAATTTGAGTTCTGAGTTTGCAAAATAGGGGTTTTACATGCTCCATGAACAGTATAACAAATTTTAGATGTGAATTATATTTGCATTACTTTTAAATTACATTTATGGTGGTGTCTTTCCTTAAATACGGTAAACTCTCAATTACTTGGACTAAATGGGGGACATGGTTGTCCAAGATACTATTTGTCTGCCTTACAAAGGTGATAATTATATGTTGCATCCTAAGCAAAGACAGCTGTTATTATTTATACAATAACAGGCCTACCCTTGTCACAGTCACTTAATCCTCACTCACAGTGAAACTTCTTTAATAATACAAATCTCAAGGGAACGGAATGTTTGCAGTTTGAAATAATGAGGTTCGTATTAACAGGTGTTGTGATCATTATAAAATTTACAAAAAATTTGAAAGTCAAATCTGTGATGTAGCATATTGGAAAATAAGATATTCTTCATACCAGCATGATTTTTTTTTCCGATGTACTAGGATTTAATTGTAACACAAGTTAAGAGATTTTTTTTGACTAAGCATACAAGCCAGCATTAAATTTTCTGTCTCATTCCAAGGGGAAAGAGAACAATTTTTTATTGAAAACTTTGCATTATAAAAATTTTTACTAAAAATATTTCAAATGTGTGCCACCCATGCATTCAGTCCCATTTTCACGCAGTCCAATTCATCAGTCTCTCCCTCTACTCTCCCTATGCTCATGACTACACTCGCTGTTCACTGCGTCACGGATCGCTATAATGGTTCCACACACCTGGCAATAGCCATATGAGACACTAGACTCTCGACACAGAGGCATGTCGTGGCTTACATAGGTGAGCTGACTGACCCAGAAGGTTCTTCGCATCTTGCATCGTACAGAGGGGAAGGTAGGGTGATGACCAAAAAATTTGCACAGTGACTATCCAAGAAATTCAATCTTACAAGGATAGGAGCTGCATCACTTCCAATAGCTTTATAGCGGGCATGTGTCAGTGTTATGTGGCTGCCCATTTTACAGGATTCTACCAGTCACAGAAGTCATGGAAAATCTACGGCAATTAGGAGGGGGTCACTAAAGTCGCAAAAAAGTCTTAATAATTAGAAGAAAGTAATGGATTTTTGAATGAGTGCTGCATTTTACCCTTGTAGCCAGCATTCAACTTAAATACCTGTCTGCATGCTGGAGACAGGTAGAAATCCTTACATGTTAGACAGATAATAAAAATAACAAGAACTCAATGCATATTTACTTTTGCAGACAGCACATAATACGGCTCATTGGGGTGCGTATTTCACTTCCTGTTGTCCTTTATAATTTTATATTGTCAATTCGTTGAAAGGAAACATGTCTAGCTTACATGCAATGTTACAATTATTATGTAAGCTAAGTTTTGTACTGCAGTGTTTAGATATAAACAGTTTGTTTGGGACACAGTCCAGTGCCACCCATGTAGCAAATGCACCTTCTTCTTCTCACTCATTTCCCCAACCGTCACATAACCAGGTACACGATGCCATTAGTGTGGAGGGGTGATTGAAGGCAAGAGCAGAACACGCACTGACCCTCTGTCCTCTACCTGTTGTCCAGCCTTTGGCATGCAATATTTTTTAAAGTGGAGTTAATGCCGGTATTGTGAGAAATAAATCAACTAAAGTCACTATAGCCCATTTTTAAGAAAGAAAACCACATTTTATAGATCCCTGGTAGCATGGTTGAGGAGGCATTTCTCTATACTATGTTCAAATTTTCACTACTGTCCAGTACACAGAAATATTGGAAAATAGCTAGAGAATTTGAAGATTTTAGCTTCTGTGCTTTTACACTTTTAGAAGACATGTGCTGCTTTCCCACACTAAATGATCTTTAATAAGTGCTCTGAAGTTGTATCCTGTTATAATGAAAATTTAATTTGAAATTGGAAATTAAATTGATATATCGACTGGGTGTGGATTTAGTTTTCAGTCATAATAAACACAAATCATTGCCAATATGATGTATTTTTTGTTTTCTAATTTTAACAGGATACTCTTTCATTAATTTATTACATTCGCTACAAGTTCGGAACTTTATTAAACAATTTTCATATAGGTATTAATTGATGATTGCTAAATTACCATTCACTTATAAATAGGGGTGTACGAATATTGAAAAATATGAATATTTGTGCAAATAACTATTTTATTTATATTAGAATGAAATATAAATATTGAAATTTTTCAAATATTTTGAGTATATTCAACTAATTTCACAGAGAAATTTAGCTTAATGGCTGGTAGGTAATCTTTTGCTATTCTAAGCACACCTAATAAGATAAATTATAAAACTGTGAAAACTTATAGGCTAGGATGCCATCAACATACTTTCAACAACATCAAAATGTAAAGTAAATTGTAAGTTTGGGATGCAGGGACATAATATACAAAAAAAAATTACCTGGAAATGAATTTTGCATATTACGTGCATTATCATTATTAAACAAATTTAACCACATAAAGTTCCATTGTTCAGTGTTATTCGTAAACAAAAATAATACAGCAATTGTAGTAGTTGCAGCATAGGTGGAGTGGAAACCATACAAAACATAAAAGTGTGGAGAGTTAAACTTTTTGATATATGTAGATTTTCCTTTCTCATTGCATTTTAAAAATAAAGATAGGTAGAAAATATCAGGTAAATATCAAGCACTGATCAATATTGTATTAAAAAAATATATTGTATCTGTAATTTTGATCTGAGCCCTTATGTAAAACAACAAGTGTTGTTACTGCTTCTATAGTACAATTATTTTGTAGAAGCTTCCATTTTGAATGCTACCTGACCACTAGCATTAGAAAAGTGGAGAGATTTGGGCGACTCTTAACATCAAGGTTTTGAGAGCTGATGAGGGTAAAGTGAGGTGAGTATGGAGCAGCACCAGAATGCAAGGGTGGGGGAAACAGGAGATCCCCAAGAAAACCTGTTGACCAGCAGCATTGTCCAGCATGATTTCCAAATTAAAAAATTCTGGAACGGGAATTGAACTCATTTTGTCTAGGTTAAGCAAAGAAAAATATTGCACATTTCATAGGTAGCTGTTTTCATTCATACAGTAATGCCTGTGTTTACCAAACCTCTAATCAGCGGAATTCGTATTTACCGGACATAATTCTAAGCCACAATTATTTTTATCTCAATGTCCACTTGCCGCTTGTAGGACTTGGAAAGCTTTGTTCGGCGGTGCAATATGCTCATGTGTGAACAGCTGTGTTAGGCGGGGGGTGGAAGTTATTTTGAGAATCATTCAATGACTCAGCTGTGGGCATCTTTTATAGCCATAATCGTAATTTGTATTACACGTAAAATTTCCTTGTAGCTTGTTATTGTTTGTCACATTTTGTTTTTGAAATGTTTAATTTTGAATACATAAACAGATGAAATGGTGACTGTTCTTTGAGCATGAATGATCTGCATTTTTTGCTGTGTAGGATCTGCTCTCTGAGAGAGTGTACATAACTATGTCTGTTTCTGTTTACTGCAGTCATTTCATATGCTTTACAAAGCACATTCCTACCAATTGCCACATTTCCATATAATTTTTAAAACTCAGAAGTTGCCATTAGTGAATCATTTTTGTTCTTTTTTATTTTGATTTCTGCGAAGTTATGGTAATAAATGTGTGCAAGTATTTCAGTCCGTGGTGTTTTAACATGTCTTTACATGACTGTGTTACTTTACAGCAAGTGGAAAGTTATGTCATGAGAGAAAAATGTATAAAAATAAAGCAAATAACCCTTAATATGTATTTTTCGCAAATAAATGTTTTTGTTGCCTTTCACGGAATGATGTTCATTTTGAACAGAATCATAATTAACTACACCTAAAAAGTAACTTTTTTTTTTAATGTGAATTTATTTTTAAAGTATATTCTTGCATTACTCTTTGAAATCACTAAGCAGTATATATTGGGATTTTATTCTATAATGTAAATGGTTATCAGGATATCATTATCATGTCTACTTGTCGCTTGTAGGATGTGAAATGCATTGTTAGATTACACCATTGAGATAAGCGCGTGCACTTGAAAGCCAGGAGGTAGGAAGTTATGATCGTACAACTNTGTTGCCTTTCACGGAATGATGTTCATTTTGAACAGAATCATAATTAACTACACCTAAAAAGTAACTTTTTTTTTTTTAATGTGAATTTATTTTTAAAGTATATTCTTGCATTACTCTTTGAAATCACTAAGCAGTATATATTGGGATTTTATTCTATAATGTAAATGGTTATCAGGATATCATTATCATGTCTACTTGTCACTTGTAGGATGTGAAATACATTGTTAGATTACACCATTGAGATAAGCGCGTGCACTTGAAAGCCAGGAGGTAGGAAGTTATGATCGTACAACTNACATTGTTAGATTACACCATTGAGATAAGCGCGTGCACTTGAAAGCCAGGAGGTAGGAAGTTATGATCGTACAACTGTGTGGTTACATGGTCATTGTGCATTGTGTTGCCCACTTGTAAAAGTCAATTTTTTTTAAAGGGGAAATATTATTTGCAGCTTATTATAGCCATTCATGAAGTTAAGTTATTGTTGTGTGAAATGGCTTCCTCCTCAGGAGAAAAACTAGAAGCAGGTGTTTCAGTGGCGAGGCTACACGCTACATTACAGCACTCAAAATGGCATAATTACTGAACAGTATCTTAAGTGCTTAAAATTAATATCAAGAAGAGCGATAATACATACAAAATGTCTGCCTGTAGTGATGCGTCATTTTCAGCCACCTGGCAGCTGTGCGAGAGGCATGAAAAATAAATAGGTGGGCAATCGATAACACGACAGGAAACTCGTCATTGTCAGCATGTGCAGTCTGAGCCTAGTGAAGTTGGTGAGTGTGACATGGCCCGATATGTGGCTGGCGGTGCATCTATTCATATCACGAACATATATGCCTATTACTGTATTCTGGTTGCTAAAGAGGGACCAGGACCTATACTCTTCTCATTTCTGAGACAAAATGTGCAAGTTGTACATGGGTAAATACAGGATTTTACTGTCACACATTCACATTCACAGCATAGGCTAGGGATGGTATGCCGCCTGTTTTCATTTCCAGATATCATCTAAGCCAAAGGAAGTTATAAAAAACGTGAAAAAAACACAGGAGTGGAAATTTTAACATGTCAGGAAATGCAAAAGAAAATAAAAGGAAAATTACGCTGCAAGTTAATGTGCTTGCCACAAATACTACTCAACAAAGACCCTAGAAAATACGCGAACTACACAACCTCATGTTATTCCTTCCTTTCCCTTGAACATCTGACTGTTGGATGTAAATAACCNGAAAATACGCGAACTACACAACCTCATGTTATTCCTTCCTTTCCCTTGAACATCTGACTGTTGGATGTAAATAACCAGAAATACTTATCGTCTGGCTGCACAAACATCTCTCCAACGTTGAAAACATTAACGCTGAAGTGAACTACTCAAATATTTGTAACTCTACATTTTTTCTGGTACTTTGTCATTGACCTAACTTTTAGGTTCACCGAACTATACCTGCTTCCCCTAGAGGCTTTACTGGGCTTTAATTTTAACTGGTAATCATTTGGTAGTGTTTATTTTCATGAACAAGTTATAAAAAGTATGTACATACTAAACTTATTTGAAACCATTTTTCACCAAACTATGACTCGCAGACTGACAACTGTTTATTAAATGAAAGTTCCAAAATATTTGCAAATAATTTGGTATTTGCAAATATGTGCAAATATTCAATTCATACTCAATTAGCAATTAAATAATGATATTCACACTGCTCTACTTATAACATTTTTATGGCTCTACTTAACAAAATGTAATTTGAATGATAACAATTCATTAGAATGAAAACAATTCAATACCTTTTCTAATAATGAAAATTTTGTCTCGTTTTGTTTTAAAAATTAATTTTCCCCAAGAGCTAGTAACTTTTCTCTCCCACTGTTAGGTTTGCCATGACATTTAGATATTAACAGTTCAATTTTGACTCATATTATAAAAAAGGCTGAACAAAAAAGTACATAACTTAACAGAATGTCAACATAGTTCAGGGAGTTTGCCGAGTAAATTGTTGAGATGTTACGTGGCTTTATTTCTAAAAAACAAGAAACATACAGGTAGGTTATCTGTTTTAGCAGTAAGGTATTGAACTGACTCGTGAAATAAATACACATAAAAACTTAAAAGTGTTGCAACAAAACATTGTTCTATATTAATATGCTTGATCACAATATAAATATTTTATGAAATGCTCATATTTCCACAAGAAGGAACTGAAAATTTACTTTGTTCATAAAAAAAAAACCACCCTTTCCTTCCCTCTCAAAAAAAAAATTTTAAATGCTCTTAAAAGTTATTAAAAAGTCACAGATTTTGTTTCAAAATTTGGTAGACACCCTCTTGTAACCCTGCACATGCTTCTCTGGTTAACAGTGTGTTATATACCTTCCAGTGGTATGTGTCGTTCCAGGGTAGAGTGAAACAGTGGTTATGGTTGTTATGTTGGCAACAGTTTGACTGAGCCGGAAGTCAGTCTTCCGGGCAGCCAGACTCATGTAGGATCTGCCATGCGGCTTGTATACAATAGTGGCAATGAGGTTAAAATTGCGGAGCGAGAAATGTCGTTAATCGTGTCAATTGGAGAGTTTATTCCATAACAAGGGTCATGGAAATCGTACCGGGAAAGGCTGCAGTTTTATTTTGTGGCCAACAAGATTGATAATGGCATATTGAAACGTGCAATATTCTTTACAGTGTGTGTGGTGCGCAACTTTACAATCTGGTAACAGCGTTGTTGGTGCCAAAGTGTACACATGCTATTTCGCTTGGAGAGGTTCTTAACAAGCTTACTAAACATTTTGAACCAAAACTAAGCCAGATTTTGGAAACATTGAAGTTCCTTAAACATGACTAACATGAGGGGGAGATGATTGCAGTGTATGTGGCAGAACTGCATAGGTTAAGTGTCCATTATAACTTTCCTAATCTGGAACATATGTTGCATGATCGTCTGGTGTGTGGGATCAGAGACAGAGCCATCTAGCATGCACTATTGGTAAAGGATAAACTCACATTTAAAAATGCTGTGGATATCGCAACAGCAGCAGAGGCTACTGGGGAAAATATGGTAGACTTGAAGGGTGAGATAAGTGACCTACTGGGACCCTCTGCCGAAGTGATGAAACTTTGAGCAGGCAGATGGGAGAGGTTAAGGTTAGGCAGGGCACAGAGTTTGCCCACATATGGGCATGTTGGCATTGTAATGGAAACCACCCTGCCTATAAATGTCGACACATGGCTACTACCTGCAGATTTTGCAGAAAACAGGGACGCATTGAACGAGCATGCATTACAAAGGAAAATAAGAATCNGTGGCTACTACCTGCAGATTTTGCAGAAAACAGGGACGCATTGAACGAGCATGCATTACAAAGGAAAATAAGAATCAAGCACCAAGCCAGACCACAGAAAATGGTGAAGGAGAGAAAGCAGCACGTGAGATACAGCATGTTCACTGGTAGGCAGCCAACCCGGACGTGGGTGAGTACATCTTGTATAACATGAAGGACCAGAGTAGATAGGGCCCACTGTGTGTGGAGGTGTTGTTGGATGGAGAACCACCTACCATGGAAGTAGACACGGGAGCTGGGTACACCATAATAAGCTGGCAAATTTTTTAATGTTTATGGCCAGAGGAACCTCTATTGAGGGAGGGCAATTTGGTGTTGCTTACCTGGTCAGAGGAACCTTCGGAAATTTCAGGCACTAAGAAGGTAGAAGTGGAATCCAAAAACAGGAAGAGTGGTCCTCTGGAGCTGTTGGTAGTAAGGGATAAGGGCCCCAGTTTGTTGGGTCGCGCTTGGTTAGATCCACTAGGTATGAAACTGGTTGGTGTCAGTAGTGTGGGTGTGAGATTGCAAGACAAATTTTGATGTGTGCTAGNGATCCACTAGGTATGAAACTGGTTGGTGTCAGTAGTGTGGGTGTGAGATTGCAAGACAAATTTTGATGTGTGCTAGTGTGTCAATACCCTTTGGTTTTCAGAACAGATGGCCACTTTGGCACTCTGGCCACTTGGTTTTAATGATCACTTATCCCATTGTGTTCTGCACAGATTATNCCTTTGGTTTTCAGAACAGATGGCCACTTTGGCACTCTGGTCACTTGGTTTTAATGATCACTTATCCCATTGTGTTCTGCACAGATTAGAGACACCACCTCAGTAGCACATGATTTTCCACCCCTTCCATAATGTTTGCCAGGGTTTACTCATGTGCACATGTCGTTACTTATGTTACGCGCCAGGATTACCTATACCAGAGACCACCCTTTGTGAGGCCACGTATAAGTTGTTAATGGTAAACTGAGCATTTTAGAAAGCCCTGCTTAAAATCTACTTGTATGCAAATTGTGTATTCTTCTGCCATATGTAAAATTAATATTGCCATTTGCCTGAACACCTTATTCATGCCTCGGACAAGTGATACTGTAAATATTTTGAAATTAAATATTTGAAAAATTTGGTAATTATTTTTATGTTCACAAGACATGCAACTATTTTCCTTTCATCGTCACCGACATTATTGGGTGCATGCCAGTCAGTGTACATGTTAAAATATGTGCAGGAAGAGGCAATGCATTTTTCAAAGGTTAAAAAAAATGTTTAAATAACTGTGAACAGTCTATGATAGTAAAAACACTAGACTGAACTGCTGAAAAGGGGAATAAAGACTATCTTCCTGTGCCACTGCTGTCAACAAATAGATTAATTACAAGTTCATATTGATGTACTTTTTTTTTTCTTGTGTATTGGAAGGCAAGGTGAAAACTTTGTGCGGTACTACAATCTTCTTAAATTGGATAGCCACAAAGGTGTTGCTAAACATCTTTCATAGATTAGAGAAATCAAAAACTGAAAAATGTGTGCACTACAATAAGAGGAAAGGAAAATTAGGATTATTTTCGTGGATCTAATAGGGACAAAGTAAATCAATATTTACATCCCAGGAGAACTTCAAAACTGCAGAGATGAACACACAAGTAGATATAAAATGCCGATGTGAGCCCAGCTACTGGCCACCATAGATTTTAACCATACATTTTCAACCCACTTTTAAAAACTAACGGGTTAAAAATAGCCATATGTTTTCAACCCACTTTAAAAAACTAATAGATTAAAAATAACCGTACATTTTCAAACCATTTTTAAAAGCTAATGGGTTAGTAAAAATGCCCATCCATTTTCAAACCACTTTTAAAAGCTAATGGGTTAGTAAAAATGCCCATCCATTTTCAAACCACTTTTAAAAACTAATGGATTAAAAATAGCCATCCGTCTTCAACCCACTTCTACAAACTAATGGATTAAAAAGAACCATAGATAAAAAATGTTGGTACAGGCGCGGGCAGCGCAAAAAAGTTGCGTTTAGAAAAAAGATTAGCAGCCAGACTTTTTTTGATTTACAGAAATTAAAATGTATATTAAATGAATATGAATGCAAATAAAAATAAACTGATGTCTAATTATATGAAGACGACCATGGCAATGAAAAAGGCAACTGGTAAAGTTTGGAATGAATATAAATTTAAGCTTGATATTTTTGAAAAAAGAAAGAAGAAGAAACCCAGAAAGCTGTTTGTCAAGTGCGAAACTTGTGACCACTATTACAATCCATCTCTCATAAAAAGTCATCTGAGAAGTAGATTGCACAAAGGAAAAGATAAGCAAGTTCCTTGTGGGGCATGTGGACATAATTACAAACAATTTGTCATAAAAAGTCACTTGAGGAGCAAAGTACACAAATACATACTCAGATTCAGTGTAGAAGAAATTGAAAAATCATTTCAAAGAATGTGAATGCATACAAAGACCCAAATCATTTCCTTAATGATATAAAAGGAGCTGTCATTAGCATAATTCATAAACATTTAAAATCAATGGACCTCAAAGTGAACATGAAGTTTTTCGCTGAGTACAAAAGAGGAACTGGTGACAATATTGAATATGTAGAACACTCTTTTAAAACCAAGAACAAAATTATACTGAAATCAACTAATCTAGAAAATATTATACCACTAGTATATTAAAAATCAAAGCTGAGATGGGTGCATTTGAAGCAAAGGGCTCTCAGTGGGTGCTCAATAGGATATTCAAGCTAGAGGTACGAATAAATAAATATGTTCCATTTAAGGGTAGCTCTTATGTTGATCTTCCAGAAAAAATCAAGGCTAAGCAAGCAGCAATTAATGTTAAGAACAATGATCAAAAATGCTTTTTGTGGTCTATTGTATCCGTACTACATCCAGCCCAAAAGCATCCTCAAAGAGTGAACAAGTATTTGGATTATGAACATGAGTTTCACGAAGCACTTAACGGTTTGGAATTTCCTATGAAATTGGATAATAGAAGAAGAAAAAGAAAACAAGGACAATAAGGAATATATAATCTATCCATTAAAAATAACAAAAAATAAGGTGGATAAGCATATTAATCTGCTCTACATTAAAGATGAAAAGAATGACCACTACTGCTGGATAAAAAGTCTTTCGAAACTTATTGGGTCACAGGTGACAAGGAATGGTCATAAAATATACATATATGATAGATGCTTGCAACATATCTACTCTGAAAGCAAGCTAAATGCTTATGAAGAAGACTGTCGAGATCATGATGGAGTTAGAGTTGAACTTCCATATAAAGGANTTCAAGAACAAAAATCATTCTTTGAGAGTCCCTTTTGTGATATATGCCGATTTTGAGTGTTTGTTAACAAAAATTGAAACTTGCCAACCAAATCCCGACGACTCCTACACGAAGCCGTACCAAAAACACGAGCCTATTAGTTTCAGCGAGCCTATTAGTTTCAGTTACTATATAAAATATGAACATGAATACTATAAGGCACCAGTAACTTATGAAGGATTCGTCAAGATGTTAATGGAGGAAGCAAAAGCAATAGGAGATGTCTACAAAAATGAAAAACCAATAATTCCCTTAACCAAGAAAGAAAAAATTGGTTATGATACAGCCACTCATTGTCATATATGTGAAAAGACTTTGGATGGAGACTCTGTGAGAGACCATGACCACCTTACAGGTAAATTTAGAGGAGCCGCACACAAAGATTGTAACTTATCCTATAGAAATCCATGTTTTGTTCCTGTGTTTATACATAATCTATCTGGATATGACACACATTTATTTGTAAAGAAGTTTGGCATCGATGAAAATAAAATTGACCTAATTCCTAACAATGAGGAAAAATATATTTCTTGCACTAAACATGTATGTGAGGGCGTAAATCTAAGATTTGTTGAATCGTTTAAATTTATGGCCAGCAGCATTGATAAGCTCTCTAGCAATCTTTTCAGAAGTCAATTCCGGGAAACGAGTAAGCATTTATCCAATGAACTTCAACATATTGTTAAAAGGAAAGGCGTTTACCCCTATGACTACATGGATAGTGTTGAAAAATTTTGTGAGACATCACTACCTAATAAGGATGCATTTTACAACAAACTTAACAAATGTGATATTACAGATTAAGACTACGAGTTTGCAAGAAAGGTGTGGAAAACTTTCAACATCAAATCCTTAGGAGAGTATACTCAGTTGTATAACAAAACAGATGTATTGATATTGGCTGATATTATAGAAAACTTTAGAGATGTATGTCTCAAGACATATAAGCTAGATCCTGCATGGTATTTCACAGCACCAGGGCTAGCTTGGGATGCAATGCTCAAACATACTAAAACAGAACTACAACTACTAACGGATTACAACATGATTTTGATGATTGAAAAAGGTATTTGTGGTGGAATATCACAATCTTGCAAGAGGTATGCCAAAGCAAATAATAAATACATGGATGATTATGATGCCAAAGTTGAAGTCGCTTATCTGGCATACCTGGATGCCAATAACTTATATGGATGGGCTATGAGTCAGTATTTACCTTACGGCGGTTTTAAGTGGAGAAATACAAAAATAGATGTGACAAAAATTCGAGATGATGCCACAAAAGGCTATATATTGGAAGTTGATTTGGAGTATCCGCATGAACTACACGACCTCCACAAAGATCTGCCACTGGCTCCAGAGAACAGAATACCCGAAGGCTCGAAAATGCCTAAATTATTAACTACCCTATATGACAAAGAAAGATATGTACTGCACTACGTAAATCTTAAGCAATATCTGTCCCTCGGAATGAAGTTGAAGAAGATCCATAGAGTTCTGGAGTTTGACCAATCAGACTGGCTCAAGTCCTATATTGATCTAAACACAAATATGCGAACGAAGGCATCTAATGATTTTGAAAAAGACTTCTATAAACTAATGAACAACTCTGTATTCGGCAAAACAATGGAGAACATTAGAAACAGAGTGGATATACGGTTGTGCACAAGCAGCAAGCAAGTGGATAAATTAGTGGCTTAACCAAATTTTAAATATAGAACAATATTTACTAACTCTTTGGCCGCAGTTCACATGAATAAAACAAAGCTGTGTTTTAACAAGCCCATTTATGTTGGAATGAGCATACTTGACTTGTCGAAGACCTTAATGTACGATTTTCACTATAATGTGATATGGGGAAAATATTGAACTGTGCTATCAAGATACTGACAAGATACTGACTCATACATATATTGTATAAAAACACCAGACTTCTACAGTGACATGAAGGAAATGATCAATCATTTTGATACAAGTCATTATCCAAAAAATAATAGATATAACATGCCTCAAATAAATAAGAAAATTATAGGCAAAATGAAAGATGAATGTAATGGGAAAATAATGGAAGAATTTATTGGTTTAAGAGCCAAAATGTATGCCTTAAATGTGGAAGGTGATGTAAAGAAAAGAGCAAAGGGTGTGAAAAATACTGTAGTCAGGAATGAGATAAGTTTTGATGACTACAAAAAGTGCTTGTTTGGAAAAGAAGTGGCGTACAAAAGTATGAATCTCATAAGAACTAATAAACATGAACTGTTTACAATAGAGTTGAGAAAAAAATCATTAAGTTCCGATGATGACAAAAGATTTATTCTTAAAGATGGTATTAATACACTACCATGGGGACACTACAAAATTGAAAAGGAGTGAGACTATGAAATATATATATATATATATATATATGATCACCGCCTTTCATGTTTGTCAGACTGCATGGACTGATGCTGTATTCATGTATGTTATTCATATTTTGTTTTTAATTATTAAATCTTTAAAATTAATCTTTTTAATGGGAAATGACCCATTAAAAATTAATAACCATACATGTTTGCGCACTAGTTAGCTTCAGTGATTCTTTCACTTTTAACATCATAAATTAGGTTTCTTTGGCTTATTAGCACCACATTGCAAATAGTTGTAGCTTCGATTGGCTTATTAAAATCAACTGTAAGTTTCAGATTAGTTCTATCCTTTACAATAGAGGTTTTTCTGTAAGAACAATCAATAATATACAATGGTCTCCTAGAAACAAATGCATCGGGGTTATAATATAGTTCATTGTTACGGTAAGGAGTATCTAGCTTGGTCTTTGAATTTCTAAAATCATTGTAGGCAATGTACATCTTATCGAAAATTTTATCCTCGATATCCAGGTTCCAATTCTCTTTAGGGAACACTTCATTCCTTCCATTCTTAATAGAAATATTTTTAACATGACTATGGTCAAAAATTGAACCATGTTTGTCTTGATCAGCATTTTCTTTTCTGTTTAGCTGAAAGCCAACAATGACAAAGTCAGGCATATCGAATTGGATTGAATTGAACTGATCCTTTATATCAAACTGGAATGAGTTTGCACCAGTAGGTACAGGTTTTTCAAGACATTGCCAATAATTGAAACCGATGGGAATTTTGTGTAGTTAATGCAGTTTTGCTTTAATTTCGTCTCCATAATTAGGCTCGTATTCAACAATGGGACACAGTATTTCCATTTTCTCAATAAAAATTTTACTAGCATCTGGGATAATATCAGCAGATCCATCTGCTGGTGTTTTAGGCCTTCTGTAAATAGAAACATCATCATGAGANCCATCTGGGATAATATCAGCAGATCCATCTGCTGGTGTTTTAGGCCTTCTGTAAATAGAAACATCATCATGAGAATTACAAATGAATGTAATTTTGTATCCGCCTTTCCAGAATATTTCATTACATTCCCTCATAAACCCAAACAAATATCTTAATGGATAGACAAGTTCATTATATCCATCTGCCTTAAAATATTTGCCTNCCCAAACAAATATCTTAATGGATAGACAAGTTCATTATATCCATCTGCCTTAAAATATTTGCCTTTTTCTACCCCCTGCTAGTTGCAAGTACGATGATTCTGATTCTGAGCTAAGCAATGCATGCATCATAGTCGAAGTGATGCCAGNGTTCACATGAATAAAACAAAGCTGTGTTTTAACAAACCCATTTATGTTGGAATGAGCATACTTGACTTGTCAAAGAGCTTAATGTACGATCTTCACTATAATGTGATGAAACCAAAGTATGGGGAAAATATTGAACTGTGCTATCAAGATACTTCCTTCCATTCTTAATAGAAATATTTTTAACATGACTATGGTCAAAAATTGAACCATGTTTGTCTTGATCAGCATGTTCTTTTCTGTTTAGCTGAAAGCCAACAATGACAAAGTCAGGCATATCGAATTGGATTGAGTTGAACTGATCCTT
>NQII01002615.1:317129-327483 GCA_002778355.1 Clitarchus hookeri | reverse complement strand
GCTGATCGCGGGTCGGACTCTGGGTGGCATTGGTTGAACCTTCTGCTTAGAAGGAGATCTGGAGGTGTGTATTTGCCTGGAGGGCTGAGTCTGGTGTGCCGGAAAAAGTCAGTAGCTGCTGCCGTGGAACGTAAGCGTGCTGGCCTGCCACTAGACCGAGTTTCGAAGGGTTGATGCATGTTAATGAAGGGTCGACGGTCTAGTCCGCCTAGAAAGAGGACTCGTTCACAAAGCGGGTTTTGTAGAGTGGGGATAGCACTCGGCCCCATCAAGGTGGCGTGCATGGATTCAACTCCATGCACTGCTGTTGACAGGTGAGGTGGAACCCCCTTCGGGAGGATAACCTCCACCCACTGCGATTGGAAAGAGCGATACTCTTTCTACTGACAGTATTCAACTACTGTCAGTAATGGGCTTGACCAAGCTCAAAATTATGGTTCGGACATTTTAGTCCAAAGGTCTGGCAGAGGAGTGCGCCCATCTTACCGTCTGATGTGGCAAATAAACAGCCTGAAGTGACATATAACAGCTCGGAGAAATAAAAGTCCTACTCGCACTCCTCTAATATTGCTCAGAACGAGGTCCCTTGTTTAACCATGGTGGTAGGCACAAGGGGGAGCAATCTGGGGTCGCACTTGCTGAATTGAGCCTCAACAAGTGAAAACCTGGTGTACTGATCACTAGAGGTTGGACTCGTGCTGGCAGTGGTTGACTCCGGATGCTTGGAGGAGGCTCGGAGAGATTCCTCCTCTTATTGAAGAGCCGGGTGGTGAGCAGGCATCTGCGCCGGTGGCGTCCTGCGATGACGTTAGGGGTTTGGATAATGCTCCGGCTAAACCGCACGCTTGGTAATCTGAGTACGAGGGTCCCAGGCCTTGTGGTACGACATGCTGGGATGAGCTTATGAATCAACGCAAGGCTCCGGTTCTGGTCAACTTAGGTGAGCGCTGGTCATGTCTGCGTTGAGAGGGCGTGATCCCTCTCCCCCGCCGACTGGGCGGCCGGGGTGCGGGATGGCCGTTAATGGCTAAGAGCGCCTCGTTAAAATATCAAAAGTATGGCTGTCGTGGCTGTATCATGTACCTTATGTGGCGGCGGCTAATGAACAAGTGGTCTCTGCTATAGTGTGAAGAGGACTGTGTAGTCTAACTTGGCGCTGTTTTATAAAGCGAAATGATAGCATCTCAAATAATTTTTAACACGTGAAACCTTATATTTTCACTTTGCCAGTCAAGCCCTAGGCAGTAAACGAAACCTTAACCCTTTCAGACCCACTTCAATTTACGATTTAAGGTGTTGCAAACAAAAAATTTTTCTTAAGTTGACACAACACTGATTTCGTTGTCACGGCCAATGAGCTGCAGGCTGTTGAGCTGCAGTTATATGAACCAATTATGATCTAGACCAGTAAGACGGTTTGCCAATCATTTACCCACGGGTAAGATCATTGGTCATTGAGCTTCGTGGCGTGCAGTATAAACCAAAAATTACCTACACAGGCGTAATGTATTCAATTGTGTACACTGGTCAAAATGGGTTAACAGTCCGAATCAACAGACAAGTAATAATACAAAAGCAAGTGGTCGGGATACGACTGAAACTATTGCAATGTCGACCTAGAGTACAGCAATTATATCAGGATTCAGTTTCGATGAAACGGTGTGGAATAACGCCAATGAAGAAGCATATAATAGTTTGAGAGAAGTGGTGCATTGTGTGGAGGGTGAAGGCTGGTCGGCTAGGAATTTGCCACTCTCCAGTTTTCGGATGTAGCGGATGAACAACTTTTTTTATTGAAATATATCGAATAAAATAGAGGCGTCACTCGTTATAATATTTTTCGTCTAATGATTAGTTCGTTTGCAGTCTGTCATCCGGCATTATGGGCAATAACATGGAATGCTACTTGTTGACCATGCGGGTAATTACGGCCAGTAATGTTTGCAGTAAGTAATCAATGTCGAAAGCTATGAGTGAATTCCTTGAGGGCAACCCAAGTTCTCAAATTGACTGCATTTATCGCTGTTAAATGGTTATTGCAAGTGCAGCGGACACCAAAACATCACATGATTGCAACACCTGAACTCACCGAATGAATTCGTGACGAAACTGGTTAAGGGGCCTCCCTGATTGTCGTATATGTCTCATTGTAAGCAGTTGTGTTTATATATTCTAATTTATGAAATATTTCAATGTGAATCTTTTTTCACTGCAGAAAAGAAATTCAATATCAAGCTGCCCCTTCATAAATTTCGTTATTGAAATACAAATGTGGTCGTTGAAAAGTGTCAAAGTCATCAAAAATCGCTATACGTAGCCCTCTGTTCACGATATTAATTTTCCTGTAAAACAGCACCTTAAACAATAGCGACAAAACTGCACCTTCTGTTGACAGATTGCTGTGTTAGAACTTTATAGCCACCGCTTTAAGTTGCGAGGAACCAGAATACGACGCGAAGCTTGTTTTTCCTATTTTCCATCACCGTCGCAATGCTCCCTGATATCCGAATGTGACCTTGAAGCGTTTAATATTGTGTACTAGAGATTCGCCTTAAGGTAGGTAGGTGGGGCCTAACATCTCGTCGGTAGCAACGTCGTTACAGACGCAGCAAGCTGCTCGGTGAAGCGGGAGTGGGGAAGGGGTCGGCCTGTAGCATATAAAGAACCATCCCCGCGTTCGCCTGGAGTAATTTCGGGAAACCGTGGAAAACCGAAATCAGGATAGCTAAACCGGAGATCAAACCCAGGTCCTCCCGAACGCAAGTTCGCTGGCGCACCACTGCGCCACCTCGTTCGATGAGACGGGTTAAAGGAGCTTCACTGTCAGAAATGACTATATTTTTTAGGTTATTTTATAATTCTGTGGTATTACATCAAATAGTAGTGAGACGGAAGAAAAGAAACACGAAAAAATTATTTACAGAAATAAATTACGGAAGTTATGCGAATTTTTGAATTTAGGCCTACGTGTTTTTTATGTACCAAATTTTAAAATGTTGTATTGTTAGAAAATTTGTTTATAGTTTAGGTTTGCTGTTGTCATTAGGAGAAGACAATTAAATTGCATTGAAATTCGTAACATGGTTCGACCATAATTTTATTTAAAGTTTTACAATAAAATTTAAATTCAAAATAGCTAGAAGATAAAACTTAATTATAGGCGAACAAAATGCCTGACTTCAAAGAAATTTATCCGTATCGTTCCTAAGACTTTAACAAACATTTTAGGTGAAATCAAACACTGTGCTCGCATAATATTTGAAATTTGTTTGGCACAAGGTTGTGCTTATAGTTCCGTTAAAAAGTAGGTGAAAATAATTTTTAAACTCATTTCCCTATTTCATTCATTGTTATTGATATTACATCTCAAAATCCTCAAAATATTTTTAAAAATAGAAAAAATTCGTTACTTGAACAGCCTACCAAGTCTACCAAGCTTATTGCCACAGAGTTCTCAATGTTGTAAAAATGCCTTCCCAATGCATCAATTTTAAGAAAACCGTTCCAAACAAAAAGTACTCTACGTAACATTTCTTAATGAAGACTGTCACGTTAAAAAATTTTACGTTTAATATTTTTTTCTGAAATTTAATTTTAGGATTTTCTATTTTACCAAATAATGATGAATAAATATATATATTTTTTAATGTCTCAGCGTGTCAATAATCCCCGAGAGAGTTGCATTGAATATAGTTTCTGAAGGCCTGCTAAAGTTCTACTTACAGGATATGTATCCTTCTCATACAAACAAAGCTTAATTAAGTTAAAAAAAATTACACCGTAGGGACAACGCACCGCATTCGTGCCTACTCAGTTCAATAATATTTTGCATGACAACTTACCCCTACTAGGAATTTCCAACAGAACTATTTTGCCCCTGTTTTTATTCATATTAGTTATAAATTAAATGTTATAATCAATAAATAAAAAATTATTTACAGTCAAATTTAACCAAAAAAATTAAATACTTTTATGTTAACAGAAAAACACAACGCTTTCGATACATGACGTATTTAAGAAATAACCAAACGAACCCATACACGGGATTATTTTTCAGAGGTTTGATACAAAAAGCGTGGAAATACTGCGAACAGAATACAAGTTTCTGTATGTTTTATCTACGTTAAAAAAAATTGGCTTTGTTTTATGATAGCGACAATATCAGCTTGAGTCTAGCGCATAAACAGATTCACGGACTCTATGGCACAGGAGAATGTGTTGTCTCGCACGGCCGCCGAGCGACTGGGGACGATGCAGTGTTGGAAGAAGGCGAGAGTTATCGCGGTAATAAGAGGACAGGACGTTACGGAGGTCTACAAGTCCCCCGCACCTACGTTGATAGTGACATCAGTCTTACTCCGGGAGACACATGCCCGGCCCTTTCGCCCTCCTCCGAGATGGACAACAATCCTCGCCATCTCTCCGCCTTCCCGTGTCCTGCCAGAGAACGTAGAGCGGATACGTGGAGGAACAGAGTGTGAAACAGAAAGGCAGCTGAAATCACTCTCTTTGCTTCCTCCAATGGGCCGCAGTGGTGTAGTTGTCAGACTACTCGCCTCCCACCTAGGCGAGCCGGGTTCGATTCCCGGCGGGGTCGCTCCCGGATTTTCGCATCTAGGGATCGTGCCGGACGGTGCCGCTGGTCACCTGGTTTTCTATGGGGATTCTCCGCTTCTCCCGCCCTTGCATTCCGGTGCTGCTCCACACTCGCCTTCACTTAACCCTCATACGCTCTAAAGACCTCGATGTTAAGAGCCGCCCAAATCTGTCCACTCCACTACTTCTCTTTACCTACATTTCTGTTTGTTCAACTCCCGTTTGATTTCTTTATTATTCGTATGCCAGCTCGCTCCAACCAAGGCCGAAACTACGTCTCAAACTTAGAAGGAGACATGTCTCTGCTCGCTCCTCTTAAGACATTTTTGCTTCTCTTGTAGGTTAATTTTTTGGTGCGATCGGAACCTAAATTACAATTTCACGAATGCGCATGCAATGCATATCCATTGCTTCCCGCAAATGAGTACAATGTTTCCATGAATTGTGCATGTTGCATAAAAGACAGTATCTTGTCCACAGCCCAGAAGGGCTGTTCATGGTCGACTGAGCACTTTTTAAATCAACCTTCGAAAAATTTAACTGCCTCCACCTGCATATGTTTTAACGGGCACACTGAATGGCATGCGCCCAGAAAAATTTGTAACGACGGAGGGAAAGAAGTTTACCGTCTTCATGTTGAAATAATAGTAAAAAGTTAACATTGGTGAATCCTGAAATTATTTATTTTGCTTTCTGGTTTTCAAATGCATATTAAGTTGGGAAATGAGGGAATTTGTAAAATATTTACTTTTTAAAATAATTTCACAACTTCACTCGACCGACGCATGAATAAAGTTGCCAGGTCCGTGGCAATGTTAGTCGTACACATAGTGGAAGAATATGCAGCCTGCTTACAAGTAGATCTTAAGCAGGGCTTTCAAAAGTGCTTGGTTTACCGTGAACAGCATATATCAGAAATACATCATAAAAATGCATTAGACAGAGGTAATATACAATACCAACGTACCTCGATGGAAAAAAATCAGTTTGAGCCACCATTTACACTCATTCTGGTTCCCTTTACTAAATGTATGGAGGGGCAATGTATGCCCTGCCCCCTCCCCTAGTTGTTACATCACAGCCCCTAGCTAACAGAGTATGGTTGATAATGTTGAATTGAGATATTTGGGCGGCTCTTAACAACGAGGTCTTGAGAGCCGATGAGGGTGAAATGAGGTGACGATGGAGCAGCACCGGAATAAAGGGGCTGGGGAAACGGGAGATGCTCGAGAAAACCCGCCGACCAGAGGCATCGTCCGGCACGATTCCCACTCCCGGCCTTGGTGGAAGGCGAGCAGTCTAACCACTCAGCCACCGCAGCCCTAATGATTGATAATGGATACAACTTCTAAATTATCAATTTATAACAGTACCGCACCCTGGTCTCCAAACCAAGCGGTTGTGGAAGTGCTTCTTCGCCACAACCGAGAGATAAATATAGAGAGAGATGGTGAGAGACAAAGAGAGACGGAGATTAATGTAGCAAGTGCGATTAAGTTGCTAGGTTCATCAAGACTATTAAGCAGTCAGACGTGTTCTCTTCAGCGTACTAAAGAGAGGGTTGGGGAAGTTACAATAAAGCTGTGAGATTAAGACGTCGATCAGGTTCCTCTACTCCCACACTGCCGCACCAATCAAGAAATCGATTCCAAACTTTTAAAAGACCCCAAGATTAAGACGACTTCTAAGTATAAATTGTAATCCCTTCAAGGTCACGCCAGGCCGTTAAGAAGTAGTTAGCGCGCCATGACCTCCAAATAATTGGAGATGCACTCGTTCTTGCGAATTCCTAGCAAATTATATCGGATATCCCAAATTCAGGTTTGCACTCTTTGAACGGGAAATAACAGAGAAACTATTAAAGACACTCTTATGTGACTGTTTGTATTTGACGATATATGAACAACGTTGGGTGTGTGCGAACGTTAATTACTGTTTGGAAACGTTCAAATGTTCGGCAGCAAGACATCTTCTGTAACGCTGTAGAACAGAACGACAAATTGTTGCTACGGTTTCCGCTTGAGTTGATTCACAGGCGGTCACAATCTCGTCTCTCGTTGAACCCGGTGTCCTTGGCCTGCACAGTGTTATTCAGAGTTCAACATAGATATAAATCTAACGGTGATATATCTGGAGATCTGGGTAGATACTCAACACTTCCTCGTCGGCTATCCGCCTCCAAACAAGCGTTTCATCCAAGAGCGTCTGTAAGTCTTGATGGTAATGAGGTGGTGCACGATCCTGTTGCAAAGAGAACATCTGGAACAATGTTTTCTTGCAAAATGGTTCGGTAACTTTCACCTGTCACTGTTCCGTCAAAGAATATGGCCCCGCAAGTCCTCTGGCGGTCATACTGCTCCACACTGTTATACCCAGGAAGGTTAACTGCTTGCTGTACCACATTATGGGGATTTTCATCTGCCCGGTACACACAGTTGTGGCAGATGACAGTTCCGTTCAAATTAAAGGTTGCTCATCGGACCAAACATTAGTAAAATGTTTGTTGTCGTTTCACTATGTTCACAACGCACTCACAAAATTCGGCACACCCACCTGGGACGTCTTCATTCATATTGTGAAGAAACCTGGGGACGTAGTGCCTCAACTTTACTTGATTTAAAATTCCATGGACACTTGATTTACTGACACCTGACCCATGCACAACGGGCTCCAACTTCCCGAGGGATCATGTGAATGTAGGCAACACAGCTATCGCCCGCCCCCGCCCCTTTACCGACCATCTCTTCCTTTGTCCATTATCGTTCTCTTACTGCTACGGAGGCCGCGGTAGTGTTGTGGTCAGGCTAATCGCCTCCCACCAAGGCGAACCGGGTTCGATTCAAGACGGGGTCGCACCCGGATTTTCGCACGTGGGAATCGTGCCGGACTGTGACGCTGGTCGGCGGGTTTTCCCGGGAATCTCCTGTTTCCCCCGCTCTTGCATTCCGATTCCGCTCCATGCTCACCTCGCTTCACCCTCATCGGCTCTTAAGACCACGATGTTAAGAGCCACACAAATCTCTACGCTCTCCACTCTACCTGCTACACAGATCTTTTCTTCACATCACACACAGTTCCGTCCCTCTAAAACGTCTCACTACATCGTGTCATTGTTACACGTGACGGTGGAGCAGTATCGAGTTCTGCCCTCCATCGTATCTGCACCTCAATCGTGTTCTTACATTTCCAAAGCACTTAAAATTCACTTACGTCGCTCGAAAGAAAACCTTGTCACCTTTGCCATTTCCTCCTATAATTGAAGTGCAACCGCTAGACGCTGCATACGGAAGTGACAACAGCAGATTTTCTGCATGTGCTTGCACACACAAAACGTTCTCCTTTAGTCCCATTAGACTGTCTTCACTAGTTACTCGGTTATTCACTTACAAGGGTGTAAACGTTAGTTTGGGGAACTCGGGATATGCAAAAGTGGAATAATATTACACGCAATGGAGTCCCAAGGATTGAATCCCAGATGCCACTTTGAATTCCTACCCTGCCTTCTCTTCCTCTCAAAAGCGTTCGAAGTTCAAAAAAAATGTTCTACGTTTTAATCAAACTACAATTTTTTTTATTTGTTAAGTAAAATAAGAGTGTGGAAAAATTAAAATAATAAAGAAAAATTACTTTTTAAAAATTAATAAAGCAACTATAATAATTTAAAATGCATAACTTTTTTGTCGCACAAATTTTAAACCTGAATAGCTTGACGTGTGATATTTTAAAACCGATTTAATAATTTTATGAAGTCGTTTATATAATGTTATAAAGCTATAAAATATCCAAGTAAACATGCTGTTTGGCAATTTTCACCAATTATTTTATTTTTCGTTATCGAAAATGTTATATATTTAGAACGCTTATTTACAGACACACTCGTATAGGCTACATATCACGTTCAGTTTCGTTTCCTTTTTTTATTTTTTAAATTCTAGAATTATATTAGAATGTTATAAAATTCGACAATAGACACCTCGCCCTGCAGTACAGACATAAAAAACTAAACTGTGTTACTTTAATATGATACAAAAATTATTTCCATTTTATATTATTTTAATTGTGATACAATAATATGTTAAGAGATCATACGTATGAACTGTAGGCTAGGGTAAATAGCTAAATAACCATAACCTCAATTTCAAAATTGTTCTTCTTAAATCCTTAAATTAACAAGAAATAACAGAATAAAAAATACCAAGTGACATAGAATCATAAAGATGTAGGGCAACTTTCAGTTCCTTATTCGATATTTTGACGAGGCATTGGTTAAGATTGGAAGCAAAACTATTGTCATACATTAAAACTTCATACGCCTGCATAGTTTCTGTATAAGTATCAGTCAGACCAAATTTTCGTGAGCTTGTGCTCTAGGAATCAGAAAAAGTTAAGTAAAATAATGATAACCAAAAATAGTCACCTCACGAAATTAAAATGCACGAATAGCGAATTTAATTATTACAAATGTTAACCAGTTTCAAGTGTGTACTTTATGACTAGTTTTCTATAAATGTTCACACTTAAGAAAAGGCGAAAGGAATTATTTTATAGAAATTGTTAACTTATTTTAAAGTAGTAGCAAATAACGTCGAATTTTACTGACTTAATNCCAATGGCTTAAACCTACAAAAATATTCGATGCATTGCAAAACATAAAACATAAAATTTTAAAGTGTCTTTTTTTTTTTTTTTTTTTTTTTTTTTTAGAAAATTGTGAAAAAAAATTTATGTTTTTGAAAATTTTACTTGTTTAAAAAAAAACTTACCTGTATTTGAGATATAAATAATAATAAAGTAAAATGAGCCCGACATCCTTAAATTATAAGATGAGATAGTACGATTAATTAAGTATTCATGTTCTGCACGGACGACTGAAAGTAAACAGCCCTGAACAGCTTACGACTAGAGGAATCCTGTGTAAGTAATTAGAATGCAGATGAGATGCGTTGTACAATAGGTAATCAATTTGTATTGATCAGAACGGGGAAACTGGGTGAACTGCAAACTTGCGCCTGACATTTCCCTACTGTCGCATGGGTAGCTGTGAAATGTAAGCGAGACTGATTATATTAATCAAGACAAATGTATAGGTTGACGCATGTCACATACTAGAATAGGCATAGCGCCGTTACCACACCCTGCCATCTTATTAATACATATCCAGGGCAGGCAGCTGACCACGAAACTTTCAACCCGGGGATTCACCCCCGGGGATTAACCGAGGTTCGAAAGACACAGGAAATGCCCCGAGGCGAATGGCTTGAGGGAGAACCTTCAGTCATGCAAGAGAAATGGCAGATAAGGCGCCTCCCGACGAAGGAAGCAGGGGGTGCCCCCGACCAGAATTTGTGCAGACCACAGCTCGGAAATTAGCACAGTAGGAATCCCCGCGACACCACCCTCAACCTTCCTCCACTCTGGGTGGAGCGCACAATCCGCTGACAAGACACAAAATCGGGCACAAAATCACCCGAGTTACACATGGAAACTCCCCAATTCTCTCTCGAGAAATTGCTGATAAAGGTAGCTTCAATATAGCGACGAAGGAGTTAAATCACGAGCGCAGCCGAGACGGAGGCAGTAGTTGTTCCGTGGCCTCGCCAGGGGACGGAGGTGAGTCAGATCAGTGATACCCCGCGCCGGAAGGCAACAGGCGTCAGGTGGGGGCCCGCTGGAGACCCCACGTCGGAACGACGAATATAGTCAGTTCAGATCAGTCGACCAGTAATTCCCCACGCCGGGAGGCGCTGGACCAGAGTCA
>NQII01002615.1:270304-312275 GCA_002778355.1 Clitarchus hookeri | reverse complement strand
GGGGGGGGGAGCCCGTTCTCTAACTGACCACGCGAGGCTCTGGGAACAGGCCTCGTGCGTGATTGGCTTGGTGTCCTACTGGCTGGGCTGCCCGCTGGCAAGTAGGTTATCACGCGCTGGTTGGCGAAAGGCATTTAAACATGTTTGTTGTTCGGTGACGCCATTTTGCTCACGTGTGCTGCTAGAGCTCGCGGAACAAGCGGCTGTTTAGCTTCTGTATTCCTACGTACTCCCTGTCGCGAGGGGCAGGGAACTCCCACGAGGCAGGCGCCAATGACGTGTGGCCAGTATTTCCCAGGAACATGTTATACCTGTCAATGTTTTTAACCTGTTGTTACAGATATATCTACCTTTGTATAGTTGATGTACGCCTGGTAGTTGAGTCGCTCTCACCTAACAATTCGTTTTAACTACTTCCTCCTTGTATTTTCTGCCTAGCATTTATCATCAGTCTTTTAAGATCGCCATTTTTGGATGAATAAAAAATTGAAATTGAAATCGATATTTTTAAACTGAAGTTTAATTTTAAATAAGAGTTATGGCTTAATCTTGCTCTCAGAAAATGATTTTCGTCGNTTTTAAATAAGAGTTATGGCTTAATCTTGCTCTCAGAAAATTATTTTCGTCGTCTCTCTCTCTCTCTCTCTCTCTCTCTCTCTCTCTCTCTCTTTCTATTTCTTCCCCTCTTTCTCTGTGTCGCATTGATACTGCGTTACATCATAACTGATATTAATTTTTTTTTTTAAAGAAAGAGACGAAATATTTGTAGATTTTCATTCAGTCTTCCCTATTTCGAATAGTGGCTGGAATATCTTTTTGGAGAAAGGCGGTGAGAAAGGGAAGGAGGATTTGATGTTTAGAAAAGTAGTTTTGAAATGTTGGATAAGCGTCGGGCATTGTCTACTACCTTCGTGTAAACAAATATCTCCTCGTATCTCATGTTCTCCTGGTACAGACAGTGTCAATAGCGGTTCTCGGTCGGTGAGACACAGCTGGAGGCAGAGATACCTGTTAACAATACCTATTATTGTACGTAGTACCTGTTATTACAGACACGCTGTTGTTGGTCGCTACCTCTACGTGGTTCATGCCCGCCTGGTAACTTGCGTCGCTGCCACCAGTAAAACGACAAATAATTGAATTAATTTGAACAGTAACCCCNTACCTTCGTGTAAACAAATATCTCCTCGTATCTCATGTTCTCCTGGTACAGACAGTGTCAATAGCGGTTCTCGGTCGGTGGGACACAGCTGGAGGCAGAGATACCTGTTAACAATACCTATTATCGTACGTAGTACCTGTTATTACAGACACGCTGTTGTTGGTCGCTACCTCTACGTGGTTCATGCCCGCCTGGTAACTTGCGTCGCTGCCACCAGTAAAACGACAAATAATTGAATTAATTTGAACAGTAACCCATACAATAACTCTCTTTTTTATTGCAACTCCATCTTTACGTTTATTATATTTATTAGATGAAATTAATAGCCCTATAATAACTTCCAAAGCAGTACGACACCAATGATACTTATGGTCGTATTTTAAATTGTAAAATTTCAAACTGAAGGCGTATAGGTATAAGCAGTTTCATTTTAAACAGAATTTTTAAATTTCATTAGAACTTTTAGTATACGAGTTCATATCTTTCAACCGGATGGGATGTTAATTAAGGCGATAAAAAACGATCATTTCTTTCAACTCTGCGTAGCTACACAGGCAAGTTTGTGTAGCACAAAATTACAGCAAATAAAAGCATGCGAATAATTTTAAATATGTAACTTGTGTGTTACTGGTTGATCTAGAAAAANAGCAGTACGACACCAATGATACTTATGGTCGTATTTTAAATTGTAAAATTTCAAACTGAAGGCGTATAGGTATAAGCTGTTTCATTTTAAACAGAATTTTGAAATTTCATTAGAACTTTTAGTATACGAGTTTATATCTTTCAACCGGATGGGATGTTAATTAAGGCGATAAAAAACGATCATTTCTTTCAACTCTGCACAAAATTACACCAAATAAAAGCATGCGAATAATTTTAAATATGTGACTTGTGTGTTACTGGTTGATCTAGAAAAAATGTGTTTTCATAACGAGATGAAAACACGTAACATTCTTGTAGGCTGTGATTTAAGAGTTTTAGTCAATGAAAACAAAAAAAATAAAGCATATTTTTTGAGAAAGTTAATATAACCTTTAATATTCCGTGTTATTTATTTTGACTAAAATACTCTTAAGAAATAACGTGAACTAATTTCTAATTTACTGAGAGACTTCTGAAATGTTTTTAATTTGTTCAACAGTAAATATAAAATTAATAGGATTATGTTTGCTAGGAATGTTGGATCCTGCAAACATTATACTGACAATAGCAGGATGAGTCACGGCGCGTGTTGCTTGCTTACAGCTGTGGATACAGGTCCACTGCCCCATGCTACCGGCCCACCTAACTTAATCATATTTGCACATTATTTCTTGGTGTTTCTGTGTTACTTTCCATTGCATGTGCTATATCACTGAATTCCTCTTTGCACGTACTTCCATATGCCGTTGAAATAAATGTGTGTTTCCAGGGGAAAAATCATATGTGGTTGAATTATTTATGTCCATAGACGTGTTACGAATAGTCATTTTGCTGCAAATTACTTGCCCCCGTGCGTAATTTAATTTAGTGAGAACTGAATTTCGTGATCTGCAACCGTTACGGAAATTTTGGGGGTATCCACGTTAGGCGGACCACCCTGTATATCTGCAAATCATCAGCATGTAAACTATGTTTACAATGAGAAAGTAAGGTTGATATATAGTTGACGTACAAAGGAAACGAAAGAGGGCTCATGGCACTTTCCTGAAGTACTCCTGACGTTAGAGAACCGCAATAACTGCGTCTGATTGTTTTATCAGCAACACATTTATTCCTGTTCATTAAGTAGGAGACATTCATTCTAGTGCCTGTTCGGAGAAATTCGTATAAAAGATTTCGAATACTAACACATCGTGGTCAACACAGCTGAATGCATTACTGAAATACACTGAAGAGCAAAAAAAACTGGTACAACTGCCTAATATCGTGTAGGGCCCCCCTAGCACGCAGAAGTGCCGCAAGACGACGTGGCATGGACTCGACTAATGTCTGAAGGTATGCAGGAGGCAATTCACACCATTAATCCTGCAGGGTAGTCCACAAATCCAATATGCGTCAATTTGAGAAAGAGTTGCACGTCTGTCACGTTTAATGATTCTCGTCAGTCATCGTTTGTCCCGTTCTTTCACGATCTTTTTTTCCGGCCGCAGCGATGTCGAAGATGTGATGTTTTACCGGATTCCCGATATCCACGGTACACTCGTGAAATGGTCGTACGCGAACATCCAAATGTTATCGCTACCTCGGAGATGCTATGTCCCATATCTCGTGCGCCGACTATAACACCATGTTCAAACCCACTTAAATCTTGATAACCTGCCATTGTAGCAGCAGTAACGGATCTAGCTGCCGACCGCATCGCGTTACTCTGATTAGTTCCATACCTCTGTTATTTGCACACGCAAGCAATTATACCAGTTTTTTTGGCTCTTCAGTGTATAATAATGTGAGCACAGTCGCCTGCGTGTTCACGGTAAAGTGAGCACTTTTGAGGCTCTAGTTACTTTTTCCTTTCAGTCATTTATTTGTTATTCTTTTAAACACCTTTTGAAATTAATATTGCATGCAAGTAACAAACACAGTGTTTATATTCCACCGCACTCGCAAGTTAACGTCTATAGCTAAAATAAAATATATTTGTTGACTATTATTCCAAATGAGAGGGTTTTCAAAAGTGCTAATTTTACCGTTAACAACCTATAGTATACTTATAGGCATCTAGTAGGACTTTTAACATTAGATAATGGCTTTACTATTTAATATTTCTACATACTTGGATAGCGACAGGTCTCAAGAGACTGATTTTATGTGCGCTAGTGAAACTATTATAAAATCAATTAAGATTTGTTAAAGAAGTTTTATTTCAAGGTTATTTAACATTTTAACGCGCCTTACTAATTGCATCGCGCACATCTCCTGGATTTACAAGGTGGAATGAGAATTGTTGAGTGTTATCTGTATGTGTACCGTAATTTAGTTTTAATCGTATTAAGCGAAGCCTGCTGCGGGTGTCAATTTTGGAAGTAGTTGACGAAAACTGTTTGTTAAGAGTATCCAGTGGTATGCGAACACCATATATTTTTTCCACAATTTTGCTGGTTGTCTAGACTAAAGTGTATTGTAAGCATATTTCAGTTTTGCATTTCGCACAGTTTGTTTATCTTTATTCCACAATACCCGGTTTGATTTAAAGTTAAGTTCAGTTGGATTTCTCCTAAATTCCCTATGCGCCGCATCTCGTTCATTCTTTAGTCTTTTAATAAGGTCATTAAGCCAGTGAGTCCACTGTCGCTTGAATCTGGCAGTTTTCGCCGGAGCATGTTTATCACCCAATGCAGTCACCATGCTGGTTAGAAGCTGGACCTTGCCGTCAGTCACTGCAGTCAGATAGTAAGTGCAAAAGTAGTTTGTTAAAATTTGTTAGGGAATCTGTTTTTTGTCAGTGGATTTCACATCTCTGAACACTATGTATTTATGTCTATTCTTACCACATTTTAGTGAGTAAGAAAAAATAAGGTCATGAGCAGATATACCAGGAAAAGAACATTGTTCCAAGGCTAAAACTTTATCAACTCTAGTAGTAAGAATGAGACGAGTATATTGTGAGTTTTAAAAGTGTGATGAGTGGCAGATAAGAGAAGGCAGTTCAAATTACACGTGGTTATCATATCTGAGAGTTTTGAAACACTGTTCGTTCCTTCAAACATATTTTAATTAAATTCTCCCATTATTATGGAAAGCCGATACCTGTGGTGGGGGTTAAGAATCGCGCCTTCTACGCCTTCAAGGTGGCCGCCTTTGGGTGATTAGTAAACAACGCCAATAGGCATTTAACATTATTGACATAAATGTCGAATAACATATACTCTGGACATTCAGTGTATTCACTGGCAGGCTTTGTCACGCATACAGGTCGAAAGTCGGAACGTATGTAGGCTNTGTCACGCATACAGGTCGAAAGTCGGAACGTAACTCTGCCATCTTGTTTATTGATGGTGTCGTTAATTCCTTAACAGCGTGTACCTCATAATGTTTTCAAGTTGGGCCGGGAGGGGCGGTTTAAGCCACGTTTCCAACCCTAAAATAAGTGGGACATTGCCATTTTCAATAATGGAAATCAATTCATGGAAGTGGGAAACGAGTGACTGAGCATGTGAGTGCATGGCCTAAGGATGTGTTGCTAGTCTTCGACTAAGAAGCTTTTTGGCAGTGGGGATGAATGGGTGTGCCGTTGGAATGTCTTCGAAGTTAATGGTGTCGAAGGAATCGCTCTGAAGAATTTTCAGCAAGCTGGGAGGGACATCTTTGTCACAGCATCGAGTCATAATGCAAGAGTGTGCTAAGTAACTCATATATAACCCTGTTTTCTATAGTTACGATATTTGTATCCATTTCAGGTGAAACTATATGAAATTTACATCACACATAGCTGCTGAAGCTAGTAGTTTACTTATATAGCACAAGAGATGTCGTTTAGCTGAGAAGACAAGTATAGCTCCGAAGACGAGACAAGTAGTGTATCTAGCTGGACCAGTTAATACTTTATGTGATGTACGATATATATATATATATATACACACACACATGCATACATCGTATCACAATGGCAAATGCACGGCCAAGATGAGTGGCTATACGACGAGCCCACCATTCGGCGTCGTGCATTCCGACCATATGAACCCGTTCAAATGAGTCTGGGTGGTGATATTCATCGCGAGCACGATGCCATCGCATACTGATCTGCCTCTTAACGCGCACACACACACTTATGCATTCCCAACCTGTTGTATGACCCTTTAAAGCACTGGGTACTGGCCACGAGTACCCGCTGTATAATGTGTTGCAGTGACGTTTCTGTGACATCACTTTAACCATTTGCATTGTGCAATTGGTACAGTGTGAGGTCTTGATTTTATTGCAAATGGGTGACACTTTATAGGTGTAGCAACTTCCATGTCCAGCAGTTTATATGTAGCAGAGTTAAAAAGAGTTATCTACCCTAGATGTGCAAGCATGTGGTTAGAAAATTGTGAAGTTCAGGATGTTGAAATGGCCCTTTTAGATACGTCTGGAGAACTCCGAAAAAAAAAATTCTAATCCATGTGTTTGTTAAGTACCACTGCTAGGCCTTCTCAAGTATGTTTTCATTACATTTTTCATTTCACTGGGAACATTTTAGGCAATTTTTTAATTGTATTTCTAACATTCTGTAGACCAATTTAGGTACTGGTAGTCAAGTGACCANGAACATTTTAGGCAATTTTTTAATTGTATTTCTAACATTCTGTAGACCAATTTAGGTACTGGTAGTCAAGTGACCAAAGAAAGTCGTATTCTAAGGCTACCAAATAGCGAGGACAGCTTCGGAAATTTTTTAAATTCAAAAAATTCTTGAGTGTCTGGGTGATATCCAATTGCGAATAGCATAAGAAATATTTTATCTTTGAAGAGTAATTTCCAGTTTCTATTTTTATTTCAAATGTAAATATTTGAATGTTTAAATATCTGAAATGGTGTATTCTCCAATCATTTTTAGGACATTAAATTGGAAGTAGTATATGGTGTCAAGCAGCACACATTTATCTTTAATATTACACTATAAATTACAGTTTTCTTGCTGAAGCTCTGATACAGACGAATTGCTGATGTAGAGACTACACACTAGTTCAGTGCCTTACCTGTAGAGGCTTTGATAAGACATGTGCCTGCATCGTGCATGTGTCCGCCCAAGTACTCCCACTCTTCTAGACCTCGTACACGTTAAACACGTCCCAGTAGGCGGCGCCCTCGTGCGAGTGTGGCAGTCGCTTGTGCGGTTGTTGCGCTGTGCCCGGAGCCCCTCCCCTGCGGCGCCTGGCAGCACGGCAACCCCTCGATACACGCGGCCGGGCCCGGCAGAGCAACGCCCGCTCTTAACGCGACCACACAATGGATGGCCCTCGGCTAGACTGCACGCCCCATCATCAGCCGTCATCTCCTGCCGAGAAGCCGAGTCTTATCATCTGCACCGCCATCTTTGTTGTTAGTCGAGTTCTTCTGGAGACACTGTTCAGGACCTATTCGTTCTGCCTGTTTTATACCCTTCGGCCACATATAACACAAACACTGCTGTAACATATTCCCGGTTTCTTCACACTTTTTTTAAATCAAACCTTAGAAAATAACCCAGTGAGTGACGTACTTGGTTGTTTCCTAAATACGTCGTGTACCACAAGCGTTTTATATTTGCGTTAACGTAATATTTTATCTATGAATTGTGATAATTCATTTTTAATTAATATGAATAAAAACAAAGAGAAAATAGGTGTGNATAATATTTTATCTATGAATTGTGATAATTCATTTTTAATTAATATGAATAAAAACAAAGAGAAAATAGGTGTGTTGGTAATGACTAGTAAGAAATAGTTCTTATGCAAAGTATTGTTCCGCTGAGTGCGTGAGAATGCGATGCGTTGTCCCTTCGGTGTAATTGTCTAAACTCGGTTAGGAATTGCAAAATTTAGGGCATAATAGTTAACATTTTGGCAGGGGCAAGTATGTATCACAATTTGGACCAAATACTAACTTTTACACTCCAATAAANATAATAGTTAACATTTTGGCAGGGGCAAGTATGTATCACAATTTGGACCAAATACTAACTTTTACACTCCAATAAATAGAATTTCATTATTCACCGTATTGGATCTCAAGACCTGAATGTTAAGAGCTGCCCAAATATATTCACTCACTCACTCCATTCATCGTCAGATTAAAAGCAGCCACTTTTTAACACCAGTGCACACTGCGGTGGAAATATTTCTATGCCCAACTCCCTTATGAGAAATCTCGTTTTCTTGCAAACCTGAGTAGAATAACCCTTACCTAAGTCGAAGCCTCGTGGTTTAAGGAAGAGATATGAAAATCGTTGTGGTTTTACCAGTTTTAGAGCAATAAATGTATTCAGCATTCGTTATTGAATTTTCTTCTTCTAAAAGGCATAGTATCTCGCTCAGATGATTGAATAACTGTAATATCGACGGAGTACATTTATTTTTTTACCATATGTAATAAATAGGAATTAAATCGATTCGCGGTTACTTCCAACTTTTCTGAAGCCCTGTAAAGTTCTACTTCCAGGATATTCCTCCACCTCATGCAAACAAAGCGTACCCGAGTCTTGAAAATTATACCAAAGGGATTGCGCACAGCATTCGTACGCACTCCGATTGATAATATTTTGCACGTTACCGTTTTGGAGATACGGAGCCATTTATAATTCTAAGAATGCTAGGGTAACCCGATTTAAACTGAATTGGTAAATATATATTGTTAGGCAAATCTTCACTCAAATGCAGCACCGACTGTTTGTACAATTATATAAAAGTTATTAAATGTTATTATGACTTGTGACATAAAAAGAAATCTGCCACTTAACCTCCAACCCCGCCCCCTCAGTTTTTCATTTTAAAAATGCACAGTTAAACAGTATCCATCAATTACTTTGCCGGTGTATCTTATCCTGAAATTGACGATTGCAACGTAGTAAAAAAATATTGGTGGTTAAAGCTACCAAGAGAGGAGGCTTGTAAAGGGTAACATGCCCTCTCGCCACATCCATAGCAGTTTGCATTAACAATGTCAGTGTCTGTGTTGGTGCGCTGTGGGTGCAAGCCTGGTTGTTCGCTACGGTGCACTTGCAGAAAAGTGCAGCTGCAGTGCTTGCACTCGGTTATTGTGGTGGTGACTGCAGCGATCATTACAATAATTGTGATAGCGGTACTTCGAAAGGTAAATGTTTAATAAAATCTAACTTATTCAAGGTTAACCACAGATCTTACAAATTCATTACAAAAACCTATTCCGTTAAAGGCAACCCCTAGGTATAAACAAAATTGATAACCTGTGTCGTAGAAAATGTTATTTCTGTTGATACAATTTGGTCGTCAGGTAAGCATGTTTCAAGCGAACTGAAAAACAGGTTTCTTCCCCGTGTTAATGAAGGTGGCTTGGTTTCTCAGCGAGGTTGTCGGAGGCACTGTAAGCTGTTCACGGTAAAGTGAGCACTTTCCAAAGGTCCTGGTACATTTTGCCGTTCAGCCAATTTCTATGTTTCAGTCACTTGTTAATACTATTATTGCCGTGTGACTAATAAACACGGTGTAGACTATACATTCAATTTACCGTGAATATCTTATGTTTGAGAGACGCGTANTGCCGTGTGACTAATAAACACGGTGTAGACTATACATTCAATTTACCGTGAATATCTTATGTTTGAGAGACGCGTAGTGGATAAATAATAAGTGTTACTTCGGTCTTCGCTGCTTGGCCTTGATAAATTCGTAAAACAATCACAAACAAATTTTCATCAAATTGCCATGGACCTCAGCACTCTCTTCATGCGCCAGTCAAGGGAAACTCTGGGATCGTTAAGAAAGTAGTCCTAAACATTTTACAAATGTACTTACTCTAACACGTAGGTATATGCATTAAAAAAAAAACTGAAAGCCAAAGAAATAATTTCAGCATTAACGAATGTTTACATGACACTTTTTAATTCAACGTCGAGNAAAAAAAACTGAAAGCCAAAGAAATAATTTCAGCATTAACGAATGTTTACATGACACTTTTTAATTCAACGTCGAGACAAGGGACTACTTTCCCTCCGTCGTTACCAACTTTGTTAGGCACTTTCTAGTCAGTGTAACCATCAAAGTGTATGCACGTAGTGGCAGTGACATCTTTCAAAAGTACTCAAATAACTGTGAATACCCTATAGATGTCGTGCGTTTTCTATACCATATTCCTTCTACGGTCCACAGCTGGCGAGAGAACACGAACATACCCGACGGTTACCGAACATGTAATCGCGGTCTGAGCGCCGAGACGCGAGTGTAGTTTCAGTTGGCAATATTATTCTCGGTCGTTATTAACATCCGGGTAAACCCGGCCGTGGCAACAGTTCCAGTCTGCTGGGAGCACCAAAGCTGGCAGGAATCCCCGACGCCGCAGCCTGCAGCGAACTTCATCAACTACCAGAGGCGGCGAAATCACGAGCAGTAATATACGNCCGCAGCCTGCAGCGAACTTCATCAACTACCAGAGGCGGCGAAATCACGAGCAGTAATATACGACACCCTGGCCGCCCGCTCCCTTCCCCCCTGCCAACTTAAATAATGGAACGGTCCCCTTATTAAGACGTCTCCCTCGCCGGGGTCCTTAATTGCGCGGCTCGGGGGAGCAGTCGATAAGGCACGCGTGCGCAAGCCGGCGGCATGGCGCGGTGGACCTTAACGAAGCGAGCTCGCGGCTGGCAATGATTCCCTGGTATTGTGCGACCCGTGCTGACCCCAAACACAGAACACTTGGGAATGCAGATGTGCAACGCCCACTTAAGGCGTTCGGTCGCGTTTTAATTTACAAGTTCAAGCGTTGCGACCGCGTAATGTTTTCGCGTGCGCTTGCAATCGTTTTCAACCACTTGCCTTGCAGTCAGTGAACAACGCGCTGCGTGCTGGATATCAGCGTTGACCAAACCTAACCTAACCTAACCTAATCTAACCTAACATGTCAAACATCTTCTTGTCAAAGAGGTGTAGAAAATTCCACAAATCAGAATAGCCGAAAGGAAGGACTATTAAGATTTATGTTTGGTCCAACCAAAGATTTGTTTGGCTCTGCGTACATTGAACAGTTTCGATTAATATCAAGAAAATTGGAAGCCCGATCGAGGTTCGAAACCTAGATCACCTGCGTCCAAGCGCTACGTTCTAAGCATTCTCAGCTGAAGTGACTATAATGAAGTCGGAATGTTTTTAAACAAGCACATTTAAAATACTGGACAACGTGCGTAAATAAAAGTTTTAAGTTTTACAGCTGTACTNGAATGTTTTTAAACAAGCACATTTAAAATACTGGACAACGTGCGTAAATAAAAGTTTTAAGTTTTACAGCTGTACTTTTTAGTTTACTGTTGAACTTTTTTTTATGAGGGTATTTATACCATTATTAAGTATCAATAAATCCTTTAACAACCACGGCTGCTATTCTGATTTTCACAAAAATGCGAACNGTTTATACCATTATTAAGTATCAATAAATCCTTTAACAACCACGGCTGCTATTCTGATTTTCACAAAAATGCGAACAAACTCTCGAGCTATGTTTTCGGACAAAGGCAATCAAATGAGTGGCCAAACAAATATATACAGTTGATTCAACTAAATATGTTGTCTACAGTCTAACGTCTTTAGGCTGGTCGCAGAAGTTTGCTTTATTCAAGCGTGTATTTTGTTAGTTAGCCAAAACTAGTTTTGTTGCTTTTCAAGTTTTGTCTGCTCAACTAAACACTCTGTTGGGGAAACTAAATATATTTTTAGCCCTATACAAACAAATATTTTGTTGGTTTTTTCTCTCAGTGCGTGCGATTCGTGGGGAAACACCTAAGAGTTCAAGCGTCGCTAGATTTCCTACGCTCAGTCCATTTCGATTCAAGCCTCGCGCGGCTTCGTGAAGTTCAGTTGGGATGGTTACTAAATACGAAGATGCACGAGCTTGCCCGAACTTATTTACGTCAGTTCATCTCAGCCAATAAGAAAAGGCTGGAACTATGACGTTAGCTTCTTCTCGTACGAAATAAAATGGATGTGTCTGTAGGAGCGGATACAAGGGAATGGGTTGAAGATCCCTTTAAAGTAGGGGGGGGGGGAATCCCAGCACAACCTAGCTCCAGAAATCGTAAGCATTTTATGTACGCTAAGCATAATAAAAATGTTAAGGAAGTTCCTGGATAGACACTTTGCCCTTATTCTTAACTCAGGGCATTTTTTGGAATGTCTCAGCACCCAAGTGGCAACACCGACTGGTTTAATTACCACTCTAGTCGCAGACACGGCAGTCCGTGTGCAGTATATCGTGTCGACATCAACAAGCTGCGGTGGGCGGATGTTAAGTTGCAGTGTTGTTTCTGTGTAATTTATTCGATGCGAGGCCACGGTCGGCGCACCATGGCGAGTGGCGTTTTAATCACATACTTACACAACTGCCCGAGACTGACGTCGACGGAAATTTGTGTTTACCAAGGTACTATGTAGTTATAAGAGGACCGTAGCTCAGCAAGTCAGAATAATTCCAGTTCATAGTGCTGGGTGTTCGTGTTACGTTCGAGCAGTGCTTCGCTTTCGGGAGGATGCTGGGAATAAGCAACTTGAAACTCGCTTAAAGACTGCTTCTTGTAAGTACACATATNGCTTCGCTTTCGGGAGGATGCTGGGAATAAGCAACTTGAAACTCGCTTAAAGACTGCTTCTTGTAAGTACACATATACCGAGTGTTCACGAACAAATGATTATAAACACCAGAGTGGGGTATATACAAATGGAGCATATTTAATCAAGGAATCAATAGTCTAACGTCCATAGTTAACCTGCTATAGGCAATGGCAATGNGCTTCGCTTTCGGGAGGATGCTGGGAATAAGCAACTTGAAACTCGCTTAAAGACTGCTTCTTGTAAGTACACATATGCCGAGTGTTCACGAACAAATGATTATAAACACCAGAGTGGGGTATATAAGTACAAATGGAGCATATTTCATCAAGGAATCAATAGTCTAACGTCCATAGTTAACCTGCTATAGGCAATGGCAATGTGCGGGGGCGGGTATGCAACCTTGTGTACGTGGCATTGTAACCAGCCTGTACGCAGGCCTGCGGCCTGATAACACCGCTCAGTACCGCACGGTCGCAGTCTCCGAGGTGCTACGTATAAACAGTTCCTGCAGGACGTGTTACCGGAACACTTGGAGGAAGTTCCTTTAGATGCTCGTGAGGCGATGTGGTTTCAGCAGGACGGTGCCCCACCTCATTTCACCATTGCGGTTCGCCGGCACCTCGACATGCACTTCCCGAACCGGTGGATAGGTAGGGGAGGCCCCATAGCATGGCCACCACGCTCACCTGACTTCTGGCTGTGGAGCCACATCAAATCGATGGTGTACGCCACACCACGTGACACGAGGGACGAGCTCATTACGCCGGAAACCTCTGCACATGTGCGTCGCAACATGCTTCAGCGCTGCATCGCCTGTGTGGCCGATGGTGGCGAACAGTTTGAACAGACACTCTGTCCCCATGTCTTCAGCCCAAATGTGTAAATAAAGTGTCATTTTATTGCACTGCCTGTAGCCTAGTTATTGTGATTGCCTACCCACCCCCGCGCATTGCCACTGCCATTAGCGGATTAACTGTGGACGTTAGACTATTGGTTCCTAGATGAAATATTCTCAATTTGTACTTGTATACCCCACTCTGGTGTTTATTATAATTTGTTCGTGAACATCCGGTATAAGCAAAACAGCACAGAATAAGATAATCGATTGCTGTAGATAGATATTTTTAAAACACCATTTTCAACTCAGTAAGTCACTGAAGAGCTCAGTCTTACTGGATAATCACTGGACAAGATAATTTTTCGGAAAATGAAGTCACAGCCGCTTCTTGCTCTTCAGTATGTAGCCTTCGGTACTGATCGCTGTTCAGCGATGCTCTCAGAAGACCGAGGTGCAGTTAATGAAGTGCCAAGTGGGGCGACTCACGTTTTGGAGACACCATGTTACAACCTCAAACTCAAAAATTCCCTATCACAGTCTTCAAACATTCATATTGTTGAAAATGCTGTAGGCTGTAATGAAGGAGGTTATATCCTCATTTTCTTTCCCAAAACATAGTGAATATTTTCTTCTGCTCCTCGGAATGAAATTTTTTGCATTTACCAGAATCAATATGGGTCGAAAGGCATCATGAAATCATAGAGGCCCTCGAGAAGATCTCTGGCTGGAGGAAGGAACAAGTATCTATGTAGCTGTGAAAGTAGGACCACTGGCATCTGCTTTGCGTAGCAGTCGATTTCTGTTTGCTGTATTCAGCCTTAGGAATGTGCTCGCCTTCACTCTTATTTTGAGCAAACTTCTTTAAAACAATTTCTTGGCCTTGAGCATGTTTCTGAAAGTATTCTGAATGTTACGTCGTTTTTGAAGAGTTGACATGTACTATGACTGATGTTTACTTTAAGGAAATTTATGTTCAGGTGAGGTAGAGCACATTACAGCGAAGTTCGGCACCACGAACACTTTCACATTTCCGTGTCTGCTTCCAGTGAGAAATTCTACCTTTCAACATCATTGCCTGAAAATCTTTGGCACCCTGCAAAGATGGAAAAAGTGGCTGACGAGCTACTAATTTAAATAGTTTATTTCTTCCAAAATCTTAACCACAATAACTCTTGGAAGTGAAACTGGAATTCAAAAAACATCAAGGACTTGAAGAAAAAAAAATCTAGTCCTGATATAAAGTAATGGATTATCAAGGAGCTATATACAGAAAACCTGTAATAATTATCCAATGATTGGAACTGTACTGGGTAATTACTGTGGCGAACCTGTCGCCCAACAGTCCTGGGTTTACACATCTCAACATTCAGCTTCGCTACTATGTTCTGTACCTAAAAATAAATCGCCTTAACGTAGACAAAAGCCGATAGAATTATGTTAGGCTCGGAAGTGCATACATGCTTCTGAAAGTATCAAGAAAAATATTATGTCGTTTTTTTAAAGTTACTGTTATATTTGTTGTTATATTTTATATGAAATGGTGTATTCTGTCAGTGTCTATAATACTTGTAACAGTTGTTTAAGAAAAACACAAAGTAAAAAATTTTAAACATAAGGTTGCGTCTGCCCGTAAGGAAGAAATCCCACGGGCCCTTCCAAGACTGTGATCATGCTTTACCGGGAAGCTGCATGTATTGCAAATTAGATCAGTAATAGTAGGATGATGTTACACGCGATGAAAGCCAGTGGATTGAACTACAGACGCCACTTTGTAATTTTCTCGTTTCCCTTAAGAAAACTGCGCATGATAGCCGTACAAATTCATTTTCACTTTAATTACGGCGAGGATGCCAGCTCTCCGACCCTCTGGACGTGCGTAAGGCGGGGTTGTGCAGTAGGAGACTCGACCTGCTGTAGAGACGCTGGTCATGGGGTAAGGGCCCTGCTACAATGGGCTGATGCTAACTGCTGATCCCAACTGCAGTGCTATAGTCTATTTGCGTTTCTTCGCAATTTTTGATACAAACCTTTCAAAAATCACCTCGTGTATCACGTGTTTGGTTGTTTTCTAAATGCGTCATGTATCGCAAGCATTTTATGATTGTGTTAACGTAAAAACGCCTGGTTTTTTGTTAAATTGGACTTTTATTTAAATTCTATTTATAAATTATAGTAGTAGATAAATGGGAAGTTGACACCAAGAGCTCGGAGCTGTTCGAAATTGTTAGGATTTTTGGGTCAAAGGTCAACGTCATCTGGATCCAAGATGGCCACCGGCCAACCGGAATGACAGAGCATGAACAGCTCCGAGCTCCCCAGCTCTTGGCGCCAACTCCCCATTTTTTTATAACTAATTATAGTATTTCATTGATAATTACTGTGAATACAAACAGTGAGAAAATAGGCGTGTTGGTAATGCCTAGTAAGAAATAGTTCTCATGAAGAATATTATTAGTTAAGCTTTGTCTGTATTAGGTGGAGGAATACCTGGAATTAGCAATTAAGCAATGGCTTCAGAAAAGTTGGAAGGAATCGTGAATGGACTATAAAAATCACGCTCTGCGTGATACGTATAATGAATGCTGATCCCCTGTTGACGAGTGTAGTTCCAGTGTTGACTACAGGTGACAAAGCGATCGCTTTATTTGTAATAACGCGATTGTTTCCTATACAGGTTGTCCTATAACGTGCGCATAAGGACCACGCCACGTGAATCCTGAGCGAAATTGGAAAAGAAAATCTAAGTGGCAAAATATCGTACGATGACATTTTTCATGCACAATGTGGCAACACTGCACGGAGTTAGTCCCCTCTTGCGCGCCCCTGATATCGTACTACTGTTCAGGCCATCATATTATGGGCGCGGGTTCAAATCCCAGCCAGTCCGAACATTTAGTAACATATAGTTTAAGTAACATACATAAGAATACCAGGACGTGGAATCAACAAGTGTTTGAAGCCCATTTATCACAGTTAATGCCGTGCCAAGTGTTGCGTTGTGCCCTAATAGGCGGTTGAGATTGATTGTCTGGAGACCTCGCATTGGAAGCGTGATACACTTGTGGTAGGAGGAGAGCAGTAGGTGTGCTGGTAAGATCAGTTAAAACAGTTGTTACATCGGTATCGTTTGACAGAGTGGTTTTGCTATGTACCCTTGTCACGTCCCCTTTACAAATGTGGACGTGTGCACATTGTAATCAACTAAAACAGATACAATTAAATTCCCACATTTAATGTGCAGATATCAGTGAAACGCCAAAGGGGACTAATTCCGTGATGTGGTTCTTATGTGCACGTTCTGGGACAACCTATATATCTTTATAGTTAACCCTCTTGCCATTATACGAGGATAAAATACTCGCTAATTATAGTTTTTTTTTTTTTTTTGCCATACAAGCAAAATACTCGCTTTGCAGCCTTTATTTGCACCTGCGCACATCAACATAGCATTTCATTGGCTCGTTTATAATGGCGTATTCATTGATAGCAAAATCACATACCTCTGACGATTGGCAGCTGTTCATTTTCCGACCCCAAGTTTAAAAGTTGGTGAACTTGGTCGGCACGGCAATGCACTGCACTGCACTACACAGCACTGTTCTGCACATCGGTACTGCACTACAAAGCACAGCATTGCACTGCACTGCACTGCACTGTTCTGCACATCGGCACTGCACTACACAGCACTGTTCTGCACATCGGCACTGCACTACAAAGCACAGCACTGCACTACACTGCACAGCACTGTTCTGCACATCGGCACTGCACTACAAAGCACAGCATTGCACTGCACTGCACATCAGCCCACTGTAGCAGGACCGAAAGTGTCTCGCTGCTAATGTATTCTGGACAGCAGATGTCGTGTGGTACCCTTCCTGAAATAATCGTTCGCGAGAGTTCAGCGACAGTTTACTGTACAAGAGTTGTTTGTATATTTTCTTCTATTTCCGTAGTTTCAAAACAGTCAGGAATGTAAAATGTCGCCTCCCAAGAGGAACAAAGTTATTCACAATGAAGGATATGAGACAATAAAACATGTTATCAAAAAACGAGATAATAAAGCGAATAATATTATTTTTTTCTTTCAAAACAAGCTACTGCAGTGGCTTTCCTGGACGCTGGGTACGACCTCGTAGTTGGGCATGGTGGGCATGTCGCAGGTACTGGTCACCGAAAAGTAGCTCAAGGCCAGCACCAGTGTGAGGTACTCCAGTCGATGTCGCTCTGGCAGAGATCGTAGTATGCTCTGTGCGGGGTCTCTCAGTACAGCCGCGAGGTAGTAAGCCCGCTGTTCGACTGACCAGCCATTCAGGGTGGCGACTATTTCAAACCGGTGTTGGTATTTCCACCAAGAAGTCTGGCCACCGTAAGGGGTGGACTTAATTGAAACCCTCCCCCTCTCCAAGCTGTGCGACAACACCACCGCAGAGCTGCCGGCTATCCTCTAGGGTTGCTGCATTGCTTATGATTTGCACTGCTTACCCACTTTCTCAGCAGCCGGTGTGGTGATGGTATAACTCCGCAGCTGAAGAAATTCGTACTGTTCCCTTTTCAATGCACTCATTACCGGTTTCATTTCATCTTCGACACTGTCCATTATTTCACTTACACTGTCAACTTTTTTCATTTGTGTTGTCAATTTTCTTGTCCACACAGTCGGCTCTAGTATTCACTGTGTTTCAAGACGCCAGAAGCTATGTGGCAATATGTTATGCGGCTGTCCTACCTATCTCTGAAAGGGTGCCACGAAGAGGCACGCGACATCATCGCAATTAGCTTCTTCGTCGATGCCATCGTTGACACAGAGGGTCTGCTGATCAAGGTGTACGTACGTCTTACTAAATAAAGTGGCGAGCTGCAGACTGTTTGTAGACACACAAACAGGTCCAAATTTACGTATTTTTCTTCTATTACTAGGAAAATATTATAATGTTTTCTGATTCCTGAAGAGTCGTTCATCGCTATAAAAAAAACCGTTAGTAACTAAATGACAAAAAAATTTAATGTATTTTCACTTGCATATATTTCAGACACGTGTGTATTGAAATTTACTGCTACTTACTGTGGTGTAACCTTTAATTGTATGTTTTGTGATTTTTAAAGTCATAAGTTAGTTTTATCAAAGGATTTCGGCACTTGTGGATACTCACCTTCAACCTTGCGTACAGATGCTCCCATCATACATAAAGGACACCGGCCACTTCCTAGAATGCCTGAGAGATGTGGACACCATCCCTCGAGATACTTATCTGGTCACTATAGATGTCACTTCACTTCACAGCAATATTCCTCCCTCATATCAGGACTGTCTTCAATATAATTCTACCTCAACCAAACACTTCCACAGCATTTCTGGTCGAATTGGCGAGACTCACAGTAAACCACAGTTTCAGATTCCTAAACAAGCGCTACATCCAAATTAAAGGCACAGCCATGGGTACTCGCATGGTCCCCTCTTACGCCAATCTGTTCATGGGTAAACTGAAGCAAAACTTTCTGAGCCACCAGCCAACTCGGCCACTCTGCTGGATGCATTTTATACATGACATCTCCACGATCTGTGACTCAACCAAGGACAATATCACCCACTTCCTCAAAAACGCAACCTTAACTCGCACACCCTGCTTAAGTTCACCTGGACCTACTCTAAATCTTAGACCATATTTCTGGATGAGGAACTAGCCCTTCGCAATGGCAAAATTTAAACAGCTGTTCACATTTAAACCCACCAATGAATTTCAATACCTAAATTTCCACAGCTGACATTCATTCTGTGCAAATGAATCTCTGCCGTATAGTCTTGCCGCCAGAGCTAAGCACTTTTTCTCCACACTAACTGAAAAACAAGCAGTGTGGTACAATAGCCAAAGCGTTGCTCAATACAGGCTACTTCAGATCCCTGATCTACAAACAGATTCACCATGCCATTTCAACCACAGATCCTCAAACAAAGATCAGTAAATCAGATATTCTTCTGGTTGTCCCTTACCAAGAGGGTATGAACAAACTCGGAACCATTCTCAACTGCAGGCACAAAATTCTGGCCGCACCACCACTCACTCAAATCTTGTTCTCCGAACCTCCCAGATCGATCTTCAAATAACCCCCCCAACCTTCGAAACAAACTGGTGCACCCCAAATTGCCACCCAATGCCACAGTCAGTAAAATCACCACCACAGGGGGGTCCCAACCTTGCAATGGCCCAAGTTGTAGCTCTTGTGCTATACACCAATCGTCAACCTCCTCCAACAGCAGACTCATCAATCCGACTTATCCTATCCAGGGCAGCTACACTGTGTGATAGAAAACCTCATCTACCAGGTACAGTATGATCACTGTAATGCAAAATGCATTAGCCTTACTACCAACACAACTCAGAGAATTAATGGCCATAGAGCAGACACCAAAAAGCCATAGCTGGGATTAATGTAAATTTACAGAAACCAGTTGCAGTACATGCACCATCTCATAATCATCGACACCATGTAATCAATTCCAACTTAACTTTGTATGTTGGCAGCAGATATTACAACTATCAAATGTATCTACACGAAGCATCTTTTTCTTGCCATTTTGTAAGATAGCACTATGCAAATAAATAGTTTTTCTGTCATATCTCGAGAAAAATAGACAGATTCCTACCAAATTTGGCAAACAAATATTACTGCAGCAAGTGGTGTAAACTGGTATGTTTTAAGTAGGTCAGGCACTTATTTTCAAAATGGTGGCTATATAAATATTTTAGCTCAGTATATTTAATTACCAAACAAATTCCAACATAACTTTATATGCTGGCAGTACCTATTGCAACTATCAAAGTGATCTAAACAGAGCCTCATTTATACTCCAGTTCTAAGATAGCACTACCCATAAGAAATAAAGTTTTTAAGTGTGTATTTGTAATTGTCTCACTACTGTTGCATAAGTTTCTGATTTCATTTCTAATGATATTGCTTTCAAAGAAAAATCGAAGCCTACCTACTAACTCAGTTTATATCAACTTGTTTAAAATTAATTGCACCTATGTTGAAGAAAGTAGCTCATTAGTTATATTGGTAACTTTTTGTTTATAATGTAATTAGTAGCTTAGCTGCTTATTCCCACCATATTTTCATACAGTAAGGTATACAAAAGAGTGGAAACTGCTATAACAAACCACTAAAAAGGGGCATGGAAGGCAGGCAACATCGTAATAACAAATTTGCAACTTATAGGTTGGCTACACTGCCAACCTGGTGTCATCAACTAGGAGTCGTAGCAGTCTATTATCTTGTTTCTAAAGTTGCCTGTATGTGTAGGTGTCGTGCTTGCCACAGAGGACCATTACTCTTACAAACACATTTATTGAAACTTAAAAAAATTTCAGAGTCAATAGGCTTCTATCCGGCCACCATATTGTTAACAAGCACATTAATTGACACTGTTATGATGCTTTAAATACTATTATACAGTCGTTTATACCTTGCACATGTTTGACTACTACATTTAAACATTTGCATGCCAGCTTCTGCACATAAATACAGTAATCGCAATTTTTTTACAGACCAGTGATATACACGAGATTCAACAATTCTTTGACACACATCCTACAAAATCAACTTACAAAAAAAGGTGTAAAAAACATGAGTTGGCCATTTCCTACAATTTCTTACAGATTAACTTGTTTATTAAAATTTGAAATTAAATTTTTTTTTATATTAGCAAAGTAATTGTCTATACATTATGTATGTTTCACATTTATTATATACAGCGAATAACTGCTTTCTTAAAAAAAAATTAATGTTTATCATGCTATTAAACAATGTGTCCACCCCTCCCCAAATTAGTGGTCCAGTTCAGCACAATTCAGTATCCACCCCCCTGGCATTGATTCTTCCGTGTGCTGAGGTGAGTGGATATTATGAAAGTAAATATGGCAAGCCTACATAGAATTACATAATTCAAACATTCCCACCCACCGTGAGCAGGAATAATGCAAAAATTATCAGGTGGGAAGAACTGAAAGAGATTTATACTCATATGCGACCAATAACCTAAGGTTATAATACTGACAGAAACGTAAACAGGCGAATTGATACATCATGTTAAGAACACTCCATCAGCTTCAGTTTGATAACGCCATCTTTGAATTGATGCATCTGCACCGAAAAGTTTGCAAAATAGTATTTTTTACAAAAAGAATATATACAGGCGGGTCCCAGAATGCACGCGTAAAAACCACACCACGTGAATCCCAAGCAAAATTGGAGACAAAAATGTAAGTAACAAAATGGTGTACGATGCCATTTTTCATGCACAATGTGGCAACACAGCATGGAGAAGTTAGGCCCTCTTGCGCTCCACTGATATCGTACTACCAGTGTTCTGGCCATAATATTACGAGTGCGGGTTCAAATCCCAGCCAGTCCAAATATTTTAGCAATGTGTAGTTTACATAACATACATAAAAATACCAGGACGTGAAATCAACAAGTATTAAAAGCCCATTTATCACGGTTAATGACGTGCAAAGTGTTGCGTTGCACCCTAATTGGCAGTGACGTTGAGAGTCTAGAAACTCACTTTAGCATGCCAAATTTAAGTTAACTTTAATTACAAAAAAAAATATTTTACCTTGTGCCTTCCAAATGGTATTAATTACAAATATCCTGGCTTTACATAAGGTAATTATTTTTCAACAATTTTCGACCTAAATTTGATTTTGTATACCATTATGGGAACAACACCACNAATACTGATTGTAGTCATGATTAGTATATCGACATATACGTTTCCAACACTTGATTCTTGCTGTCGACTCGGAGCACTATCTATGTGCACCTCGAACTAGATCAAAGGTGTCGACATGCAGCATCATTTTAAATTCTTTCATACATCAAAACGTGAATGTATAAATGTGTATGCGTATACTGTATATGTGTTTTGGTAACGCATTTTACAACGTACAGTAAACCCCCCATACGAGAATGAATGTAAATTTGCTACCCTCCAAGAAATTTAAACTTGTCAATTTTAACCCATAAAAATACAGAAATTTATCACAGTGCATTTTCTCCCCCGCAAAGACCATGTTTACACATCTGCATAAAATCAAAATGATATCCCAGAAACGTAAACTTTAGCCTCTCCCAAAATGTTAATTAACATGAAACTGTGCATTTTACAGAGTGTAATGCCCATTATCATGTGCTTCTTACTCTCAAGATCTAGATGTTCAGAGCCACCCTAATCTCTTCATCCACTAAAGTGCTTCTTGAGGAAAAATAAAGAGTATTTGTTACTGAAATAATTCAAAAGATAAACTTCTTCTAAATAAACTTCCTTCAATGTTATTAAGTATAAGTAGTGTGATTTTTTTTTTCAAGGGAAACTTCACCAGCGAGTACTATTTGCAAACCACCAATTACTTTATGTTTGCAGGGTGTAATGTTTGCATATTCATACCTAGGGATTGGCCGACTCAGATTATTGATACCACAATACCCTCAATACTGCTAGTATTGATCGGTATTAATGATACTGATTCTTCATACTGGAAAAATGTTATACCTGAACACCTGCTGTAAAAAAAGTAATGCACTTGAGTCTTGACTTGAATGTTATTTGCTGCATTTTATTCCCTTATTTACTTACTGCTAATCATCTGTTATGCCATTCATTGTAAATTTATAAGTTAATAAATTAAAATATTCGTTTTCCCATTTTTAAAATAACGCAGAGAAGCTTACAAAAAATTACCATTAAGTTCTACAATAAAATAGTTAATGTACTACGTAAAATTGTTCATAAAATTTACATGTTCGGCAGACAAAATTATATGCAAGACTTAGAATATGGTTTTTGCTGTAATTTTGTAACAAAACATATTGCGTACATGGTCAAGAGCAAAAAAAAAAGCATCCTCCACAAAAAAGGAAAATTTCATGTGATGCGCCATCTAGTGAGAAACCTACCAATCACACATGAAGTAACAGCACAGCCACCAAGTGGATCATTTGGCAACTATGTGCTGGCTGCTGGCGAAACTGAGCGGCCATCGATTTCGTTATCAATCATACAATTTTGTTAAGTTATACCACTTCTTGTAACTAGTTTACAGATTATATTCAAACTAAAGTAATCCGTAAATAGTATGGTTCAAAAAATTTATTTACAGTTTTAATACTCTTCAAAAAATCCAATCTACAATACCGTAAAATACCATATTTACCCACCTACGACCCACACAATTTTTCCAGAAATTAGACTATCATTAACAAGAGTGCGGGTGGTATCATGATCAAATGCAACTTGAGACTTTTTTGCATGCAGGCAGTGAGTCGGTTTTGCACGGAGATATATACCTATATATGCTATTCATTTATAATGCTCCTGAAGATGCAAACTTATAGCACTTGTTTATCCTCGCCGGCCACTACTCTTCACCGACCACCTGAAGAGAGACGCCGTCGAGGACCCGGAGGAAGATGAGCGAGGATGACGACGGCCCCAGCTAAGGCTGACGTAGTGCTGGGCCACCCACATCATCACAACGTTCAATACCCCTTAATTCACCCACTTGTCTACTTCGACCCTTAAAGTAACTCCCTTTTCTTGCATCACATCTACAATTCGCCCACATGCTTCCTACCGCAGCACGCATACCGGAACGCCAATTAACCGGCACCCTCCCCTTTCACTACACTGAAACCTTTTCACCAAATAGTCCTCGCCTCATCGCCCACACATTAACTGATAAGCCGGTAAGAACCTCCTGGTCGGAAGGGCAACACTGAACATAAAACACTGAATCATTGGGCACAACACTTTCTACACTGAACGAACGAACCAAAAAAAAAACCACATTATGTGTGTAACAATTTTTCAATGAAAGTCTACTAAAGAAAACTGGGCATGCAAATAACTTTGTGGCTACCAGTAATTGTTACAGTTGGCAACATTGCTGTAGATCGTAGCAACAGTGAACAAGTGATACGGCGATGCTGCAACGCAACAGAAATAAACAAACAATATTTTAGTGTTGGAAATTTTAATTTTTACCTTTGCATGCAGCTGCTACCCATTCATTTTTACCAGATGAGTAGCAGAAAAAAATTTAGTGGTAAAGGGTAAGTACCGTATAGTCTGTATTAACTGAATAAAAGCTGAAAACAAAGACAGTGTTCAAATCAGCTGATTTAGTTTGCCAAATGGTCTTGTGATACATTTTAGTTTGTTAAAGAGCTACATTATCCAAGTTGAAAAATACTAAAATTGTACACAAAACCACAGCCTCGAATGAGATCAAATTCCTTGTGCATGAGAAACCAGAAGGGGCATGTGAACAGCTGGTTCAAGGTTACAGTCTCACCCTTTTGGCTTTGAACAGCCACGTTACCAAGTTGCACAAGCTGTTCCGCTCGTCAGCTACCTATGTTCCTGCCTTTGTCAGTTAGGCTTCTAGAAACAATGTTCCAGCCCAATATTTAAAGTTTTTTAAGGTAAATTTGGGANCAATGTTCCAGCCCAATATTTAAAGTTTTTTAAGGTAAATTTGGGACACAGTTGTATAAAAAATATAGTACTTTGGACAAAATATTTTTTCCCAACAATCTAAATCTGTAAATTCAGGTGTGTCTCTTACTCAGGGGCAGGTTGTACATGGGTAAATACGGTAAATAGTGGTCCCTTACCCTGCTATTCAGTTTTCAATACAAAAACTATGGCCACAACTGACATTTAAGATGATTGTGCGTACATCGGCTGTGCACTTTTTGTTGAACAATGGAATTAAAATGCAATGCTTTATTTATAGCAACAGAAAAAAAAACACATTATTTTGCTCCTTTAAAACAAAATGCATCTTTTTTTTGTAGATTAAATGGAATAAAAAATGTGNAAAAAAAACACATTATTTTGCTCCTTTAAAACAAAATGCATCTTTTTTTTGTAGATTAAATGGAATAAAAAATGTGGCTGGGAAGCTATTTTAGATCTATGAAGTGAACTTGGGTTGCTATAAAAAAGAATGCAATGAAATTATTTGCATCCAAAAGCACCATAATCTTTTTTGGCAGAGTGAAATAATACATTTGTTTTGATGGAAAACCATTTTAAAATGAAGGTAAAATTAAACTTCTTAATGAAATTAAATTTCCTACTGAAGTGGTGATTCAACCTGTGGCCTCATTTTTCAAAATGTTAAGTATCCAGTATCGAAAAGCAAAGTTACAGAATCTATCAAAGTATCGGTATTGGGAAAGTTTGGGTATAGACCCATTGCTATTTACAAAGTACCATTTTATCCCGGCTTTTTTTTAAACAATATCTCTTTGTAATTACGTAATAATTTTCTTCACTGAAATTACTAACTGTGCATTAATATCGTGGAGCTCTATTGTTAAGGGTTTTAAAATATGAATTTCAAAATAAAGTACATCCATTGCCAAGTATAAAAGTTGAGGCTTTAATAACGTACATTATTACGAGATTTTACTGTAATAGTGAACGTACTGCCTATCAACAAAAATTGTAACCATTACGTTCTACCTTCCTCCTGTTTGGCTGTCGCTTGGCACAACACAAACTGGCTTCCTCGCCTTTCATGCCATGCAAGTTAGGAGGAACCGCTCTGTTCATAACTTCCGCTGTCTTTGAGCACCGTCATTAGCTGTTGCTCTTGACCAGGTGCAATATCACCTGCTCCCCTTTCGTGTCCGACAGGAGAGGAAGTGGTTGCCTAGCAACCAGAACATTGTAGCATTCTCCCGCTCTTGGCTGCCCCGAGGAAGGCGAATAAACTCTCCGTATCTGTATATAGTATATATTGTGTACCAGAAGACTGTGGATGTGTGCGTGTGTATGTACAATGGAAACACTAAAGACGGTGTGACATAGCTTTATTTGCCTGCGCCTACAGCAATCACCGTGACAGCGGCGCTTCCAAGTGGAAGAAAACGGCGGTAGTAATCAAGATGGTGGGCCAGTAAGGTGTGCTATGGTGCACCAGTTCGTTTTTTAGTTGTTTTGTTGAAAGTATTAGGTCCCCAAGCATATCTGAGCTCACATTTTGGTCCTCTGGGCCGGATGGTTCCGGCAGTCGCTAGTTTCCTTGGTGTTGGTGTTGATAATTGCATGGTATATTCGTGTTGCAAACAAATCAACGAGTGTACGATGGAATCAGCATTTCAAGATTTTAGATCGGGGAAAATAATTGTGTTTGTGTTCTAGCGGGTGTTTTCGGATGCTAGGATATAATATTCACACCATCTCCAAGTGCTTCCAGTCGCATGCGGAACATAAAATGGTGACATTGCAGCGCCACTTTCTTGCTCGTGGATTGAAGGTTAGTGTTGTTTTGTTTCGCACAATTATTTGTGTTTGTTATCATGGCGGGCACGGCTAAGCTTAGCCAAATGCAGTGTGAAATGTGCTTATAATCTCGCTCGGACAATATCAACTAACCAAACGAAAATAAATATATTTTTGGCTAATATACGCAATCTTTCAGAGGTTAGGCAAACATTTGAAAAGGATTGTGTTACGTCAGAAGCCTCATCGGAAAAGCCAGAAAATTTCAGTTTGGAGGTACATTCAGCCAGAATGATTAATTTTGAAGAGCAATACTACACAGTTATGGCAACAGCAGAGTCGCTCAGCATTGTCAATGCCACAAGGAGGTGCGCTCAGTTCACAAGTGGCCCTGCTGAAAACTCACTTGCCTCAGTTTGATGGGAATTTAAAATGTTGGGTGAGTTACTGTAATTTATTTACAACGTTGATGATGAATCACCCTGGCTTATCAGCTGTTGAAAAGTACGCTTACTTGAAGACTTCACTAAGTGGCGAACCCTCGAGTCTTATTCAGGCTCTTCCCAATTCGGAAGTAAATTTTCATATTTCTTGGGACACGTTAGTAGCTCGGTACTACAACAAACACCCAATTGTTGGCGCCTTGCATGTGGATTTTATTTTGGATGCCCCTTCTGCATGTGTGTACCGTTGCAAACACAATGGGAGAGGACTCTCTCCAACAGCGAACTTCCCACCATAGGGAAGATCATAAAATTTTCTGGAAAAGCACTGTCAGTGTCCGGAGATGGTGACTTGCTGCCGGACACACACTACTCTAGTGCAACCTAAGTCAACGGTAGGCATAGCGCCAGTAACCCCTAACCCACGACAACTGCGCTTCAGCAACTTTCTTATTGATTCCCGTAAGTGTGCCCTCTGCAAAGACTTGCACGCCATATACAAGTGCCNCCCCTAACCCACGACAACTGCGCTTCAGCAACTTTCTTATTGATTCCCGTAAGTGTGCCCTCTGCAAAGACTTGCACGCCATATACAAGTGCCCTACATTCTTATTGACGGGTCCTAAGAAACNCGTAAGTGTGCCCTCTGCAAAGACTTGCACGCCATATACAAGTGCCCTACATTCTTATTGACGGGTCCTAAGAAACGCTTTGGTTCCGTGAAGGACAAGTTATGCCTGAATTGTATACAAGCAGGGCATCTGTTCAAGGATTGTTCATCATCCTCATGTCATCGTCAGTCTAGGCGTCACTCATTATTGCACTTCACAGCAGGAAACGACTGAGGAGGGCGATTCCTGGGCGGAAGGTGAGGACCCTTCCGCGAACTTCCCAAAAATGTGTTGTCTTCAGTTGCAGGTAATAGCAAGCTAGCAGCTACGGTTATGTTCTCAACTACCATAATAGGTATTCAAGACTTATCTGGAAACTTTCGAACTGTAAGGGCCCTTTTTGATTCGGGCAGTCAGGCCCATTTTACTACGGACAATTGTTTGTCTAGGTTAGGAATTGCCCGCAAAAGAATGTGAGCGAAGCTTCGTGGCCTGTCTTTAACACCATTGAGTGCCACTAAAGTAATGGCAGCCTGTTATAAAGCAAAGACGACAGGACACCCCTAGCTTTGAAATTGAGGCTTTTGCTTTACCTTGCATTACTGGATGTATTCCCAGCACACCAATCAAAGGGGGCCTTCGTCTCGCATAAAGCACGTGCAACTCGCATATGAAGATTATAATGTGGTACAACTAGTTGACATGTTCATTGGAGCAGAGCTGTTCCCACATATTCTCGCAGGTCGCAAACTAGAGGGCCATCCACGAACACCCGTGTCATTCGACACACAGTTTTGGTGGATACTGATGGGACGTATGCAACAGAACTCTCCAGCTCATGTCCAAAGTGTCACTTCACTATATGTGTCTTCTGTAAAGCTTCCCCCACATTGGAGAATATTGTTAAGAAATTTTGGGGACTAGAAGAGTTACCAGTTGCAAAGGATCTCCACTCACCAGATGATGAGGCATGCGAGAGGATCTTCATTGCAACTCACACTCGTGACAGTACAGTGAGGCTTTACCCTCCAAGTCACCTGACCCTGACCTAGGAGACTCCGGAATGTCTGCTCGTAGGTTCCATTCACTGGAACGTAGGCTCAGAAAGGACCCATTACTTAAAGCAGAGTATGTGGCGTTCATGAAAGTCATAAAAAACCTATTTCATATCTCACCAGTGTGTTTTGAAGCCTGACAGCACCACCACAAGACTTTGGATGGTATTTGATGCCTCGTCCAAAACAGCTGCAGGCACATCCCTAAACAATACCAGATTTACTGGTCCAAAACTACATAGGGACATTTTGNTTCGTCCAAAACAGCTGCAGGCACATCCCTAAACAATACCAGATTTACTGGTCCAAAACTACATAGGGACATTTTGACTGTTCTTAGTTTTCTAACGCATGCAATTGTTGTCACTGCAGACATAAGACAAATGTATCTGCAAATTTAGGTCCATCCCGAGCATAGAAGATACCGGTGTGTATTTTGGAGGGAAGTACAAGACAAGCCTGTTGATGTGTACCAGTTGTACACAGTAACTTACGGAGTGTCATCATCTCCCTACCTGGAAATTTGCACTTTACATCAATTAGCAAAGGATCCGCAAGGNCAGTAACTTACGGAGTGTCATCATCTCCCTACCTGGAAATTTGCACTTTACATCAATTAGCAAAGGATCCGCAAGGCAATTTTCCATGGCTGCTAATGCCATGCTCAATGATACGTATGTATACGATGTAGTTAGTGAGGTCAGATGATTTGATCTCAGCCATGCATCTCAGGCAGGAACTGCAACAGCTGCTTTTTAAGGGTGGTTTTCAGCTGANTCAGATGATTTGATCTCAGCCATGCATCTCAGGCAGGAACTGCAACAGCTGCTTTTTAAGGGTGGTTTTCAGCTGAGCGAATTTGCTAGCAACTGTTCGACGGTGTTGGAAGACCTGCTCCCATAAGATCTACAACAGCCACACGAATCATTTAATTTTGATAAAGATTCAAATTTTAAGGTGTTGGGCTTACGGTGGAAACCGGCATCAGACACTTTCACATACAACCTGCATTTCAGACCTTCAATGTTCACCAAACGAAGTATACTAGCTAACGTGGCCAGTGTTTTTGACCCATTAGACTAGTTAGCACCCCTCACCATCCTTGCGAAACAGCTGATACAGCAACTCTGATTGGCTGAGGTGGAATGGGATGGCCCGGCTCCGCCGGATGTTGTGGCCAAATGGAAGACCATAGTAGAAGAGTTCCCTTGCTGTGCCAACATCTCAACTGAGTGTTGTATCGTTTCAGATAATATACAGTCAGTGTTCCAACAGACAGCTGTGTCATGGTGGCATCATGTACCGTCGGCACAGAATCCCGCAGATTCTGACTCTAGTGGAGACTCTCCAGCTAAGTTGCTTGAACATACATTGTGGTGGCATGGGCCATCGCGGTTGCAGGAATCTGAGGAGTCGTGGCCGCATTCTGCAGCAGTTATAGCAGGACCTAGCGACGAGCGGAAAGTAGTAGTTCTTCGAGAAAGGGTGGAAAAATCCCCTTTCGAAGAGCTGCTTTCTTGGTTCTCCAGTCTGCACTCTCGCCCCAGCACACTGCAATCTGTGCTTCAGGGAGTTCTCGATATTGGGTGCCAGGAACATGATTTGGCAGCAGATCCACAAGTGTTTGAAGTGCTTCAGAGCACGACCAAAATTTGCTCTGCCCCCTCCCCCTNCATGATTTGGCAGCAGATCCACAAGTGTTTGAAGTGCTTCAGAGCACGACCAAAATTTGCTCTGCCCCCTCCCCCTTCCTTGCCAAGGCCCCAGGGAAAGTCTTCATGCTCCCCATGATTCTCAAGCGAAACCCTTTTTGCATTCTGGTGTAGGTTATGGTGGTCCAATCACTATCACCATGGCAAGAGTAAAGAAGTCTCGTATCCTCCAGTCATACATCTGTTTATTTGTTTGTTTGGCAACCACGGCAGTACACGTGGAACTNCATGATTTGGCAGCAGATCCACAAGTGTTTGAAGTGCTTCAGAGCACGACCAAAATTTGCTCTGCCCCCTCCCCCTCCCTTGCCCAGGCCCCAGGGAAAGTCTTCATGCTCCCCATGATTCTCAAGCGAAACCCTTTTTGCATTCTGGTGTAGGTTATGGTGGTCCAATCACTATCACCATGGCAAGAGGAAAGAAGTCTCGTATCCTCCAGTCATACATCTGTTTATTTGTTTGTTTGGCAACCACGGCAGTACACGTGGAACTCGTGTCAGATTTGTCAACGGATGCACTCTTAGCTGTTTTCCGTCACTTTGTTGCCCATAGGGGATGCTGTACTCATCTATACAGCAATTGCGGCACTAATTTTGTGGGGGTGAATTGCTAACTATCAGCTCAGTCAGACTTCTTGGAAAATACTGGAAATCAGAAGCTTTTTTGCAGATCATTTGGAAGAGCAACGTATCCCCTGGCACTTTAAACCCCATTTCTGTGCCCCACTTTGGAGGACTGTGGGAGGCAGGGATAAAGTCAGTCAAGTCTCTTCTGTTTAAGGTGATAGGGGAGCAGCTGCTCAAGTATGAGGAATTATATAATATTTTAGCTCAAATTGAGTCTATTTTGAATTCTTGACACCTTTCTGCCCAGTCCAATGATCCAAACGATCTGGCACCCTTGACACCCACTCATTTCTTAACCCTTGGTCCTCCACAAGTGATACCTGATGAGGAGTTAACTTCTATCCCAATGAACAGATTGTTGCGGTGGAATCGGGTGCAACAGATAACGCAGTCTCTCTGGAAGCAGTGGCACATGGAGTACCTCCATCAACTCCAGCCGAGGAAACAATGGACGAGACCGGAAGCCAATTTGGAAAAAGGCATTCTAGTATTAGTTATGGATTCAAACACACCCTCCCGACAGTGGCGTCTAGGAAGAGTGTTCAATGATGGTGTGGTGCGGGTTGCAAAAATGTGCACTCAGCAAGGAATTGTCAAATGTCCTGTAGTGAAATTATGCCTCTTGCCAACTCAGTGAACTTGAAATGTGGGCATTTCAAGGTGGGCGGGATATTCAATATCTGCATATTTTTTAAAAAAAGTGTACTAGAAGAGACTGTGGATGTGTGTGTGTGTGTGTGTGTACCGTATTTTATCGCATATAAGTCGCACATTTTATTTAAAAAATGTTATTAAAACTCGGGGTGCGACTTATAAGTGAGAAAAATTCCTCCAGCCCCGCACTAACTTTTCATTTACTCCAAATTCACCGCCCACGGCTCGATTTCCAAACTCTTCAGCGAACAAAATCACTTTCATTTTGAAACCTGCGGTGAAGTACATCGCTTTTCCATCAGGAAACTGTCGCACTTCTTCACTGCCACAACCTTAAAACAACAATACGTGCGGCGCAAAGACGACATAAGAGAAAGACGTGTAAGTCACGGCTAACATTTGGTACTCAAGAATCAACGCTAATGTGCTGCTATCTCTGTACACTCCACAGAAAACTTTCGAAAATAATTGATTGTCAGTTATTGAGCAAGAATCGATTCCTTTTGATTAATTTAAAATAATTTTTTCTGTTAAGGATTGCGAAGAGAATTACGTAACGGAAATATTCAAATGCCTTTCTATATTTTGCACGTTTATTTAAAACTTACAAAGATAAACTGCAGAAATAACGACTAGGTTTTTGCTTTCAACATAAATCGTTAGAAATACTTTAAATATATAAAAAGAAAACTCGATAAAATTTTTGTCGTAAAAATATTAATTCAAATTAAATTACATGTTTATAAGTTATTTCTTTTTTTCAATAAATATATGAACTCCGGCAGTCTAGGCTGCATCTTGAGCGCTATATCAGAACATTCCAGACGAACTACTTCCAACAAACTTGCAGCGCACTGTGTCTGCGCTGTACGCTTGGTAACACTGCTTGCTTGCAAGGACACAGCTGCCACATGACCTTCACCAAGGTCGCGTGCATCAGCCACCCATGGCGCAGGCCTTGTTGTACAGGATTTACAACAACGATGAGCGCAACCTATAAACGATAAATACATTTTTTTTTTTTAACATCCTTTGAAAATAATGGTGCCATCTATATGCGCAGGCGACTTATATGCGATAAAATACGGTATGTACAATGGAAACACTAGACTATGTGACTTGGCTTTAATTGCCTGCGCCTACAGCAATCATTGTGACAGTGGCCTCTCCCAGTGGAAGAAAATAGCAGTAGTAATCAAGATGGCAGGCCAGTCAGTTGTGCTATGGTACACCGGTTTGTTATTTTGTTGAAAGTATTCAGTCCGCAAGCGTATCGGCGCTCACAACCTCCATACAAGCTCGACTATCTTCAGGTGCAACGTGTGTCTGCCTGAACTGCTTCGACTGGTTCCTTCTACACTTTGTCAAAGGCAAATGCTAACGGAATCACCCTCGCTCCAAAATTGATTCTGGAGGTGCTTTCGGAATAGGGTGCCTCTCTACATGTTGTGGCACAGCTACAGTGCTGAAAAGGATGCAACTTTTACACAATGAGTGAGTTGAGAAGTTCTTGTGAGGGTTTCACAGTGAGGTCTTGAGTGTCGAGGAAGGTGAAGTGAGGTAAGACAAAGCAGCAGCAGAATGCAAGGGCGGGGGTAAAGGGAGTAACCAAAGAAAACCTGCCAGGCAACAGCAACGTTTGCCACGTGCTAAAATCCAAGTGACCCGCCAGGAATCTAGCATGGTTCGTCTTCGCAGGAGGCAAGTAATCTGACCAACACACCACTGCGGCCCCCTTTTGGCAGTCAAAATTGTTTACTCTTTTCAGCACTTGAAAATTATGGTGCACTCTTATACAATAGTGACCATTATGCGATTAAATATGACGCATGCATAAAATTGGCAGGGAAATCTTATTAACGCTCAACATTATCTCATCTGCAAGGAAATCTACCGGAGAGAGGGGAGCAAAAGTTCAAATATAACTCGCTAATAAGCTACATTCATATTTGATAGACCAGAAATGCTGGCAACAGAAAAGAACTTACTACAGCAATCACTGTTACTACCAACACACGAAAGCCGCAAAAGAAAAATTTTCTTTGATTATAAGACAAAACTTGTGCAACTAGTTTCCAATATAGAAACTTTAAAACTTGATACACCCGCAAAGCTAAAACAAGCATATATAAACTCAAGGAAACTAAAACTGCAATAATGTCACAATGCTTCTTTTTTTTTTATTTTATGATAGCTCAGGAAAGAAACAATTTTTTTTCTTGAACAATTACAGTAATTCCACTGTACGGTTTGTCTTTATTCATCACACTATCAAAACAAAAATTATATATGTTCTCTGTATACTCTGTATAAAGTACGTTAAAGCATCATTCATCCTGTATCTTGCACTCATGTTCAATGATAAACCTATGTATGTTCATGCTAGTTATTTACTAAAGAGGCACAAACTTTCAATGAAACGAGGTAGTACCCATTATTCTGTGTCACTCATGCAGAAAGAAACAACGAGGACAATGACATTTATAAGCTGGTAGCAATATTGCTGTTGTCTTTACTATAATATTCAGCACACTTAAGCTCCACTAAAATCTGTTGTGATAAACAGTCCACGTTAATGTAATGTACAGCTTCAACATTGACAACATGCTTTCCATTTTTATTATAAATAATACACTTCATATACAAAAATTTTCTATACATATTTGGAGCACAAATTCTTTCTAATGATTCTGTCAACATCATTATATTTAAGTAAATACAGTACACTATGTTACACAAATTACACAGGTAATTACATTAAATTACGGTAAATGTTTTTACACATAACACTTGCAAACAAATAATTCCTTTTTCTTCGGTAAACATAATTTACTACCTGTCTAAATTTGTGAACACCAGAAAATAAATATATACATATATTCTGCTTATTTATATATTAAATGCCCTTTTAATACACTAGTTACATGCTCGTAAACTACAAATTCACAACAGATGAGACATTATATTCGGCAATGCTTGGCGGCAAGACGAGCCCTAGTTACAGACACATCAAGAGAACTGGACTGGACGCATTGTCTTGAGGCACAAATACAAACCAAGTTCTTACACCCGTGTCTTTTGCAGAGTCTCAACTTATCAGTCACAAAACTACATTTCCTCAACGCAACTCGTGACAAGAGTTTAAATTCAAATGAAAAAAAAAAATCTAAACAAAGAAATTCAACACTTTAGCTGCCACAGCTAACTAATTCAGCATGTCACATCAATATTCTCAAAATTCATACTTAATGTAGAGAGCTAGCAAAGATGCCAAAAATGAATGTTTCTCCACAGAACTCCACAAAAAAATTTCACAACTACTACATTCACATTTTCATCTTCAAGAAGCAGTTTGATTCAAAATTTNACTTAATGTAGAGAGCTAGCAAAGATGCCAAAAATGAATGTTTCTCGACAGAACTCCACAAAAAAATTTCACAACTACTACATTCACATTTTCATCTTCAAGAAGCAGTTTGATTCAGATTTTTTTTTTTTTATAAAGCACAGTAACATCTTTAAATGTTANTTTTTTTTTTTTATAAAGCACAGTAACATCTTTAAATGTTATGTCATACCTTAAAAAGCATGACAACTGTGTTATAAAAATGCATGTAAAAATTAAGTCAATAAGCCAATTATTTTTCAACTCCCAGTGATTTTGATCAACAATTTTCACAGGACTTCTATTATTAGTTGAACATTTAACACAAGAATTACTGTAATATAGATTTTATTTTATAAATCACTAAAAACAATTTCTTCACTCTGAGTGAAGAATCAACCATGTCATTAATTTTAACTAACAACAATCAAGTACGAAAGATTACAAAAACATCTTTAAATAATTTTTTCATATATGAAATGTTTGACTATCTATTGAACATTGCTGTAGTAATGGAAAATATAAATTTCCCACTCACATAATTATGAGCATTCAAGCAAATAAACTGAAAAAAAGTGTAACAATTTTTTTTAACCCATAATCAAGAAAGATGATAATTTAATTTTGATGTTGAAGGAAAATGCATGGGAACATGAACTTTCAACATACAGAGCGTTGCACAAATATAAAAAAAAGTGTGCTAATATGACGGTGCTTAACAACATGTTATGGTGGTGTAGCAGGCTTCGGGTGGGAGCCGTTCACTTCACCCCAACGTGTCTCAAAAAACATTCTCATGTTGTGGCCGGCCTTTCCAACAGGCGAGTCATCTTCGTTGAATGTCTCGCAGTTGTTGAAAATGAGACGGACATCTGCACAGAACTCCTCACGAGACTTGTACCTGAAACACATCACACAGCATATTTCACATGCTCTGTTATCAAACACGTACACACACACGCACACACGCGCACGTGCACACACACTCACGTGCGCGCGCACTCTCAGAGAGCTGTGGAGCAGGGTGCCGGTGGCCAACGGGTCTATACAGAGTTACGAGAGGAAACCACCACCTAAAAGCACATGCTACTGCTACAACAAGCCTGTGACAACAAACCTTTCCAGTTCTGCACCAGAATACCGTCCAGGCTATTTCACAGTACCTCAGGCAAATTCCTCCTTACTTTCTACCCTGCCTCAAAAATTGCCTCAGCCACCTCCATATCACGCTAGATAACCTTTTAAGGTATTTTAGACTAACATCTGTCTAAAAAAAATTTGTAGGTTATAAAAGTAAAAATATAAAACCTAGCAAAAAATTAAAAATTTGCTAACTCTTTTTTAATTTGTCTGAGAGAGCGAATTTGGGTTAACATTTGCGAGATGGTAGTTGTAGTTCTTATCACAATTTGGACGTCATAGCTAATATAACTGGAACTAAAAATAATTCAGGAAACTTGATAGACAACGCACTTTTATCCACCAATAACACACCAACAACTATTGCAAAGCAGTAATTCTGCTATTACTGATACCACACAGTTCGAGTTGGAAATTTGTGGCATGGAATAATGTAACAATTGCTTAAAATCTATTCACGCTCGTCCCGCTTGCTTTCTTTCTTTTCTTAATACAATATAGTAACAACACGGAAACGAAACAGGTTTGCGGGAGAACAACATGGCGTGTAATGGACATAGACGAACGATTACTGGCCCAATACAAATTACTAGTAATCAAAACACTGTACACAAAATATAAGGTACTTTAAAAATTATGCAGAGCTCACGAAAAAATTAAAATATTGGTATCTTTTCGTAAATTTGTTATTTGACACACAAAAGCTATTTTTTTGTGGCTGATAATGCTTCGGGAAAGAGCGGACAGATAGCGTGCATGGCATGGCCGGGCGAGTTGTGANCTATTTTTTTGTGGCTGATAATGCTTCGGGAAAGAGCGGACAGATAGCGTGCATGGCATGGCCGGGCGAGTTGTGAGCCAAGAGCTTCACTCAACAGATAGCAGCACGTTAGCCTGCCTCTTAATCCAGTCTCTTTAAAAGTTGACTTTTCTTCTATTACTGGCTCGAAACAACACGAATTTGACATATATTTTGTCANGATCCAGTCTCTTTAAAAGTTGACTTTTCTTCTATTACTGGCTCGAAACAACACGAATTTGACATATATTTTGTCAAACTATTAGAAAAAATAATCAACAATACCATGCAATATTTCTGTATGCTTTTGGAATTTATATCAAGCACTTATGGAAAGCATGGATGGAGAGTGGGGATACAACGTGAAAAGAACTCTCAAGGTTTTGAAGTTGGTATCATTTGGATATGGATCGTTTTATTGTGCATTTCATTTTGAACACCTATACATTGCTACTTTATCATGAAGTTTAGTTTGTAACTCTAACANTCGTTTTATTGTGCATTTCATTTTGAACACCTATACATTGCTACTTTATCATGAAGTTTAGTTTGTAACTCTAACAGTCACTGTTTTGTGACCACGTAAAATCCAATGTTTTAATTAATCTAGGAACTCTTTCTCTTATCACGTATTTTCTGATTGTCTAATGTGTGATGGCAGTGCACTCAGAAAAGCCAACATAATATTAACTTTTGTTCGTTTGTGCATCAGCTGATACAGAATTTTGTAANTCGTTTTATTGTGCATTTCATTTTGAACACCTATACATTGCTACTTTATCATGAAGTTTAGTTTGTAACTCTAACAATTGCTGTTTTGTGACCACGTAAAATCCAATGTTTTAATTAATCTAGGAACTCTTTCTCTTATCACGTATTTTCTGATTGTCTAATGTGTGACGGCAGTGCACTCAGAAAAGCCAACATAATATTAACTTTTGTTCGTTTGTGCATCAGCTGATACAGAATTTTGTAANCGGCAGTGCACTCAGAAAAGCCAACATAATATTAACTTTTGTTCGTTTGTGCATCAGCTGATACAGAATTTTGTAAATGGCACTTTGTTTGTTTCGTATACATCAAATTGCCACTCACAGACTGTCGTAATCTTGCCAATTTACATGAGACGGACAATATTTTCGTGCTATCCACTATGGACCATTGAGAAAAGTCGGAATAACAGGGAGCAGAGTGCAAACTGTAAACAGCAGGGTGGACTCACGTGCAGTCCTGTAGCTTCCTCTTGATGGTGCTCAGGTCCATGGGGCTCTTGATGATCTTGCGGTAGGTGGGGAACTGCTTGGTGTTGACAGGCAACAGGAAGGGCCACGCCTCGTCGTGGCTCTCCAGGTCCTCGAGGACGATGCGGCACGGGTTCAGGTCCTTGGCCAGCTTCTTGCTGCGCTCTCGCTCCTTCTTGCCTGGGGTGCTGGGCGGGGACGGCGCCGACGTCAAGGAGGCTCCGTCATCTGTCGCAGGACAGCCTCCTGGCGTCGCTGGCGGCCTACCACACCCACACACGTACATTCCCCCCGACTGTCCAGCTACAAGTAAGCCCACTATATGCAGTTCATATTATATAAGTATGCATGAAATAAAAGTTTTAAAAAAAAATCACTGCCCTTTAACTGCATACAATATAACCCTTTTTTATACACCCCCTGGTTTTACACTTTCCTGAATTTTGCAATATTTTTTTGTCCCGTAAAAAGTATAAAAAAGGGGTTTCACTGTATAATATGCTATTGTATATTGTATACACTGACATGCAAGCCGCCCATTAAATTGGCAGCAAATTATGTAAAACAGTTCCAAGTCTTGATGTACTGCGAGTGTAATANACATGCAAGCCGCCCATTAAATTGGCAGCAAATTATGTAAAACAGTTCCAAGTCTTGATGTACTGCGAGTGTAATAATAAACTTTATTGAAAATCATGTGGGTGTTTTTACTTATACACAATCGTGTGTAACTTTACACATTACTAGAACATTTTCATTCCTAACCTCACTCAACTGAAGAATACACGCAGATGAATGGCGGAACCATTAAATAACAACATGTTTGATGCAACTTGGTGCTGTAACTCTAGCGTGCACGAATGCCAGTAATTATCTTGGAGTTTATGTGATGTATGCACACGTTAAAATTATTAACACTTTGCTAGAACTTATGTTCAAGTAGCAAAAATATAATCTTAACNACATGCAAGCCGCCCATTAAATTGGCAGCAAATTATGTAAAACAGTTCCAAGTCTTGATGTACTGCGAGTGTAATATTAAACTTTATTGAAAATCATGTGGGTGTTTTTACTTATACACAATCGTGTGTAACTTTACACATTACTAGAACATTTTCATTCCTAACCTCACTCAACTGAAGAACACACGCAGATGAATGGCGGAACCATTAAATAACAACATGTTTGATGCAACTTGGTGCTGTAACTCTAGCGTGCACGAATGCCAGTAATTATCTTGGAGTTTACGTGATGTATGCACACGTTAAAATTATTAACACTTTGCTAGAACTTATGTTCAAGTAGCAAAAATATAATCTTAACNTGTGATGTATGCACACGTTAAAATTATTAACACTTTGCTAGAACTTATGTTCAAGTAGCAAAAATATAATCTTAACTACAATTCATTGAAATATGCATCAAACTAACCAACTGATAATTGTGAATTATTGGATTAGCCAAAGAAATGTCTAAAAGGTTTTTATGCAAATAAACAAAAATATTCTAGCAGCATTTTATTTTAATCACACCAACTGGCTGCAATTTTTAGATTTTAACATAGGGTAAGTTATTATTTTGAACAAGTACTCACGTGGACAAGGCTACGTCGCTGCTCTCGCTCTCACGGTGAGACTTGCTGTGCGACGTCGACCTGCGACTGCTGTTCCTTTTCCGTGGCTGCTTTGACTGGCATGTGGGGCAGTACCACTTCCCCCTCGGCACCTGCCACACCACAAACACAACTTCATTCACTACTGCCAATCCACCACACTGTAACATTCCTTTCTGTATAATGTGTGTGGTAACGCTACATCAATGTGGTTCAGACTGTCGCTTGTTTACCTACCAGCGCTTGCCTATGCCTGAGCACTAACCTTGTCAAATGCCCCGCCGTAGAGCAGAGATAGCAAAGACTGAGAAGATAGCAGCTGCTCAGACTCAACGATATGTGGGTAAGGGTCTATACTCAATGGCGTGAGGAAGCTGCTCGTCGATGATCCCCTCCACCTGGTAGACACCATCCTGGGCCAGCAACGCAAGCTTAGCAAGGTCATCATACCACCCAGGATACTTATATATAGAGACCAGTATCACCCTCGACACCAACCCCGCCTATGCTGCCCAGAGCCCATCAGGTCCACTCCAGCTACAGCAGCCAAATGTCGGTTCTCGTTCCTCAGGCTTCTGCCATTGGCTAAGTCTACTAATACTGCCACAGCATTCGCCCCTACTTGTGCTACTACTCGCCCCACTGCCCTCTCGGCACCTCCATGGGGGTTTCAATATTTTTCTCATTACTTTGAATTTAATTACATGTCCTTACTGGCCCGATGCCAGATGCAGCAATGTGAATTCCTTCTATTGTCAACTTTTGAGGATCCTCTACCACTAACTTCCCTGCAGCTGTATTTCTGCAATTTTCTTGTCACAGTCTTGCCCCTCACCTCGTGATTTTACCAGAAAAAAATTATGGTCTTCTGTTTTTGTGATTTTTACCTCCACTGTTGTATGTGTCTGCACACTTTGTCTCTTCTGGACAGCCAATGACATCTATTTCCATTATTCTAATAATTTTGTTCATCTTTTGTTTGGCACCTTTGCATACTTCATGTAGCATTGTTCAAACACTTTTGACCTCGGTGTGCTGCCAGCATATCGTGTTCGTGCTGAATTGTGGCAGCGATGGTACTTTTTGGTTTATGATGTGGTAGTATATAAGTTGCCATCATGTGGTCAGTACTATTACATAAAATTTATAGGTTGTTTTAATATTTTTTATTATTATTTTCTAATGTTCATCATGGTAGACTTCAATTAGATTTTCTTCTGTTAAGTCTCTGTGATGAGTAAAACTAAAGAACGTATTTAAACTTTCATTAATTTTGCAGTTTGTTGTGAGTTACTAGTAAAGGTTCACAAACCCAGCCCATCAAAATTTTATGGTTTGTGGGTCCCATTTGCCCTCCATTTACTGGCTTCTGTTTCCTGGTGTGTGGCTCTGCATAGCCCTTTGAGAGTTCTGTTTACTGGTGCAACTGCATGCACACATCTTAAGATTCCAGATTCCCCAACTTACAGGGAAATGTGTGTGAATCCATCTCCACATCCTTGACTCCCAAATGCTGTACGCTCTCCATCAGGACAGCTAAATCTGAATGGACCTTTTGTTAATTCTGGGCCAACTATNGACTCCCAAATGCTGTACGCTCTCCATCAGGACAGCTAAATCTGAATGGACCTTTTGTTAATTCTGGGCCAACTATGTATTAGAATTTACCTTTAAAAACAACATTTTTATAAACCAAGAATAATTGTGGACATGGGAGAGATTTTGGTGGCTCTTAACATAAGAGGTCTTGAGAGCCAACGAGGATGAAGGCAGACAAGAATGAGCGGCACACTGCAATGCAAGAGGAGAAGAATTGGGAGATTCCCGAGAAAACCCGCCGACCAGCTGCATCATTCGGCACGATTCCCATGTGCATAAACTCCAGAGCAATCGTGCTAGAAATTGAACACTCTTGGCCTTGGTAGGAAACTACCACTCTAGCTACTCCACCACCACAGTCCCTGGGAGGAAGACAAGTAGAAAGGGAGGGGGCAGAAGTTACGGTGGGCTAGAGGGGGAAAGAAGACGAGGGGAAAGAAGACGAGGTGGTAGAGAGGGAAAAGAATACGAGGTGGTAGAGAGGGGAAAGAAGACATGGTGGTAGAGAGGGAAAAGGAGACGTGGTGGTAGAGAGGGGAAAGAAGACGAGGAGGTAGAGAGGG
>NQII01002615.1:202768-259049 GCA_002778355.1 Clitarchus hookeri | reverse complement strand
AAACCCATTTGTAAGCGATAAATTAACAATTACGTTAAAACTTTAGAACTATTTCCTCTCTTTGTGCTGGCAACCTAACGGCATAACTGTATCCGCGCTCGCCGCTGTTTGTAATGTTATATGCATGTAGTTAACGGCTAGGGTGTTTTTTCAAATGTTGATTTTCAAAAGTTTCTTCCCGTCGTGAACCGACTATAGATAGTGAAATATGTAAATATTTACTTCTAAACATAACCTATACAATTATCATGCCATAAGCATGGAACTCACACGAACAACCATTTTTATGCAATTTTTGTAACAAGGAGACAAAATGAAAATAGATTTTATTGGTAAAGAGAATTTATGAGTACATTCCCACGAACCATGGAATTAGGGGTTCAACTCTGATTGTGTATAGCGAGCTTCATTCCAATGTTTTATTCACAAGAAGGGCAATGCGCCAGCAACATGCATCACAGTAATTGCTAGAAACTCACCAATCTCCATCTGGAATGTTGTCCATCTTGGGCCTGAAGCAGTATGTGTGGTAACCTTTATCACAGCCATCACAAAGAAGCAGCTTGTCTTCATTGTCCCCACTGTGGCAGAACTGGCAGTTCTGAACCATCAAACAAACACATGCAGTGAACTTTGCAAACCCTTGTGTCACTGGATCCATATGGCGTGATTAACTCTTTCGCCTTGAAATGGGTAAAACAAAGATAAAACAACAAATCAGAATTATTGTTTCAATACGATTGTACTCTTTTTAAAAATAAAAACCCTCATGAACACCTTTCCAAAACCATCTGCATGGAAGGAATGGCCTCCAGAAACATATTTGCTTTCAATCAGTAGTCAGGTTCACACACAACACTGTCATAAAATTAATAAATTCAATTGTCATTTTGGGTATGTGGAGGCTTTAATCTTTGACACATTTTTCATATAAGTCATTCCATTATCCACAATCTCCACTGTAAATGGACTGCCTTTGTAGACACTAGGCCATCCCAAAAAGATAATGCCAAAGCAATTTGAGGATAAGAGGTAGTGTACAAAATGACAAACTGTTTATGGGTTAAATTCTTTCATTCTTTCTTACACAACATATACTTAATTTCATAAAGAAATTTGTTACTAGATCATTTTAATTTAATAGTCAGCCTAAAATAATACTAGCTGAAACCTCTCCTGAAAGCATCTTCATATTCTCTCTCTCTTTTGCATGCATGTATGCACACTCGCTCGCAAGTGTGCTCACACTATCACATGTATGCTCAGCACACTATCACATGTATGCTCACTCTCTTTCTCGAATGTGTGCACACTCATCTGGCTTCCTCTTACATGTTCTCGCTATATCTTGCTCGCATGCTCACACACTCGCTTGCCCTCCCTCCTGCGTGTGCTCCCTCTCCCTCCCTCACAACCCCATGCACGCTCCCTCTCCTTCCTGCGCAATCACCCTCTCCCTCCCTTTCCACCCCGTGCCCACACCTGCACACACTCCCTCTCCCATCCTCCTGTGTGCGCTCCCTCCCCCACCCTTTCCATCCCTCACCCATACACTCCCTCTCCCTCCTATGCACACTCTCTCTCCCTCCCGCGTGCACATGCTCCCTCTCCCTCCCAAGCACAATCACTCCCTCCATCTCTCTCGTGCGCTCTCTCTCACTCTCGCACACTCTCTCACTTGCACACTCTCGCTCGTACTCTCCCCTCTCCCTACCTNTCTCGTGCGCTCTCTCTCACTCTCGCACACTCTCTCACTTGCACACTCTCGCTCGTACTCTCCCCTCTCCCTACCTCGCTCACTCGCTCGCACTCTCTTTCCCCCTACCTTGCTCCACTCACTCTCCCTGCCTCGCTCCCCCTCTCACTCTCCCTACCCCGCTCACACTCTTACTTTCTCTCGCTCCCATGCTCACGTTCTTTCGCTTGGCATGCTTACACTTTGTCGCACTCTCTCCCTCTATCTCCCACTATCTCACTCACATTATCATTTTCTAGNTCGCTTGGCATGCTTACACTTTGTCGCACTCTCTCCCTCTATCTCCCACTATCTCACTCACATTATCATTTTCTAGCTTGCCTGCACTTCCGCTCTCCCTCTTGCTCTCTCATTCTCGTTCTCTCGCTCTCCTTCTCTCCCTCTTGCCTCCCTTCTCACCCTTCTGCCTTGGGGCCATGGTGGCTGAGCGGTTAGACTGCTCGCCTCCCACCAAGGTGAACCAGGTTCAATCCCCAGCTGGTTCACTCCGGATTTTCGTAAGTGGGAATCGTAACGGATGAAGCAGCTGGTCGGCGGGTTTCCCCTGCCCTTCCATTGCAGCGCTGCTCCATACTCACTCACTTCACCCTCATCGGCTCTCAAGACCTCGATGTTAAGAGCTGCTCAAATCTCTTCACTCACTCAACAATAGCTCAGAACTCAGACACTGGAGATTAGTTCACCAATTTATAACAAAATCCAGACAGCTGCCAGGCCTCAACATAAGATAATCAGAGCTCCTAACCACACTCATCCGCTATACCAGCAATTTTCCAATTTACCTGCCCCACCCTAGTTCGCCACCCGGCTGCTAGGTTTATTACTAAAAGCGCCCTTCCACCATACTGCAGTATCCTACAACTCATCACCTGATGAAACTGGCTTAGCTAGCGAAACGTCACGATCACGCGACCGCGTGGAAAATGTGTCGTCCTTCTTTGTGTGTGTGTGTGTGNTGGCTTAGCTAGCGAAACGTCACGATCACGCGACCGCGTGGAAAATGTGTCGTCCTTCTTTGTGTGTGTGTGTGTGTGCCTGTCAACAAGTATTACGCTGTGAGTACTTTAATTCCTGTCCTTTTACATATTTTTATATTTTGTTAAAGCACGGTGCACACTGCCTCTGGACAAGCAGGTTGTAACATGGGGATAACAAACAGCACAATGCTCACCCCGAGATGTTCTGTNCACACTGCCTCTGGACAAGCAGGTTGTAACATGGGGATAACAAACAGCACAATGCTCACCCCGAGATGTTCTGTTTCATTTACTCCTGGTTACTTCAATTTATGAAAAAAGTCATGTAAAGATTATCACTCCAATAACTTACTTCAAAAGACAGAACGACTAAAAATTTGAGATCAAAAAATTTGCTAACAGNCAAAGATTATCACTCCAATAACTTACTTCAAAAGACAGAACGACTAAAAATTTGAGATCAAAAAATTTGCTAACAGTAGTAGTAATCAATATTATTTTAACTGGCTGTGTGTTTCATTACACTAAAAGCAACTTCAAAATCTTTAAAAATAAATAAAGAGAAAGTACTTGATAATCAGACATATAGGGGTCAAACTTTTAATGTGTTTGTAGTATACTATAATGTGTTTCACTAAGAACTGCATAGAAATACAGTTTCTTCCAAAAAAAAAATCACAATTTAGATTAATTTTTTAAATAGGAGAATGTTACTTTTAATTTAAACTTTAGTGTTAAGTGTTGCTTTAAAAATGCACATCCTTTAACTCTGGCCTTTCAATAAACATATAGATTAAGAGTTTATTTAAAAATTCAAGATAAAAGCTATTTTACTAAATAGACAAAATTTATCAATTGTTTTTCGAGGAACCAAAAGAAAAAAATTATTCAAGTGAGCCAACAATGCACACGGACTTGGAATCTTATTATGAATCATTATTTATGAGTATGTTATGTAACAGGAAAATTTACACATACACAGAAGTGACAAAAGTCATGGGATAGCAATATGCAAATATACAGATGGCAGTAATATCGCGTATGTATAAATGGGCAGTGCATTTGTAGTCAAGTGATTCATGTGAAAAGGTTTCTGAAGTGATTATGGCCGCACGACGGGAATTAACAGACATTGAACGCGGAATGGTAGTTTGAGGTAGACGCATGGGGCATTCCATTTCGGAAATGGTTAGGGAATTCAACATTCCGAGATCCACAGTGTCAAGAATTTGCCGAGAATACATANGAAATGGTTAGGGAATTCAACATTCCGAGATCCACAGTGTCAAGAATTTGCCGAGAATACATAATTTCAGGCATAATCTCCCACCATGGACAACGCAGTGGCCAACCGCCTCCACTTAATGACAGAGACCAACGACATGTGCGCAGAATGGTCAGTGTTAGCATGCAACACTGCGTGAAATAACCGCAGGAATCAATTTGGAATGTACAACAGATATGTCCGTTAGGACAGTGTGGCGAACTTTGGCTGTACTGGGCTATGCCAGCAGAAGACCGACTCGAGTGCCTTTACTAACAGCACGACATCGCCTGCAGCGCCTCTCCTGGGCTCGTGACCATATTGGTTGGGGACCCTAGACGACTAGAAAATCGTGGCTTGGTCAGATTAGTCCCAATTTCAGTTGGTAAGAGCTGATGGTAGGGTTCGAGTGTGGCGCAGACCCCACGAATCCATGGACCCAAGTTGTCAACAAGGAACTGTGCAAGCTGGTGGTGGCTCCATAATAGTGTGGGCTGTTTTTACATGGAATGGACTGGGTCCTCTGGTCCAACTGAACCGATCATTGACTGGAAAGGTTATGTTCAGCTACTTGGAGACCACTTGCAGCCATTCATGGACTTCATGTACCCAAACAACGATGGAATTTTTATGGATGACAATGCACCATGTCACCGGGCCACAACTGTTCGTGATTGGTTTGAAGAACATTCTGGACAATTCCAGCAAATTATTTGGCTACCAAGATCGCCCGACATGAATCCCATCGAAAATTTATGGGACATAATCGAGAAGTCAGTTTGTGCACAAACTCCTGCACTGGCAACACTTTTGCAATTATGGACGTCTATAGAGGCAGCATGGCTCAATATTTCTGCCGGGGACTTTCAACGACTTGTTGAGTCCATGCCACGTCGAGTTGCTGCACTTCGCCAGGAAAAAGGAGGTCCGACACGATATTAGAAAGTATCCCATGACTTTTATCGCCTCAGTGTATACTATGTCAAGAAATACATGATAAATTATAAATAATGTAAACACTCACCATTTGAGTTATTAAGCTATTTTCAATTGTAGAAATAAGTTATTAAAATAAACACAGTAGGCTATACTTTGTGTAGTATTTACAGTGAAACAAAACTATCATTTCCCCTAACTGTAGAGGAAATAATTCTAGTGGCTTCCATTAAGTTGAAGATTATTTACTCACAGCAGGGTAACATCTAAGCATCTTACTATTTGTAGAATGAAAGCATGCTTTGGACAAAAACTACACTTTTTGCTGTCTGAAATGGTGAAAATTGAAGCCACTCCTTCTCTGATGCAGTAATTTAGGGAAATATGGGAAGATGGCACCATAAGAGAAAGAGTGGCTCAACAACCATGTTTACAGTTAATGTGCGTGAGCTTCTTGTTCCAAGTGCAGTAACCGCCATAGATTGACAATGATCACCTAAGTGACGACCCAGCTAAGGCGAAAGCAAGCTGGGAAGAAAAAGCAACTAGTTGGCTAAGTACAAAAAGTCATGATGGGACAAANACCCAGCTAAGGCGAAAGCAAGCTGGGAAGAAAAAGCAACTAGTTGGCTAAGTACAAAAAGTCATGATGGGACAAAAAGTGATAAATGCAGGAAAATGACAATTCAAAAAACTATCCACGTGGACTCTTGTAAAACTGTTCTAAAGGGAAAATTCTCTGGACTGTACTGTTTGCTAGAAAGTAAGATGAACATTCATTCTCAAAACAATATTCTAAAAGGAATGTTCAGGTTAAAATTACCCCTCAGAACTGCAGATACAAAACAGATTACCATCAAACTTAACATAAAAATGGGGCAGCACAAAAGTATAAGATCTGGCACACAGGACAACAGTATGTTTAACGATTGCTATAACATATGTTATACATTCTCGAAACAATACAGTGTAACTTATTTACAACGAACCCCTTCTACAACGAATTCCCACATATCACCCTGCTGTGAGATAATCTACCAGCTTGACATTGAAGATGGTCAAAGACCTCGAAAGACCAGGAATGTTTCCACAGTGGAACCCATCACCAAAAGGGATCGGAAGTGTGGGTAAGAGGGAAGAAGAAAAGGGTGAAAACCCACGATTTTCTGTTTAAAAAATTGTTGTAGCTTCTTTTTCTTTTTTTACAGACTTTACTATTTTAATTTGATAACCTACAGACTATGCTATTATTTTCTGTGAGATATTACATCAACCCACACCAGCAAACCAGTGGTAGACATTTGGAAGGAGATCAAACCTGCATACATTTTTTAGCACGTACTGTATTTTTTCTTCGGTCCTTTGTAAAACTATCTACACAGGTTCCAAAGTATTTCCATTTTTTTGTATGTAATAATAGAGGTTGAGCACGAGCTTGACTCAAATGTCGGGAACCTCTCATTAGACTCGCTCAGACTCTGCTCAAACTAAAATCCTAGGCTCGCAGACCTCTGCTGTATACCACATCAAAAAAGTGGGAGTAGCCTTATTTCAAGACTGTCACATTCACACAAATGTTGAAATGTTGTATTTCTACAAACACTAGAAGACTGAATGGCATGAACCACTTTTACCCACTGTTACTGTAGCCTTACAAACATGAAAAAAATAGTACAATACTGTGGCATATTTTGGAATTTAAGGAAGCAATAGTACATGTAAAAAAGCTTACTACATTACACCCTACCAATATCTCGTGCAACACAAAATACCAATCATTGAAGAATATTCTCGGCTAATCAAAAAGAAAATACAGTTCATGCTCCCATGAGTGATAAAGTCCACCAACACTGTAGATACAATTCAAGCCATTTCATGGTACTAACCCCGCACATTAACTAAGAGTTGTTCCGATACCGATACCCCAATGCCATTGCCTATACCCCGATACCAATGCCCTTCTCTTTTGTTTGTTGTTCTAGTTCACCATTATTGTGCATAAATATGAGAAATAAAACAAATTAAAAAGAGATTTTCCCAATTTATCTGCAGTATTAACACAACACAAGACAGTAATAATTAAACTAATGTCTGCATTAGAAACATAACAAGCAAAATTAAATAATCACCGGTTTTCAATACATATAAGGTAATTTATTCAGACACAGCATTTCACCAATTGCTCTGTTTATTTCTTTTGCTCGTCTGTCATTCTTTTCATACTTACAATTCTTCTTGAAAGCATCTTTTAGAGTCAGTTGTTTACTCTCACCTAAACATGTACTTTCTTCACTCTTTTTAGATAAATTATGACTGGTAGATGCAAATTAATTTTTTCTTCTTGATTTCTCGATTATAAGCTTGCAGCTTTCAACATATTTTGATGAGCATCACAATGTGTCAGGTGCTTGTTTAGATTTGATGTGGTAAAACTGCTTTTATCTTTACCACCCTGAGACACTATTTTATAGTTCATTTCATATAAGAAGGCCACATTCTGACAGTCAGTGAGTGGCAACTTAAGGTATTCATAACAAACAACGTGTCATTTACAAAATGCTGTATCAGCTGATGCACGAATGAACAAAAGTTAATGTTACGTTGGCTATTCTGAGTGCATTGCCGATGCACATTATACAAGCTGAAAATACGCGATAACAAAGAGTTCCTAGATTAATTAATACATTTTATTTTACGTGGTCATAAAACAGCAGTTTTTAGTTTTAGAAACTAAACTTTGTGATAAAATAGTAATGTATAGGTGTTCAGAATGAAATGCATAATAATACAACCAGTATAGAAATGAAACGCAATCTCGAAACCTCTTTCACGTCGTATACCGCCCTCTCCAACCCCGCTTTTCTTACGTGCTTCGTATTAATTCCAAAAGCATACATAAATATTGCATAATATTGTTAAATTATTTTCTCTAATAATTTTACGAAGTATATTTGAAATACTTTTCGTACCCAGCCAGTAACAACAGTCTGCTTTACAAAGACGCTATCATCGAAAAATCTGTTGTGCGCGCTACCTATTGGCTTATTTGCGAAGCATACGCCATATTGTTCTCCGAAAACCAGCACCTTGTTTCAAAAGGAGTGGGGCACCGCACTCTCACCGCACTAGCACACCATACCTGTAATGTGTGTTGCACTCATGTCTTCCCGCTGCTCCTCTCTACACGTTCCTGCCCTTCCAGTTACATTACGTTTCTGAACGACCGTACAAACGCACACCGAATTTTAGTTTCGAGAACTATTTTGCCGCCTGCCGCACACCCTAGCAGTTCATCAATTGCCGCACAAGGCAGCACCTCCTAGACGCGCTTACTCGCCGGACCAGCTATGTGGCCAATCAGCTGATGGNATCAATTGCCGCACAAGGCAGCACCTCCTAGACGCGCTTACTCGCCGGACCAGCTATGTGGCCAATCAGCTGATGGTGGAAGGATACGCAGTCAGATGTAGTCAGATGCAAACAGTGGCGCGACTTTCACCGAGCTGTCAAAAAGTGGCCTTCTTATATGGTACGGACCATACCACACTGGTTGCATTTTGTTTTTTGCAGAGTCGTGTCCGTTAGCGTCAAGTATTTAAAGACCACAGATACAGACTTAATAAGTTTCACTAATAGTAGATACAGACGGTAATTGCATACGCCGGCTTTCAACTTTTATCAATTCTGTGTCTTTTCACTTGCTCGTTTGTAGTAATATATTGTTGCTATGATTTGTTTACATTTTTATGCGCATCTTATTGCAGCTCGCCGTCTGGAACATAAATACTTTCAACAGTTACAGGCTGCGATTATTATTTCCTGCAGTGAAAGTTATCTTTAAAATATTTTCAAACAGCTCACAACATATTCNAGTTACAGGCTGCGATTATTATTTCCTGCAGTGAAAGTTATCTTTAAAATATTTTCAAACAGCTCACAACATATTCATTTAAGTATAAAGCATACATTTTAACTTTGGCATAGTTCCGTTTTTCATGCCAGACAATAATAATAACAGGCAACAAAAAAAAAATTCCAAACATAAACGCACAAGATNATAGTTCCGTTTTTCATGCCAGACAATAATAATAACAGGCAACAAAAAAAAAATTCCAAACATAAACGCACAAGATTAGAGAACACATTGCTGGTTACAGAACAGTTCTCAGAGCAGCCGCAAGAGATCAATGTAAATATTCATAATAATAACAATTGTAGTTCGCAATATCGCCACCCAGAGCACAACGAAAAGAAAATTCTCCACTTGAGTCCATGATATATACATCTATGAACTCCAGCCATTTATATGTAAACAGATGTATGCTAGTCATGAGTAGCGTGATATAGAAAATCTGTGATGTTCGTCTTTAAATTCAGGCCTTTTTGTTGGTTAAGATTCCGTAAAAAAACGGCAGGGCTGATTAATATTGTAAAACGTACAACCACACCATATAATTTTTGTGTCTAAAGTAAGTAATAATCTGATTTCATTGTCTATAACTGATACTAATGTATCGGCCCTATACCATACCCGATACGGATACATTACAAAAAGGTTAAGTATCGGAACAACTCTAACAATAACCATAATGCTTAACAAATGAACATCTGGGAAAGCTCATGAAAGTACAGCATCCACTTGTGGACAATACTACACCACTCTACAGTACCTTGCATCTTTATTGGGCAATTACAATACCACAAAGAGCTAATGTAGATTTGCAAATTGTTATTTCTTTAAATTCATTTATATTGCAATTTGATTACAACACACATAATTTTTGATGATCACTATTAATTCAATATTTCTGCTGTAATCCAAAAGCTACAATGCAAATATTCATTTGTCTCTACATCTTGTAACAGGCTGCAGTAGTGTGTAATGGTTAAACCAGGAGTGCCACTCAGAATGATTATAAAATTCTGTAACGACTAACTTGTTGGAAATGTGTGTTTCACATTCACGCCAACAAATACATCTGCTGATAAATCACTACAGAAAACAGTTATAAAGGTCTTACATTCAAAATAAATCTTTTTATTCTTATAGCACATACAAATTAAATTTTATTCAATAATAAAATCTTTAGGTTAAGAAGAACTCATAACTTATCAAAAGCCACTCACTTCGTTGGGTATTGCAAAGTATATTTAAGCATTCAGTGCTTGAATTATCCGCAAAATCTAGTGTTTATCCATTAATCAGCTTAGCAACAAAATACCCATGAAAACTGATAAAATCCGCATAAACGCACACCCTGGATTAGCCTATCCTTCTTCCAAGCATACCAGGTAGAACACCTTACAGTGTCAAACCTGATTTTTTTCCCATGACAGAGAAATGGCAGATGTTACCATTGTCTGAGTAATTTTCTAGGGTGGCTCCTATTTACCCCCAACCACTGCACACCACTGTTACTCCGTCACCACCTTGTTTCACCCCACATCAGCATTTAAAACCTGCACTGTCAGGCATGGTCCCAAATCCCTCTCTTTCTTTACATAATTTCAGTTTATAGTAGATTTCAAATTCACAAAGTTTTCATACTACTCGTAAACTGATGTCAATACAAAAAACCCTAAAAGTTTGAAANAGTAGATTTCAAATTCACAAAGTTTTCATACTACTCGTAAACTGATGTCAATACAAAAAACCCTAAAAGTTTGAAAGTTTGAAAAAAGAATTACAAAGGAACAAAACTGATGTAAAGATGTTAAATTATTCCAAGAGACTAAATCATGCTCGCAATATGATGAGAATAGGCTGCTAAGGTACTGATTGCATCTTTAAAAAGGAGACAGTAAACACAAATATTCAAAGGGTGGTACTTGTGGACAGACATGTACACAAAGTTGGAAGAACACATTAACCACGTTGATGAATGGTTGCAATATTTCGCTGGCTGGACCAGGTTCTTCAGGCAACAAGTGCCAGTGCGAGTGCGAAGGCCATCACTCGGTAGATGGAGAAGTTGACCCAGCCAGCAAAACCTTACAACTGCACATCTGTCTATAAAATGAGTTCTTCAAACTTTGTGNGATGGAGAAGTTGACCCAGCCAGCAAAACCTTACAACTGCACATCTGTCTATAAAATGAGTTCTTCAAACTTTGTGTACATGCTCACAATATAAACTTACAAATACAAATGACTTTACAATTTTTGTACACCATAAAAGAAGGTTAATATTTTATTTAGTTTTTAACACAAGGAGTACTTATTTCAAGAATTAATAATCAATCGGTAAATTTATTTTTGTTAAACCATTTTCCGGGATACCTGACACACAAACTCAAGAAATACAGGTAACTAAAGAACTTCTTCCACCATTCATCATAAGCATTCCTGTTTGACCCCAGTTTATAACTACTTAAACAACAGTTACAATGAAGAGTTACACCTTCACTACTCTGTAAGACTTTGTACAAAATTATGGTTCACTAGTCAATAACACTATAATAATTACAAATATACTTTTAAGGATCCAGTGACTGCTTTCAAAAGAAACCAAACATCAATAAAACACAAATTACAACAAACACACACACTCACGATGCAATAAGAATTGTACACTATTCACAATGGCAAGAGTTATGTAACCATAATACCTTACTGAATATTAATAGATTATTCAAAGCAGCTATGTGGTTAAACATGCATTGCTTTATGTTCCAAAATAATTAATAAATGGTATTTTCATATACTGTATCTATAAATGCACAAATGTACCTAATTGTTTTGACACAGCAAATCTCACCAATGTTTTAACCCTTTGGCAATTTTTTATAAGTGGAAAAACACTCATGTAGTACAACTATTTCAAAAATGGGAGTATGGCATTACAATAAACCAACAAAATACCTAACGCAGTGGTTTTCACTGGCTTGGGAAGTAATGGAGTAATATGACGAGTGTCTCGCAAATTGTTCAATTTCATGTATTTTACAACTCCATGGATATCTTCATGAAGGTATGTGGTAGGGACATGTCAGATCTATAATTTGTTCAGTTCTCAGTTTGGTACCGGTCCTTAAAAATCGGTTTTCGTTCTCCATTATTTTTCCTGGTTTTAACAGCTACAAGTATACATGTCTGTCATTAAGTGACTCTGGTTTCAAAGAGAAACACAATGCTAAAATGCACAACGAATAGAAATTAATTTTCAACACCTACGAAAGAAACTGAAACAATTATTTGTACTTTCAAACTAGTAGAAGGTGCTTTATCCACTAATCAGCATACGAGTACATACGGTAACACATAGTTTTAGGGTTTTCTACATGATAATAAAATGCACCATATTATTTTTAACATAACATGTAACATCAGGCAAAGTGGGAATATATAACATAAACTCTACAATTACATTATCATGTTCACAGATGCCAGAGATATGGCATGAAGTTGCACAGAACATCCTGTTATTATTAAGTGGTGTTCCTCCAGTTCACTGCTATGAACGCTTCATTTTCTATGGACCGCCTTAATCTACACGTTGCACATAACAGCGGAATACAACATCTATGGTAATTTTTTTTGTTGTTTTTTTACATCTGAGAAATACGCAGTTAGATATCAATAGAGCGTTATTGTTCTTGTAGAGTCTCGAGACATTAAACAATTTTGAAACATGAAAATATTGCTTGTTTATTAGTAAAAATATTTAAAGGGGTAGGAATTCAAGTACTTGCAGTGTAGTACTTGTCGACAGGTACGGGCATAAAAAGAACGGCACATTTTCCACGCAGTTACACGATCGCGATGTTTTGCTGGCTAAGCCAGCTTCATCAGGCGGCGAGTTGTAGGACACTCTGGGTGTACTAACTAGTAATTAACATAAGCATGGTGGTAGGCAATTCAATTCCAAGTTCTTGTACTTCTTTGTATAAGTAGTGTATGTACTGTTTCGGTCGTAGTAGAACCAAGATTTTGATGTTGATTCTTGATTCCGGTTTTCAATGTCAAGAACCGGCGGACCTGAGAACCTGAAACCAGAACTAACCAATCCCTAGTGTGTGATTCCCAACACATAAATTATGTGACTACTGTTTGTTATGGAGGCTAGAAATCAACCTTGTTTGCATAATTCACAAACTGATATATTCTCTTGGTCATAAACATGCTTTCCGATTTTGAGCTGTTTGTGAAATGAAAATGAGGCTGAAATGTCTTTCATGGACCAAATGAAGAAAGTTGTTTCAACTGTCTTCATAAGTAGTTTAATGGACTCCATACCAGATTGACAATGCATCCCTACGTGGAGTTGGCCTTTATAACCAGCAGTCAAGCACCATTATTACTGTTCCAGTAGAACTGAAAATGCCACTAACAAAAAACTGCTACTATAACCTGCCGGTATGATCCGTTTTTTTAACTAAATGACAACTGACACCAAAGCACTTTCAGGTACTATGTGGAGGAAATGTAATATGGGGTACAAGATATTTCACATCTACTGACACAGCACTGTTTTTAAATTCAACTTAGGTTTCTATTCTTCTGCTACCCACTTGACGAAGCTATTCCTCTACGACACACTGGCTTTTTTGTCTGCCCTCTGCCCACAATGTTGATTATACTCAAGCTGCTCACTAGATATGTTTCTGTCACAACAGGACACATGCACAAAATCAAAAACGATAAATTTAACTGCATACTTCAAATATCAAATTCCTCCTGGCTGCCAATAATATTTTCTTCCTCTTCCAGCTTATGGTAGTAGTGATCTGATCACTGGGCCATTATATGAAATGACACTGAGAAGTAGAACCCACTGACAAATTACGAACATTAATTACAGAAAAAGTAGAGACAAGAAGCAAGTATACTTCACAGTACTTTCAGATCTGTTACCAAAATATACCCACTTCTCCACAACAGGTACCAATGCATTACCCAAATCCTGAAAGAAAATTAAATTCCTAGTCCTTCATATTAAAAAAACGTAGATCGTTACGATGAGCCAGAGCCCCAGTTCCCAAGAAAGAGGTCGTAAAATCACTACCCTCGTAAAATCTAAACTAACCGCTTCCTACACCTAAAAAAAATGCAAAAAATGCATTTAAATTGAGTTTTTTCCCCAGTTAAGTCTATGTTTAATAATCTCTGGTGTATAACTAACATGACTTTTTAAATGAAATACATATTTAACTATCATTACTCCTCCTACCACCCCCACATTCAACAAAGTAGCCCTCGTGTCCCCCAGTATCAGTACTGGCTTCCCCTCTACCCAACCTCATCAGTACACTGGTCCCAAAGCCAAAGTTAAGTACGTACAAAACATGGACTTACACCAGGAAAGATTGTTCTTTGTTGATCACGACACAACATGACCTATTTGCCATGTTGTCGTTTCTCGAAGCTTCATAAGCAAACTATCTCACTTGCCTGCCAACTGTTGACCATAGCTAGAGCTTCTGCCGAATTTGCCGATGTTGACCAAATCGGCACTTCTGCCAATAATTTTCGGCCACTTTGACAAACATAAACTGTTGCTACTAGTTCCCAGTTATTCTTCAGTATTTATAATTGATAAGTCTTGCCTTTGTAAAAACTCTTCCCCTTCAAAAAAACTCTCAACACCTTTTTCAGTCTCAACACAGTGTAACTGAAAAAGGTGCTCTCAACTTCCACGGGTTAAAAAAAAAAAATTGAAGTTATTATCTGAATCTACACCCTGCCGCAAGATGATAATCTACCAGTTTGAGATAGATTAGAATCAGTGTCTCAGGGGGGAAAAAATAAGGGGGATTGTTTTCACAGCCCACCTCCCAACACACGATCAAAAATGGGAGTCATAGAGGGGGTAAGAGGGAGGTAACCCACAATAAGAGAATAAAACAAACATAATGCAGATTTTCTGTCTCAAAAATTCTTGTAACTTTGCCTTTCTTTTCTAAACACCATTGACTATATAAAGTTTATCAGTAACAGAATATCCTATTATTTCTTACGACATATTGCACCCATCCACACCGGCAAACNAACTTTGCCTTTCTTTTCTAAACACCATTGACTATATAAAGTTTATCAGTAACAGAATATCCTATTATTTCTTACGAATATTGCACCCATCCACACCGGCAAACCAGATGTTGACAACTGGATGGAATGCATAACCAAGCCATGTACAATAGCAGCAGCCTATGCATTTGGATCAGCGAACTAGTGGACTCCATCATGAATCAAGCAATTCTTTGTGACCTCTCCTTCCACGACATTACCCTACATCAGAAACAAACTGGAAAGGTAAGGTTCACAAGAACTTGCATTACTTCACTCCAGCTTCCCTGGTATCCTAGGAAAATGCAGGATTCCCCCAACAGCTGCAACCCAGCTACCAGGTATGGTAACAGCCCTGCAAGATACTCTGCCAAAGTGAGAGCCAGGCCTAGTATCGGCAGTAGGGTACCAAATTGAGTAAACTGAAGACAATCTCTCGGAGATAACAGGATACTGCAAGCCAATGAACACACTGGTTAGAGGAAAATAGTAAATACTATATTGCACTGCATGGAGTGCAAAAATGCACGCAACACAGAGGTTAACACTTGACGCGCCACAAGCGACGTCATTCACTCATCTAGCCTCGCCACAGACGTGGCCCCCTCCTAAGAAGAGCCGTTACGCCGTACACGCCACAGAGCACCTTCCAAGCCAAGGTGGGTTTGCCCAGCCATTGCCGCCTGCCGAGCTGCAACCCGCTTCGCATCACGTCGCTGCTTACCCCTCTAGCGCCTGGCGCATGAGGGGAAGTCTCAGCCACTCTCAGTTACTCTCTTCTCTCCTTCGTCTCTTTCAAGATACCGCAACCCCCGCGCTGGCCCTGTGAGCCGAGAATAAATAGGACGCGCAGTCCTCAGTACAAGTTTGACTTGCGCCAGTTCACTTGCCCAGTGTTACTCTGCCCGAGATCCACCAGACTTTATGTCTCGCCTCCGCAGAACATCAAGCTACAAGTCGCCTCGGTCTTATGATGTTCAGTAGAGAGCTCTACTATGTACGACACTGCCGCGCTGCCCATCTGCATACCAAAGACCCCGTGCTTCCAGTTACCTTGTAGCTAACATTCAGCTATTACGAGTGCAAGTACAGCAGTCTTGGGGTTGCCCTCGCCCCCCGCGCTGCAGCATCTTCCGTGACATAGGTAACTATACCAGTTGGAAACTTAAGATCGGCCCTTCAGGCCTCAGTCAGGGTACAGGCTGGTTTGTGTGTGTTTTAATTGAGCAATCAATAAAACAGGCATAAATCGGACTTGGTTGAGTTGTCTCTCCAGAACTATCTATGTATTCCTATATCTTGTCCTCTCTCTTTCCGGTTATCACCTGTCCTAGTAGGACACTTCTAGGGTTAGCCACGAGCCGAAACCTTGCACAGTTTCTCTCCTATTGATAACTGTTTCGAAGTGTTGCTTAGGAAGGTCGCTTTCCTAGGCCTCACTAGAACGGTTGTTTCTTGGACTATCGACATTCCAGTAAGTGCCTGGGTCAGATCACTATGTTCTGCGCGCCAGGTTTCTTGCTTGGAAATTATAGCCCAACTCCCAACAGGAGTCCTGCTCTTTGTGACACATGGTTAAAAGATCGCAACGTTCTGCGCACCAAGGAGCCACGGGAGTGGACGTCGTTTGCCATCTACTGTAACCTCCAGCTTGGAACTTGGGTCAGATTGCGACGTTCCACGCTCAAAGTCTCTGGGTTGAAGACCAGTAGTAAAGGCCTCCCACCTCACCTCCCCACCGCATTACTCATTCCATCAGGTTGTGTCTACCCATTGTTGGCAACCACCCACTATCAACCTAATTGGTTACCCCCCACCACCCTAGGCATCATTATAGGGCTGGACGGGGCAAAGCTGCCAAGCTAGGGATAGCTCAGGCTGGGGTACAAGAGAAAGCGCCCCAATTGACAACCAGGTATACTCCTGGAAGAAAAAGGCGACTGCATGTCAAAGAGGGTCAACCACCAGCTTAGCAACCTTCACTTCTAACCTCCTCTGGCACGTACTACACACAGTATCTCTGCTCCCACCTTTGCCACCGAAGAAGACACCTACCTTCGTCTGACCAGCTAACGTTACCAAGGTAGTCAGGCCCTTAACATCACACCAGCTTACATTTCAACCAGGGCACCCACTCGCCCATCGCTCGCCTGCGTGCCACCAAAGCTCAACGCACAATTATTGGCTTCAACGTCGTCCAGGGGGGGAAGTACCTCGGCCTTACCCTCGACAGCAAATCCCACTAAGGGTAAGCGACGAGACGACACACTTTACCCCACACTGTCCCGATTCCACAGAAGTCGCATGTACACACACATCTTCACCCATGGGCTCAAACAGATCTGGCTCGTTTAACATGCACCCTCATTCCAATGCCTTTTAAGTGACTGCAATTAACACGTTAACTTAGAAAATATATTACACACACACACTCCAACTGAATCACATATCACCACCATTAAAAAAAAGCCAAAAGTTGCCAGTCCCATATTGTGTTAAAGGGTTCATATGGTAAGATTTGCATGCATCTTGGGTAAGTAGGTAAGTTTTCTACTTGCCATGCGAGTAGATAGAGGCATAAAGATAGTCGTTAAAGAATAAACTACAGAAGAATTATTCAATAAGATAACCTAATACCACTAAGGTTCCGTGCTTCTCAGCTTAATGCAAATGAATAAAATTAGCTTAAAATTACTAAAAAAAATTGAGGATAGGAAAGGGCAGTAACAACTGTTACATCAATGCCTTTTATTTGCATTTGTTGTAATTATTACCTTCAGTATCATTAAGTTTTTTACACCATCATTAAACTCTTAATAGAAAATAAAAGTTAATAACTTAAAATCATTATGCTTTTTATTCTGTAAAACACAAAAGTGAAAACTTAATTTTTTTCCAACAGGACTTGGCAAGGAACAATAGGTAAGTAACTTAGAAATGGAAAACTACAGAAACCAGCCACTTAGCCTTTAAATGAGTGATTTAGATTTTTTTTTTTAAACACATTGTTATCAGAGGTGATACAAAAAATCTGAGATAGCCAACATGATAAAAAACATACACGGAAAAAAGATGTTCAACAAAACTAAAATTAAGTTCTAAATTTGAAAAATTCATATTTAGAGACTAAAATGATGAATCACTTGATTTTATCAATTATTCCCTTACACAATTTTCGAAATTTTAATTTATTTAAAGTGAACATATAACCTATTTGTACAGATACAGGCCACACAAAAAAAATATATCCCCAAATACTGGTAATCTGGTAATGTGTAAATCTCAGTATGAACCATAATGCTTTAGGAGCATACACTAGTATGATTAATTACGTTTCAGACACCACTGCAGACCATTCTAAGCAACATAGCATATGAATTATGAATGCACAGAGAAAACTAAGCAAGGTAGAAGAGTGGTAAACTACACACGAGAAACCGGATTTGATTCCCGGTCCGGCCATCCTGATTTCAGTTTTCCAGGGTTTTCCTAAATCACTTCAGGCAAATGCTAAGATGGTTCCTCAATGCAGGCTCTGGCCAATTTTTTCCCCATTTCCAAAATAAATAGAGTTTCCTTACTATCGGCCTTGCCATATTTGTTGAAAAATGTGATTAAAACTCAGTGCTTCATTTATGGTGATAAAAAAATCTCTTTTTTTTTTTTTAACAAATATGATAATTTTCCAGAATATACTGGAAATAGAANTTGCCATATTTGTTGAAAAATGTGATTAAAACTCAGTGCTTCATTTATGGTGATAAAAAAATCTCTTTTTTTTTTTTAACAAATATGATAATTTTCCAGAATATACTGGAAATAGAGCGGCTGAGAAGCAATTTGAAATCAATGAATGGAACTTGGGCTGCTGGAGAGAAGCACACAATGCAATTATTTGCTTCGAAGAGCATACTATTTTCCTTTTACAGAGTGAAATATACTTGTTTCGATGTAAAACCATTTCTATAGAAGGCAAAATTAAACTACCTTCTTAAATTATATTTCCTACTGATGTGGTGGTTCAACTTGTGGCTTCATATGTACATTAAAATTTTTTTCCGCCAGGATTTTTCCTAAAAAAATTAGGTACACCTTACAATCGACAGCATCTTGGAATCTAGTAAATACTGTATTTATAATTACATCCTACCATATAAAGTAGCTATGGCCGCATTCGTTTCTCTAGTCTCTCTTACATTTAGAAACAGCAAGTGCTGTTGAGTACTATTCTCTGCAAACTCGTATGGGAAAAGTATCTAGCCAATTTATCCATACATTTACATTACACGGTATAGAATAAACATGTAAGTATGGAACATGAATAGCTGGTTAAAAAGATCAAAATACCATCTCAACAAAAAAATACAGACTGGTGGAGCAATGGAAAAATGACAACCTTTGACATGTGAATTTATTGTATTAAGAGCAAATAATTCTTGCGTTTAAAGATTTTCCACCAAAACACAAATGCAGAAATTGTTTCATAAATTGACATAACATGTATCACTGCTTAGTGCATTTTGCACAGTTGGTACTGTCTCTCAGGTATTGCTGTTATCACGTCTGTAAGTTGCCAGCACAATGACCATATAATCACTCATCATTCCTTCATGGTAGTTACAAATTATAAATTTGTATTTGCAAAACTATAAATAAGTATGAGAAGCCACTGATTAAATATCCACTGTCACACCAACTAAAGTGAAATCCTGTACCAACTAGTACGGCCTATTACAGGAAGTCTGTACTTATAGCAGTTTTTTAATACACCGTCATATAGTACTATACTACCAAAGTTGGTTATCATGAGTCCGGGTTTATTTTGTATGTCTGTTTTTACAAGCAATTCGAATGCATTTTGATGAACTATATTTGCCTTTTCTAACAAATGCGATGAATTAAAATTGCATAAATTGTGTAGAAAAGTGTGTGTTTGGTATAGCTAATCTTGTAAAATGTGTACAGGCCACACTCTNTTGATGAATTATATTTGCCTTTTCTAACAAATGCGATGAATTAAAATTGCATAAATTGTGTAGAAAAGTGTGTGTTTAGTATAGCTAATCTTGTAAAATGTGTACAGGCCACACTCTATGAGAAGTGGCAACACTGCAGTGCAGTAGATGTTGCTACGCTGCAGGCTTTGTCCGACTTGTAGGCAGCGAACGACCACGCTCTCAGCTCGCATCCTTTATCTAAACCATACTGTATTAAGTAGAGACCTGAAAAAGTAGGTGATTTATTTCCTTCAAAATATGTGTCATTTTTTTTTTAAATATGTGTTATTTTTGTCTCAAAAATAGCTGTTATTTTCTTGCTACAAAAATTCAGGTTTCTGCATGAGAATTGCTCCAATTTTTCACGTGCTCTTTATAAAACCTGAAATTGGCAGTGTTATTACTATTGAAAAGTAGTGTTTTTTTTTAACAATTGTTATTTCCTTGCAAAAATACCTAGCTCCCAGACAAACATACAGCCACGTTCTTAAGACAAAACCAATATGTAGTTTCCTTTATCAACAGACATTGAAAACCATTTTGCATTTTGTTACTTAAGATTTTGTATTCTGCCCAACACCTGGAACAACGGTCACAATGTAGACAATTTATACATGCACTACTATAAAAGCACTGTTTATAAAAAATTAATAAAAGTGCCTTATATAAACAGAAAAATAATTTAAGAGAAATCTGCCTTTATGTTTTTAAACTTTCGACCACAGATTTTTTTGTTAGGCCCACTTACAAAACTTTTGTTTGTTCAAAACGTGCCATTTTTTACCGCACATATTTACAGAGAATATGTATGATAAAAGAACTGTTCGCTGGAAGAATAAAAGATTAAAATACGTGATAATTTAATTTGCAAATATATTCTACATATAAACATATTTTTGACCGCTGTACTGCTTTGTAAAAAATAAATAATTGTTCGATAAAACGTGACGATGCTACAAATGTAAACAAACTCAGCGAGCTAGTTGGCGCAAATTCCATAGATAATGTGGTGCTTAGTAAACGTGAACACTACAACGGCAGGGTTTCCTAGTGAGCAAATAAACTTTTGCAGGACCGTGCAATAAAATGTTCACTGAAAGTGAAGCATCATTACTTGCGCTCATGTTATTTATGTCCGTAAACACACGTTATTGAAAGTAAAACACGTTTTCATTTATGGTGATAAATCGAAGAAATTTACTGGCTAACTCTGCTTGCATTCGTATTCGAAAATGCAAAAACACATAATACGTCGAAAGAAGCAACTATAAGACATAAAACAATAGTTCGCGAAAATACTACAGGATTTTGTACAATTAGTAAATTACAGCTATAATTCTCAAAAATCGTAATTTTTCGTTTTTATGTGGAAATGAGTTACAGCATTTGCTAAATTTTCAGGTATCTACAGCAGTGATGAAATTTCATCGTAACTCGTGCGCTTATTTACGTTCAGATTTGCTGACAAATATTCTCTAGCCGCGTGTATTCTATGGTCGTCAAGGTCTTGTAATAATTCCTGTTACCTTAACAGTAACACTTTTGTTTGGCGACTATCATATTTTTGAACGTGTACATGAAAAAAAATGATGGTATTTTTGTTTGGCTGTTACGTGGCGTTCAGTAAACTGTGAGTATTACTTGTACTGTACTTGTGGTGCTGGCCTGTTAATAATATTTTTCTGCAATTGTAATTACATATTTCATGTTTACACATCTACAGTGGTAACCTTACGCAAATAATTTTTGCTGCTATAATGACGTCCACCGATATCCCATCAGAATAAAAATTTTATACGTATTTTAACATTAAAATCATGTTTTAATTATGGATCATGAATTCACACACTGTTATTTATTATGTAAGTGCTGGCGCACATAGCCTAGCTATATTTGTAATTCATGCCCTGTTTACATCGGCCAAGTCACCATATGTTTACTGTAAAATTATAACTTAATTTTTTGTGATGAATTTGATACTACGAGTACTCGTAATTAAGTCAATTTTTCACATTTTTATGAACTCTCGTAGGTACAGGATTTCACTGTATTTCTATACATTTTCTAAAATACAACATGAGAAGGAAAAAAACTCATACTGTAAATGCAAGATGTTTCATATTACTATTCCGTAATTAGAAAAACCGTCCATGATGTCAAAGATGTGGTATACGTATAAATACCGTATACAAAATCTTTCTAGTAGGGTAATATCATGACAATGCAGAATCTGTGTTCTGTGTTGGAGTACAACTGCTGCCATAAATACATTTCCAACTTAACTCCCCACTCCCCAAAAAAATTTCTGGTTGTATGAAGTGCATACTATATTCTTAATATTTAAAAGGACAAGTTAGTAAATTAAATGTGACCTATATTCACACAAATAAGGTGACATTTCTGCTATCAGATATTCCCAATACTTAGCAAATATTTCAGCATAAATTAAATTGCAGTCAACATTTCTTTTTAAATTGGGAAAAAATTATTTTACTATGCTAGCGAACAAATCGTAAATGTCACACTGTATTAAAGCACAGTGGAACCATAACATATGTTCTGTAGACAGATAATTAATTTGAAACGTGTTAAAAAACATTCCCACTTGAAAAGCATTTTCAGAACAGAAAACAAAGCATTGCCAAACAGTAATAAAAAAATTCATTGGAAGTATTGTTTTTTTTTCTTATTTTCCTGTTTGAATGTAATGGAAAATAGGTCTGAAGTGTTATTTGGGCTGGATACACTAAAATGATCATAAAATCAAGCATGCTATTTATTCCAAGACTAACTTTCATATATGACGTCTAACGTTAAGTTAAAAAGATGTTGGACACATCATGAACTTAGTATTGAGAATATTAAATACAACAAGGTAGAGAGCAGTGGGTGTGTATTTTTTAAATAACAAGTTGTTGTTAAATAAAAAACTGCACTTGGCTTTGCATGTTTGCGATTATTTATACACTGCTGCTTATGGTAAAGTAGAGTGAGATAAAAGTAAACTGGCCATAGTGCTATGTTGAAAACAAAGCCCTACTGAAGAACTGTGACTCATAAGTTCACAAATGACTAAAATAACTGCTACTAGCCAAAACTATAAAAACAAGAAATGAAACAAAAAAGTGTGAGATAAATTAAAACGTAAATTCAAAGAGGTGGAGTTAAGCCCTATCTCCACATATCTCAAGTAACCAGAAAAAAACTGTTGCAAACAGGAAAAATTTATGATTTATAAGCATTACAAAGGCCGGATGAAAGAAAATGTGTAAAATACTTTAAGGTGTAAAATTGGTGATATATATGAAAGTTCCTGGTGTAATGATATGAAGAAACCCAATATATAAAGAGGTCCTTTCATTAAATGACTCTCTTATGCAATTAATAAAATTTCACAATAAAATGTTTAAAAAAACAATATGATTCCACTGCACTTTGTATACATTTCAAAATTCATATCTTATATTTTAGTAAACTTCTGAATATTGAATTTATTAGGGTTTTATGGATTAAAATCCAACCTGAAAACTAAGTTGTTACCAAGAGTAAAATAATACAGGAAAAGGAAAACTGTAAGTTATAAAATGAGGGAAAATAATGCACAGTAAAATAATGGTATAAATAACTAGAATTGAAGTAAGGAGTTAAATTAAGCGAACTCAAGCGAATACCCACACTAGAACCTTTGCCGGATGCTGATGAAAGCGAACTCACTGCTTTCATGATGCTCTTGTCCCAGGCGATGGAAGCCTCGAGCATATAGAGAGCCATGGCGATCTGGGCGGAGGTGTGAGCGCGTCCGACCGCTTCTCGCCACACGACCAGACCCTTCGGCACCTCGTCCGCCGGGGCACACTCCCCAGACATGCCAGACAGGTTTACATCGCCAGTGCTGCAATCACACGCACCACTTCATTACCCAACCTGCAACTTTCCACTTGCTGTTCGGCCCTTACAAAATACGGGAACGTACAAATACATACTTTTATTGTTTATTTTCTGTCACCAACATCAGTCACGTTATTTACAGTTGAGAAGCAGTTACGTGTTGGTAAAGCGTTTCCATTCCTCTGCTATTGGATGAATTACACTAATGTGAAAGCAAATATGTGAAACACCCTTCGCAAGCATCTCATGCAGACCAAATTCTAAAATAACAGGGCTGTTGGCACAAGCATCTCATAAAAAATTGGAGCAAACGGAAACAGGCTGGACCTCTGCACGTGTTGACAAAAATTCCCTCTTCCCGCTGTAATTGCTGAATAGGATGAGGGACAGCAGTCACACTACAAACCACACTGAAAATATCTACCGCCCACATCACCAACTACTTACTACCTGCATTGGAAATATTTACTGCCCATATTGAGGGACAGTTTGCCTCTTGTTAAACCCAAATTTGTGGTACTACAGTAAAACATTTTTAATTCAAAATTCTACGTAAATCAAAGTTGCTGTTAGCCCCCAAACACAAGAATGGGATTTTGCATTCTTGGGAGTTTATTTAATTCAAAATTCCACGTAAAGTGTAAATCAAAGTAAAATTTCCTCAAAGTGTGTGTAAAATTCAGTTACTTCATAAACACTGTAGTAATTATTTTCTTGCTGTGCAACAAAATTGCTTTGAAAGTCGTTGCTGTACGCAGCAGGCGGCTGGCGTATGTCAGTATTTTTGGAAATTATTAATGTAAAACTGACGAGTTTTTGGGGGAATGTAAGTTTTTCAAGCCACTTTATTTATTCAGATCAATACCAAAAAAAAAATTAGTTTTTTTTTTTACATCTACCTGTAGATCTACAACTTTAATTACTGGTTGTAATGTTTCCTGCATATAACATTTTTTAAACACTACCCCCTCCCCTGAAAATTTTTATAACAGATTATTATTGTAGTTAGTGCACCATTAAAATGATTCAATAAAACTGTATATAATCAACATTTATACACCCCTCCCCCAAACNAATTTTTATACGTTTTACTGGTTGTTAAAAATTAAATTTAATATTTTCTAAACAAATTCAAAATTTGCCTGTATCTCTGTGAGATGAGCACACATCCCAGTTTGAAACTTTACATCTACATGGCAGTAAATGATACCATTAACTAAAAGACCACAAAACTGATTGAACACATCAACAGTTTTCTTCAACAGCTGATGGATGCGTTTCTGTTATTTTACGACACATAATGGAAAATCAAAATAAATCTACATATTTAAGTTTAAAAATGTTTAAATTAAAAAAATTATTTAATGTTCAAGAGTACTTTCTGCTTACAATCAGAGATTTTATAATTTTTTTTTTGGATAATTTATATATATATACCTAGAGAAAAAACTGAACTAACCTGACTCCTAGGGGTGGCTTCAAATACCTCCTCTCAATGGCAGCCTCAAGTGACATAAGGCGGTCCTTTGCGACAGACACAGGGTCCAGTCGAATGTCGTCTTCCCCATTGCAGGGTGTGCATGACGGTCGGAACACAACACCCTCCTCTGTCGTCACACGTCCTGGCACCTTCCAACCCTGGCAGCAACAACCAAAAAATTAATGCCTCAACCATAACAAAAAATTTAAACAGTTTCCTAAATTTGGTCCAAATACTTGTAATAACTATTCACAGTTACACTTAGGAGTGCAACTGTAAAGTTTTAAGGATCCATTTACAATCATTCATTTCTAATGACTGTCAAAAAAAATATGACCCAGTAGACACAAGAATTACACACTATAAAATTGTTTTTCCCACTTTCCACAACTAAACAGTTAAAAAATAAAGTGAAAGAAAATTTGTAGATACAGGAATTTTTAACTCTGACAAGTCCCGTGCAACTCATTATAATTTTACCAAATTACAGATTATCAAATTTAGCAGCATGCAAGTCATTCCAAATAAAGTAATATATTAAATATTGTATGAGATATAGACACTTTCATTACATATAAAAAAAAAAAAAAAAAAAGGAATACCTTGACCTGCATGCTGGCATTTGCGACCTTGTCCTCCAAGGCCTCGACTTGCTCCAGGATGGCAAGGTCAACTCGCAGGGCCACATCAGAGAACCAGCTAGAGTCAGAGTCGACTAGGGGAGCTCCACCAGGCAGCTGCGACACTTTGCTGTCCATAGGCGTGATGGCGAGGTCTGTCGCAGTCTTGTCCCCAGCCAAGCACACCTGCAGGTACCACCTCCCACACTTAGACCCGCAACACCTGGTAGTGGCGGTTCCACAACTTACAACTGATATAACTTCCAATGTCACCTATTTACAATCTTCACTAAGAGTAGCACCATCTTGTGCCTCTAGTTGCCATGCAATAACTTTGAACATGTTTTCTCTTGAATGCTTGGCTCAGCAAGAGGCAATAGGTGTACAAGATGCTGAGTGTAACTCTCCGTAACTTCGAACTGGCAGGATAGAAAATAAAACTAGTTCATGGAATGTGGGAGCATCATGCGTTTTGCTAACAGCTGGAGCAGTGATTATTGGATGCGGTGTTAATGTGTGAAACTCTGTGGCACTACAATACCAATCACTTTTCATTTTGGGCAGAAATTGACAATCTGGCTTCATCACAAGACCTTGATGCCAGTTATGTCAACGTGGAACGAAGGTGCATTGGCTCAGTATCTCTCTAGAGAGTAGGGAAATGGAGTCTCCTTATTGTGCATGATAAATATCATTAGCACAATGTTAAAATTCGATTCGATATTTTAAGATATTCGCATGCGATACTCGATACTATAAAGAATCGATGGTATTGCGATATTGCAGCATCAAGGATCACATCCCTAGAACGTTTTCAAATGAGCAGATTTAGTTTACCAAATAGTCTCGTGATACCATTTTAGTTTTTCAAAGTGCGGTATCATCCAAAGTTGAAACGTACTAAAATTGTAAACCAAACCACGGTCTTGAATGAGGTCAAAGCCCTTGCGCGTGAGAAAGCAAAAGGGACATGTAAATAGCTGGCTGACCGCCCAGCCCAAGTTCACCGCGTCACCCTTCTGGCTTTTAAATGCCACATTGCCAAGTTGCATGCGCTGTCCCCCTCGTCAGCTACCTATGTTCCTGCCTTTCCCAGTTAGACTTTTAAAAACGATGTTGCGGCCGAATATTTTACGTTTTTGAAGATAAATTTGGGGCACAGTTGTAAAACAAATTTAGTACTTTGGATGGGTGTATTTTTCTTTAAAACATTTTTTTCGCAGCAGTCTAATGTAAAAATTAAGGTGCGGGTCATAGGTGGGTAAATATGGTGATTTCAGCATTAAAAACAGGCACCTGTCATGGGCATCAATTTTTCTTGATCTCTTACCCATTTCCCATGGGAATAAAATTTTTTTCCCTGAAAATTTTCAGTTAATCAAAAATCTATTCCCGCACACCTCTAACAAAATCACTTCATTTACACTGACCATAACTTCAGTATAAAAGCAGGCGTATTTGCAATAATTTCCGAATGACTGCTGCTCACAGTTAAACTCACCTTGACAGCAGCGCTATCTACATGCTTGCTCATTATCCTCTTGAGCTCACGCTCACGCACCCCGCGGGAGTGGAGATGGCTCATGATCGTTCGCAACTGGTCCTCATCTGTTATCCTCCACCAACCTCTCTGCAGCTCTGAAACACAAGGTAAAACTGTCCTGAGTCAAGCAAATCAAGTGCAAGTCATAGTTCATTGGCTAAAGAAGTGTACAGCTATTCGATGGATATACATTTACGGTATACATAGGAAATTACAAGAATCGCCATGTCGCACAATGTTCACGTCCATTCACAGTTACTTCCAACTTTTCTGATGCCCTGCTAAAGTTCTACTTTCAGGATATTCCTCTGCCTCATGCAAACAAAACTGAACCGAATCCAGAAAACTACACCAAAGGGACAAAGCACCGCAAGAGTACAAAGTGTAATAAAATTTTGCGTAAGAACAATTTTTTACAAGGCATGACCAACAAATATATTTTCTCTCTGCTGTTATTCATATTAATTATAATGAAATATTAAAATTTATAGAAAAAATTTAATGAAAGTTTAATTTAACCAAACAAACATCTCATGTCTGGGGTCAAAAGATTATTGCGGTGTACAATACAATATAACTACCCGAATTGCTCAGCGCTCGTTCGTTTGTTCGTGTACACAATTATAACCAAAAATTTCAATGATATTACAAAATTAAATATGTAAATATAACACAGACAGATATTTCTTTAGGTCAATGAAATAATACATATATTTTTTGGTAGCCTAGCGCTACCAAAAATTTCAAGGACAGGAATTCAAGTACTCACAGTATAGTACTTGTTGACAGGTACACACACACAAAGAAGGACAACACATTTTCCACGCGGTTGCACGATCACGACGTTTCGCTGGCTAAGCCAGTTTCATCAGGCAGCGAGTTGAAGGACACTGCAGTATGGTGGAAGGGCGCTGTTAGTAGTAAACCTAACGGCTGGGTGGCGAACTAGGAGGTCGGACGGGCTGTATCCAAACACTATTAGCGTCAAACCTGCCCCCCCTTCTTCCCCTCCAATCTTTCTCTCGCCTGTAGCCACAGTAGGAAGGGTCTAAGTGAGGCGTGATAGCAGCCATAGTGCTTTCCAGTTAAGCAGAATGCCTCAACCATGTTGCGCAAGAGAAGAGCAGATGTTGCGAGTCGACCTGCGGCGTCACTACACTTTGAAAAAAAATTACAAAGAGGAAAGCCTTTACCAACAGAGAAGAGTGAAATTGAACATATTTAATGCCAAATGTGCAGAATTCTTAACATCACAGCTACTCAACTAACATGCATGGACAGGAGGAGTGTGATAAAAGACTAACTTGAAAAGGACAGAATGCAGTGGTGGAGCAGTGAAGCTGCAACGTGGAGGGATGCTTACCGTGTGGCACGGGCTTGGCCTGGGCGGGCTCAGGAGGCGGGCCTGACTTCTTGAGCTGCTCCAGTTGCACCATTTCCTCCGGGGTGAGCACGAGCGGGGCCGGGGACTCGCACTGGCTGCTGGCTGGGGAGGGCGACGACAGCCGCGACGGCGGGGGGAACACTGGGATCCGCAGCTCCAGCCCTGGTGTACCCTCCAAAAACCTACATACCCACAACATGACATTCCTTCACTGGCACTGAACTGTTAGCTGGTATGGTAAAACACACTTAAAACTGCTTGGGACATACAGTGCAAACCTTTCCCCTTGTTTAAATTCCTAGCTCCAATACCATATGGAGCATAATAAAAGGAGCCAATGATAGCACAAATTACACATCCCTCCTTTCACCCTCAACAGCACCTCACAAGATGTGAACAAACAATGCAGACCTTTACTTTATTTTGAATATTATAATGTTAATGTACGTAAAATGTATTCCTTAATACAACAAACTGTACGAATACACATGTCTTCCAGGTGTATACCTACACTAATTAAGGGCAGAATTTTAAAATCTTAGCTTTTTAAATGATCTTGTGTAGGCTTTGTTTGTGATGTTTGGCTTTTGGATAAGACTTATGATAGTACTTTGTAACTTACTGTTTCAAATGTATGTTTTGTGCTGATGCAATATCATACAATACGTACGTAAATCCCCTCCCATGTGTTTACAATTTACAACACTAAAACGACAATTTTCAGTGCTTGTAAAATCCTCTTCCTACCCTCAGCATGTTAATACGTGAATGCCTTAAATACGGAGGTGTCAAAGTGTGTCAAATTTAAAGCAGATGTCACAGAATGCCAAGCAGAATTTTCAAGCACAGTGAAAGTGTTCCAATGAAAAAATGTTACACTACGAATAGTTTAGAATTATTATTGGTGTCAAGGAGAGATTATATGTATGCTTCAGGGTTCTCATTTCATTATGAAGATGTCTGCGTATTGAAATTGATGTATAAATTGTTAATAAAACTTGTGATTTTTCACAAAAGAAGCAACTAAAAATGGACTTCATGCTAAACGTTATGAGACCCAATTTTTAAATATTTTTGGTGGAAAGGCGAAGTTCTATTAAACTTTATAGTGAATCATTTAATTTAGAAAAGTCTGCCTATTAAATAAAACAAATATTTCATTTGAAAAACATGTCATTTTGCACAAGATAAAATGAATAATAAACTTCACATGAAACACCATAATTTTACCACAATATTTGGGTTTAGGGAATAAATTTTGTCTGCCTCAATTTTACTAAGTCAAGTATTTTATGAAGTTATTCCCGGAATATGTGACCCTTGTAAATTAAAGGCTCTATTACAATTTGATATATTTTCTTCTTCAACTGAAATAACATTTATTGTTGCAACTGAACAAATTGTGGCTTTATCCTATAACACCCCATTGAGGTGGTTGTTCAACTTCATTGCGTATTACAAACCAATACAGAAGAAATAATGGTAAAAACACATACTAATGTGTTACATGTTAACTAAATTACAGTCATAAAACAGATCATATTTCCAAATTTAACATCAGGTATGCTGAAAAAAAGAATAAACTAACATACTAAAAGACATTGCTATTTGAAAATAAGTTGTTCATATTTAAATAAATAGCAGAACTAAATTTTAAAAAAAAAACAGAAATGCAAACACTTACCTGGCAGAAGAAGCACTGGTAAGCGAAGCAAGATCGCACGAATCACGAGGTACGATGCTGAACCAGTTCCTCTCTGTCGGAGCCACATTTGCCATGCTTCCCAGCAGGAAGCCACCATTCAGTTCCTTACCGTTGTTGAACACCGAAGCACTGCACACATGACTTAGAGCATTGAACTTGTCTCCATTCGGTATGATCAGAGAGCCCAGCTCCATAGTGTTCGCCTTCTCCATGCACTCGCCTAAACGCTCAAACTGAATGGGTTTATGGACTAGAAAAGCTGCTGGGATTTTGCTCTCTACCTCCTCGAGCTGAGTCTTACCTGTAAACACTAGAGTCTTCTCCCGACAATCCACGTACTTGTCTTCCATACCATGCGCATTTAACTCCGCACTGAAAAGATCGCTCTTTATCTCAACTTTCACAGCACTTAAACTGTCGTGCCTCTGTTCACGCTTCACAATGTTTGCACAGTTATTTTCCATGAACCTCGTATCATCCACTTTTTTGTCGAGCAAGAATGATAGCGAGTGATCAGATGGTGTTCTCAGCACACTGCCACTACCCTCATCCTTCACGTTTGTCGTCCGTTCACTAGTTGCACACTCCCTACTATCTCCCTCCGCCTGTCCATTCCCTTCCCCTTCTACCTCATTCACTTCCATCTCAGTCTCGTTTTCAGTCTTCACCTCTATGCAGTTCTCTCTTCCTGCAGTCTCGTGTGTTAGTGCATGCTCCCCGTTCTCTGGATCAGTCATTTCCGACTTGTCTTCATGCACCAAGTCTTCTAGTTCGTCCTCGCCCCGTTCTTTCTCCCTGGTACGTGTCTTGCGATGTTCGTTCCTCGTTTCATCACTGTCACTCTCGTCACCCACCATTTCAGTCTTCCCACAGGACCTGTCCTCGTACTCCAACTCTGAAACCGGGCGATAATCATCTTCAGGCTCGTCTGCCCTCATGTTTTCTCCATCTTCCGCCTTCAGCCTGTTCTCGCACGAATCCAACGGTGGTACACCCATGCGCTCCACCTCAAATACTTGTGGCTCTGCGGACTCCATCGCCTCGACAAAAACACCACCGGCACATGGGAGGGACCAGTAGCGCCTCCAGAAACGGTCCTGGCCAAAGCAAATGGCTCGGAGCTGCTGGGAGGACGTGCTGAGAGAATGGAGTGAGTTCTCGCATTGGCGACTCAGACGTTCTATCTTGCGGTGCAGTTCCTCTGCATTCAAATTTCTGTCTTCCTCCTAGAAAATGGAAAATGAACACATCCAAAATTTCCAGTCACATGGTAAAAGTAATACAATATGTCTGCCACGTGAAAACAATTTCATTACTTAAGTTAAATGTCAATCTCCTCAGTGATACCAGACATACAGTTGACCATGAGTGTAGATGAAGGTCAGACTAGTAGCAGCAGCATCTATACTGTCTTTTATATAACTTCAGCAACTTTTGACAGACTTAGTGACCTACGTGCACAGCATGTAAACAGTAAACGCCCTCATTTGCAAAGTATTGTGTCAGCTGATGATGGTTGGTATGTCATGTTGACGATCCTTGCGATGATTATGAAGAAGAACTCTGCACTTAAAATTATAATTGAAGACTTTAATAATAATTACAAAATTTATGGTTTAAATTATGCCATTAGAATATTGTACAAATTTTTTAGCTATAGAGCGTGGGCTTTAAATATTTTTAATGCATACGACCTTCAAAACACTCTTTTTTTATACCCTACTTCATTTTATTCACAATCCAACGATTTTTATATTTGAAATTAAATTTACTGAAAATGTTTACATTTGTGGATTTCTCACATAGTTATGAACAGTGACATAATTTATTGTGTTTTGTTTTGCCGGAGGATTTAAAATGCACATGGCCTAAATAAACGTCCTTATTAGTGTAGTTCATTATATAAAAAAAACCGAATTATATTTGCGAGTTTAACATCACTGAAAATGATATGTGTATTTCTCACACCGGTATAACCTGGCAGATTTATAGTGTTTTGTTCTTTCAATAACGTTAAAATTTTCAAGTTATAGTAATTTAAATAATTTTTTCCGTACAAGTAAAATTTTCCACTGCATCATCAAAACAATTGGCATTTCAAACTGTTACTCTCATAAGAAGAGCTGCAAGACAATCCCATATCACAAAAGACAATAAACAAGAGTTCCCCACCACACCAATAAAAAAAAACTAAACCCTAATTGGTATATTACTTGGTCATAAAATTAAAACAGGTGGCAGTGGCAACCGGCTAAGCACTAGATTGAAGTTGTCAGTCTTTTAGTGCCTGCCACTGGCTACACAAGAGTTTGTTTACAAACTTTGTTTTCCTCACTAACAGAACAACTGTGGCAGAGGGAAACATTGTGGTCGCATTGCATTTTGAGAACTGTCAAAATGTACTGAAGTTACATGAAATGGAGAATAAAAGTCTTTCATGTAAAACCATTACTATAGTTCATTTCATATAAGAAGACCACATTCTGACAGTCAGTGTGTGAGAGGCAACTTCACGTATTCAAAAAAAACAACGTGCCATTTACAAAATCCTGTATCAGCTGATGCACGAAAATAACAAAAGTTAATATTACGTTGACTATTCTGAGTACACTGCCGACGAACATTACACCAGCTGAAAATACACGATAAGAAAGAGTTCCATCCAAGGTTAATTAATACATTTTATTTTACGTGGTCATAAAACAGCAATTTTTAGTATTAAAAACTAAACTTTATGTTAAAGTAGAAATGTATAGGTGTTCAAAGTTTAAAGTCACATTAAAACGATCCATATCCAAATGAAACGCAATTTCAAAAACTTTTTTCACGTCTTAATCGCCCCTCTCCAACCCCGCTTTCATAAACTTGCTTGATATTAATTCTAAAAGCATACAGAAATATTGCATAATATTGTTGAATTATTTTCTCTAATAATTTGACAAAATATATTTGAAATACGTTTCTTTGCCACCCAGTAATAGAACAACAGTCTACTTTACAAAGGCGCCATCTATTGTCGAAAAATCTGTTTTGCACGCCACCTATTAACTCTTTTGCGAAGCATACACCATATTGTTCTCTGAGAACCCATTACCTTGTTTCCAAAGGGGTGGGACACTGCACTCTCACCGCACTAGCACGCCATACCTGTAATGTGTGTTGCACTCACGTCTTCCCGTTGCTCCCATCTACACATTCCTGCCCTTCCAGTTACATTACGTTTACGAACTGCAGTACAAACGCACTCCAAACCCCGTTTTGAGTCCTCTTTCGCCACCTGCCGCGCCACTCAAGCAGTTCGTCAATTGCCACACGAGGCAGCACCTACTGGACGCGCTTACTCACTGGACCAGTTATGTGGCCGATCAGCTGATTGCGGAAGGATACGTAGTCAGATGTAAACCGTGGTGCTACTTTTGTGGAGATGTCAAAAAGTGGCCTTATATGTTACAGAGTTTAATCATGAACTACACATCTATTCTGAACAGAATAAATAATTTTTTGGTGATGATCATGATACTCTCACAATGGTACCTGCATTTTAAATGAAATTTCATTAACTGTTTTCATGGAATTATTGGAATATTATGGGATCAACCGAATACGTAATTAAAAAGCGCAAGTGCAGAAAAGTTCAGAAAAACAGTTGTGAGTCACAACTCTAAGAATTCACGCACCTCCTCTGGCTGTGTGCCGTCACTCTCGTTGCCACTCTCCGCCTCCTCGTCTTCGGCTTCATCCTCGTCCGCATCGTCCCCCTCCTTCACCTTAACCTCCAACCCCAGCACACCCAGGTCGCTCGACTCTTCGCACATCATATTGTCTACCTTCATGGGCTGCAGGATTGGCTGCCGGACCTTGCGGCTGTGTAGCACTCTCAGCCTGCAACAGCCATACCGCCTTCCCCTGAGTGCCATGTCGCTGTGCAAAACAGCTTGGCCTAACACCAGCATCACTTTCACAGTGAAGTTGTATAGGTTTTCGCAAATGCGACTTTTTGTTCAATGACACTCAAATAGAAAAATATGTTGATTAAGTTTCATGAAACTGAAACAAAAATGGAAAATAATATTGTTTGCATTGGTTAGGTATATACAGTGATGCAGTACAGTTTTGTAGTTAACAATTCTGACATAATGCAAGTTCATGTATGACACCAGACTGACAACGAAGCCAATCGTGCAACCTGTGGGGCGCACTGGAAGCTCCAGTCAGGTGGATGAAATGAAGTGGAAGATGGACAAGCGACAGAATAGAATGGTACGAGACATGGGAATACCCTCAGGAAACTAGTAACCTTTGTCAACATACATTCCTTTTCCACATGCAAAAATCTACGTAAGTGACCTTGCCGGGAATCAAACCCAGATCACCATGGCAGAAGACCAACAAGCTACCTGCTTTGCCACCAAGGCGTCCAACTACTTAAAAAATATAATAAATATAACAAAAATATTTGGAACCAAACTGAATATTGTACTGACTTCCTCAGTTTTGTGTCCATCAGCCAGCGGTCCTTCCTCAGTTGCCCCACAGTTTCTATGGAATTGTCGATCTGGCGAATGACAGCCTTGTTCTGCAGCAACTCATTGCATAAGAATGCCAAGATGGCAGCCTTGTGGGTGGGGTTAAGCGCGAGGAACGGTTTTTCGTTCAGCCACTCCGACATCTTCCACGTCTGATTCTCATGGAGGTGTTCAAAAAACGCAGCGTTCTTGCCGCACGGAGTTGAGTTATCACCAAAGTTGTTGTGGTGGTCTGATTTCTTCTCTCGATCTCGCTCGAAATGCAGACCTACAAATACCAGAAAATAATTGCGTAAGTACCAATAATAACCCTTATTTCTTTAATGCAGCAAAGTTGATCATTGTCTTTAATAAGCAACATCGCCCAGCTTCACCCGTGTGGAAGAGAAAACACAGGAGAGATAATTTCAGAGTTGTGTTAACATATCACCAAACTTCAAGTTAAGTATATTTTTTACACATAAACACTTAAAAAAAAATTTTTAATGACAAAAAATTTAGCCAAATTATTTTCAAAATAAAAAAAAAATGCACTGAAATCAACAACAAAAATGATTAAGTATGTCATTTATTTTCACATAACAGATGGTTTTGGCAATGAGACAAAGAAGGACAGATGAAAACCGAACTAAAACGAACACACCATTTTTACTGTAGGTCATGAGAAAAGCAGGAAAGCTAACCTGTGAGTGCCTTGACCTCGCCGGTGGCGTTGGCATAGAGGTATATGCGCAGGATCTCTGAGAGGTTGGCATGCGTGATGTCTGCCTGCTTGAGGGACTGGCCGAGGATGGTGGTGTGGCGAGCGGGGTTGGGGATGCTCGGGTCCTCGATGGCACACACCAACAGGTGCGTCATTACTGACAGCAGCTCCTCCTCAGACTCCTCGTCGCTCAGCAGAGCCATCTGCAGGCTGTTCAGAGTCGGCAAGCTGTCCATGTCTGTAAACACAACCTCCTATATACTCACGCCGTGCAAGGACTTCAGAGTTTCAATAAATTAGCTAACTTCCAATATGTTTTCCAAACGTAAGGGTTTCGCCTGCCTGCAGCAATTTTGCGCAATCAAGGGTTCGAAACACATGAGCTCCAAGGCCAACTCTTACTCCCTCACCAGTTGCATCAATACCTCTATGCACAAAGTACCCCCCTAAGACTAAGAGTGTGCAGTCTTTCTGACAGTGAATCGCCTTAACATGACATAGCGGTAAACCCTACATTTTTGTGGCACGCTAGTAAAGATAGAGGTATGATGCGTGTCTGAAGACAACTCTGAAATTCCTGTACAGAAAATTTAGCAGCTGAAAATTATTCTGAAAACAACTGTTTTAGGCATTTTGTGTGTGCAAGAGAGAGAGAGAGAGAGAGAGAGAGAGAGAGAGAGAGAGAGAGAAAGAGAGAGAGAGAGAGAAAGAGAGAGAGCGAGAGAAAGAGTGTGTGTGAGAGAGAGCAAGAGAAAGAGTGTTTGTGAGAAAGAGTGTTTGTGAGAGAGTGTGTGAGAGAGAGTGAGAGTGTGAGAGAGAGTGTGAGAGAGAGTGAGAGTGTGAGAGAGAGAGTGGGTGTGAGAGAGTGTGTAAGAGAAAGTGTGTGAGAGAGTGTGTGAGAGTGAGTGTGAGAGAGTGTGTGAGAGTGAGTGTGAGTGCGAGTGTGAGAGTGAGTGAGAGTGAGTGTGTGTGCGTCTGCGCATATGTTTGTGAGCATGTGTGTGTGCATATATTTAAATTTGTTAATTTGCATTACAACGTAATGTCAAATCCATTGGTAAAAAGACCTTGCTGGCGATACGAATGTACTATTTTCTAGCATGCTAAACCACAGTTCCCAGAGAACCTGCATGTACCAGAATCAACATGATTCGATTCGCAATACCTCCAATAACTTTAGAATCAACATTATCGAGAAATCGATTTTGACATTCTTAATTTTAATCAACAGAGTAACGTGTATTTTAACATAATGTGTTTGCATTTATCACAATTTATTGCAATAGAAATGTATGTGTGTAATAATAAGGCATGGTGGATTCTCAAAAATACATTTACACTGGACTAACAGAGAAAAACTAAGCATGTGGGAAAACAATGAATGCAGGCTTGGATTTTAGACAGAAATAACGTACATAACCTCAAAATGAATATTCGTATAAACCAACAGCTTAAAGATATCATTAAAAACAACTTAAAGTAAATTATAATTAAATATTGACTTTAAATTTAAAACTTTAGTTCTTGAAATTGAGCAAAAGTTAATTTGTACTTATTTTAATGTTTTTTGTCCGGCGTTCCTTCATCGGCCAAGCCATTCCCAACCCCTTGGTTAAAATTAACACAACGTATTTATTTGCAACCATCTTTGTAAACCATTACTTGTCAAGCTGTTTTAAAGCCCTTCCGATACTAACCAAACCCACAACTAATAGTTTCAGACAATAATCACGCAGTTAAAATACAGGGTCCATAACCTTATATACCAAATTCAGTTTACAAATACCGTGATCATAGATAGTCTGATACAGTGTCAAAGATTGTGTGATTCGTTCTCTTTGTCAGCAACCTACTAGGGCAGTAATTGCATAAGAAGAATGAGAATAAAAGATGCTTTCTCACTGATGCCAACCTACGAGTGCAGTAAACACGTAAGAAGAAGCGTAATCCATAAAATACGAAATAATGCTGCAGGATGTACACAACACTATTTAATAGTACCATTTGACTATCTGCATAAATTGGCATTTACATAGTGTCCAAAAACGATTGATGCATGCAATCTTTGGTGAATATACTGTCTGTTTTGAACGAACATTACGGGAAAACAAACTATCGCCAATCATTGAATGTGGTTGTCAATTAACATTTTTTAAATGGAAATTTTTACGGGTCCAAAGTAAATAAACAGGAGGTACTGTAAAACGTAAATAGAGGAAACGATTCCTAAAAAATTCTCTGTATTTCTATGTTCTATATCAGTAAATTTAGCAGCCAATAATGTTTGATTCAATAACGTTACTATCGGCTGATAACGACATTAAATATTGGTATCGGCTCAGAACTAAAAAAATACATTACCTTGCTCAACATAGGTTTCTGTAAGATTTCCAGAGTCATATATAACAACATCCACTTCAAAATGAGCTGTACAGTAATATTATTAGAGAAATATTTTTATAGTAAAGGGACCCACAGTTGGCTCAGTTAGTCACTGGCCTCCCACATCTGAGGACCTCTGTTTGATGCCAGGTCCTGGGGGGTTGCTGGGAATTTTCGGACGGGTGATTTTTCATGTGTGTAGAGGTTTCCTCGGGGCTCTCCTGTTTCCTCCTGTTGCCATTCCATGGCATCTCCACACCCATCTCATCCCACCTGACCATTCTTCGAGCTGGCTGGAGCGACAGGCCTATCCCTCGGGTAGAGCAACTGGCTCCAATTAGAAACAGCCTCCTCTCATTAATGCGACCCTGCCTCAGGCAGGAATCACAGTTGGATTTCACATTCATATCACTGACATATAATGACAATGCTTAGATACAGCATGTTCAGCATAGATGGCTATACTTAGATAAAGTGTACTCAAAACAAGCACAGACAGTTTGTGCCACTGTTTGTTTTGGAATCTTCACACATGTTGAGCACCCACCACAGTTCGGGTGGCAGACTCACCAAAGCCAAGCGTCTCTCCAAAGTTGTGCAGGAACTCAAACACCATTAGCGTGTCGGCAAACGCCTGGCCCGACAGCTTCAGTCCGGGGATCCTGTTCAAGGTCGGCAAGGGCTTGTGATCCGCTGCACAACATACAACCATCACGCACGTGTACCATAATGCCTCCTGCTACCGCTAGTCAAACAACCTAGTCCCTTCATGTAATGCATCTAACCGAAAGTCAAACCAGCCATCAACGCTTTGGTAAGTCCAAAGCCACAATTTATATTTATCTGAGTAACATGTCTTCATCTCCACAACAGATTTTATCCACTACACTTAAAATTTAAAAACATTTACTTTTTCAAAGATCAAAGGAATTGGTAGCCTGCAAACCATTTCATAAACTTTAACACAAATAATCCGTAAGTAGAAAGAATTTTTCCTTGCTATTTCTGATGTTGCAGAAGCTTAATTTGTGGCAATGTGAAAAAATGTTTCACTGGGCAAAGACTACAGCAGTCATGCTCATGTGATAGCAATCAAGACTTGAGATGAACCCTCCTCACCAGCAGAACTCATTAAAAACTATTACAAAGGCTAATAACACTGTGTAATATATTTTGCTGAAATTTACTTGTATAAATTATTAAAAAATCAAATTGAGTTTATTTTTAATAAAAAATATACCATATATATTTATTCTGAATACTTAAAAAAAAAATTTTGTAGGGGAAAATTCCATTGAGAAAGACCACCATTATAAAACATTGGGTTGTATTCAACAAAAAAATGAGTAATAATGTTTATAAATTTTTTTTATTAGAACTGAATGCATATCTATTTCAGTTATAGAAAAGATAGCTTTCGTGGATGAAATGAATTACTAAACTTATTTGCAAACACCAAAATTGTTATTACATTCAACCAGAACTACTAATTATCATGATAATATTGTTTGATGAAAATTTATTTTATGCAAAATAAGCTTTCTTATGCATTCATAAAAATCAAATTTTAATTTTAAATGGATTCTTATATTTTGTTAACATTTTAATAAGCAAGTTTTAGAAAACTGTTTTACAGTGTTACAAAATACATATATGCTTTCTTCTTTCGTAAGCAGTTTAATTCCTAATTTTTTAATAACTCTTTAATGGATGTACATTATCTAAATAAGTTCTACCGAGTTGTAGAGTTGGGTGCACTGCTCCACTGAAAACCAATCTACTTCTACCTTAATGCAGCAGCATAGAAAATGAATACGTAACTTCTAACAGTTCAGGAAAATATTTTATAATGATCAGTTCAGCACAATATATTTCAGTACAATATATATCGGCTGTTCAAAAAAAGTTTAACTAAGGATTTCTCAAGCCACCTTTGATAAAAGTCACTGTCCGTATCTGCACACATTTGGATATAAACTTTGACTGGAATTACTCATGGTGAAATTGGCAGTGAATAAAGAAAAGTAGTTCAATGTCTTAACGTAATTTTAACAGTGTGGTGTTTAATACATGTGTGGAAACTGAATTTATTTAATTTAGTCATTTATGCACATAAGAACACAAACCGATGCAATAGCGACACATGTTGCCAAGTTTTACTTGATTGATAGACGTATAAAGTAAACATGCCTGCGGCAAAGTTAATTTGACACATAGCAGAAAGATACAAGATGAGCAGAGAAACAGATCTTAATCAGGGCTTTCAAAAAGTGCTCAAATAACAGCGAAAAGCCAATACACAATACAAATGATTTGGAGCCCGCTACAACTGGTAGGAAGCCATAGCAGGAGAGTCTGTGTTTCAAACAGCAAAGTACCTGCCAACTCCATGTCCTCGACAGGCTTCCGGAGTTCCTTGACCAACTCCAGCTCCAAGCGGCGCTGCTCCAGGCGGCGTTCCTTCGTGGCCAGCTTCTCCGCTCGGACCTCCTGCCGCTTGCGCTCGCGCTCCTCCAGGCGCTTGCGGCTGTCTAGAACCTTCACCAGCATCATGTGCTGCCGCCTGCGCTCCCGTTCCTGCGCACGCCCCAACTCTGCTGTACTTCCTCGCACACACAAGCCGCTGGTACACTTCACTAACCGTGTGTTTCAACAGGAACTTGACCCTTGGTAACTGAATATTCCACAAAAACTTGACAGCTTTACACGTTGTACAAGTCTTATGGCACGCATTATCATTTAAGTCTATTTTCAGAAGAAAAAAAATGTAAAAAGGTCTTTTTTCATAAGTACAGATAAATTTTTGAACAGTAAAGTTCTGTAAATTTTACTATCCACATTATTATTGAAATTATTTGCATAAATTACTTTATATTTTATAGTTATTTTGTATTTAGTGTTATGTAGAATCTATCATATTTTGTGTTACTATCTAATAAACTGTGTTTGTTTATGCTTTGTTTCAAGTAATAAGTTCTTAATAACACGTTCACCCTTAATTCCACAAAACTCGTTTCACAAACTATAATACTTTGTAGTCCACATTAGGTTGATATTCCACGGTTCTAGTATTCCAATACATGCTAACCATATAGCTATTAATTCTGTACACTGCTTCTATAAATCATTGAAAATTAATGATGATATATGGCAAAAGGCATCTTTGTGAAAATTGCTCATAGTGATATCACAAGTAAGAATATTGCAAATACCACTACAATTGTGCTTACTTTGCAAATACTGCTCACTTGAATATAAAAAAATTAACATTAAATAATATTACTAATGCTGATAGTCACGCTGCAAATATAATTTATACCAAAAAACACAATAATGATGTGAATACCAAAATCAGATATAAAAACTGCAAATACTTACATTATTGTATCAATATAGCAAATATTGCAATTTCACAAATATTTTTTTTACTGCCATACAGATAATTATAAATTATTGTACAGTGACCAAATATATCACCATATCACTTAGCCCTAGTACCAAAATAATACAAAATTGTGCCCATTTACTTACACATTTACTGTGCTAATTTTATGCAGCTTAAAGTAATGATATTGCCATCATCCCATCCCCTGATTTTATGCATTTCTGCTGAACAGGATGACACTCGCTAATAAACCAGTCGTAACTCTGAGAGAGAAGCAGATACTAATAAAGCTACCCTGAAACTAACAAGCACAATGAAAACTAACAGGAAACGTAAAATATCCTCATTAATAATAATTAATTAACAAAGATCTTCAACATAAAAAAGTCATAATGATCATAAAATGGCAAATGTAGCCAAATAATTGTACCAATATTGTGTAATGTGCCGATAATATATTGGATGTTTCAAAAGTAGTAATTTCAGTTTCAGTTTGGCAATAGTGGTAAGGGCTGTTGGACGTTCAATACTGTTCTTTATTTTTTAATACGTTTTGAAAATGCAGTTGGTTACTATTTCGGGCGCAATTTGGCTCGTGTGAGAAAGTAAATGTGACGGGGTTCCCTACGAGACTATGGAGGGATACTTTGTACGGCACGAGGCCCTTATTCGGCAATGTTTGGAGACAGCAGCAGCATGCGATGCCCTTTGTTTGGGAATTTCAACGCTGCCGGCAGAGACCCATGAAAGTTAAGGGGTGGGAACACTGCACAGGGGTAATGTTAGCCAAATGTTCTCATAATCAGTCTGGCTCATTGTATTGCAACAGTTTCGCGCATCTGATGTGTAAAGTGCATGAACTGCATAATCATCAATACATTTCCAATGAAAATTTTTGAAATTTCATTTAATTTTGGCAATGGCACCTTTATTTAAAAACTTTTCTTGGTCGAGCTGATGCTTTGATAGCTGTTTGGTTAAACGATGGCTGCAACATCACAACTGGCTCACATGCAACTATAACTTGCTCTTGAAGGTTCCATCCAGCTTGAAAGCCTGACAAGAATGAAATTGAGAATAATGTTGTACACTATATAAACACAGGTCTAAGCTGTAATGACGCGGTGTTCTTAATTTTCGGGACCGGGACAAGTGTTTAATTTTCGTTCGTTTTTCCTAGCTTCGTAATATTTTTATCAGTATTCAAAATTAAAGCTGTGGTGGTTCGTTTCCCGTGATAGTTTGTTTATCCGGCAGACAATTGCTGTTTTAAGTTTATCGGGCGTTCGTTTACCGTTTCGTTTCGAACGTTGGAGTTTTTGTTAAGCGTCAGCATTATTTAGAAACTTTCAGGCTGCGTCAAAAAGTTTTATACGAGAAGTTTGTTTATCTGTATGTTGACGGCGCAGTTTTAGTTCCTACAACGCAGTTTCGATAACGTGTCAGTTTTGATCTTGGGGTAGTCAAGTGATAAGTTACAACCGAGTGACAACGTATAGCCGGTGTAACTGTAGCGTCCAACGTTACACAGCAACTAGATGAATTTTAGAGAAGGAAATCCTAAAGTATAAAACCAAGGTTGCATAAGCAGGTTCTGGGCAACTGACACGTAAAAATGGGTGCACGGCATGTGCTTTTCAATGACCAGAGAATGAGACAAGGGTACATTTACCTGCTACGAGGGAAAGGAACTCCTCCCTGAATCTGTTGTGTCTAGTCCAGGCTACATCATTACATTATGCAAGTGCTTCAGGGGAGAAATGAACAATGTCTTGACGGCTATTGCCATCTCTGGTAACAGATAGTAGGGAGTCTGACAGCAACAGGATTTGTGATGCATCTCTCCAAGGTAAACCTCTGCCTCCCTGATTAGCACCAATTGATAACCAATCAAAGCAGGAAACTCCTCTCAGGTAGTGCCTGTGATTTTGATATCCTCAATTAATAAACAGGGGTTTCGGAATGAGTTTGAAGCACAGCAATTGTGGTAGCGTTGGCCTGGTAGGTGAAGGGTTTAACTCCTTGGGCTTAAGCTCTCTAGCAGTTGTGCCCCACGACACCTACTTTCTAGGAAGGAAATTTTAGGGCAATGGTGACGGTTAGGCCCCAGTACACTGGGAATGCAGAAGTCATAAACAGGTGTTGCAAGGGACAAGGCTAACCTGTCTGTGGGTGTACACAGATAATTTGCAATGATGGCAGGGGACTATCAGAGGACACAATTCATCGTCTGGATGAATATATTTAGTGGAATTTACTTAACTATGGGAGAAGCAGCTCCTGGTAGTCCACCCACACCACTTGATGGGTACTCACGCTCTCACAGCCAGTCCTAACTGATGCAAGATTAGATTGATAAGCACTCGAGAGAGAAGGATAACGATGGACAACCATTATATGCGAACTTACCGCCCCACCATCTTGGTATTCACTGCTCCTCCTGGGAATGGTGCAGAACTACTTGCGAAATACTGGATACATGCACGCTGCACGCTGTGTAGTTCCACGCCCACACACAAGATATAGTACATGAGAATGTACAACATACCACCCGCAGTCTAGCACCCTAGGGACATTCACAATGGGTCGCAGGCACATCACTGAGGAGCTGAAGCTCATTACTCGACCGTTTCCAAAGCTCAAACCCACCCCAGCGTAAAAGTTCCACTAGCTGAATTTTTAACAAATTAACTTCATCTAACGACATTGCACCTGATATGATATCATCCACGAAGATGTGGTTCTCAAGAGCATTGGCAGCTAGTGGATATTCATCACCTTCATGAGATGCCAACTGACGCAACGTACAAATTGCCAAGAATAGAAATTGTGTGAGGCCATAGGTTACTGTATTCAGCTGATAAACTCTAAGGGGTAGTGACGGATCCTCAAACTACAGAATGAGCTGGCATGGTCGGTCAGCTTCATCTACCAAAACTTGGCGGTACATTTGCTTAATGTCGCATGAGAAAACTACACTGCAGAGCTTAAATCTTAGAATTACGTCATTGATGTCATTCTGAAGTTTAGGACCTAGGAGTAAAATGTCATTGAGTGAAATACCATTGAGGTCTGTGCACTGCCATAAAAAACAACCCTCAATTTGGTCGTAGAGCTAGATGTTTTGAGCACCCCATGATGAAAGATAAAACACTGCGGTTTGTCGGCTACGATCCTGTTTGCAAGAGAGGGTATACTGCTCCGTATGACCTACCTGAACATAGTCAGTTATGAACTCAGTATACATAGTCATCATCTAAGGCTGTGAATTAAGTTTCATTTATAGCAAATAGAATCTTTGTTTGGCAATTTTGTACAAATCCCCAAGAGTTTGGGCCTGGGGTTTAAAGGGAACAGAAACCTTGTATCTCCCAGTATCTAATCGTGTGTAACTATCCTTGAAGTGTTTTTCACAATACTAGTCTTCAGGTGGCTTTGCATTGACCTGAGGAGGCTCTCCAGTCTCCCAGAATTGTTTGAGGATGACATCCAACAAGCTCTCCATACCAACAAACATAGATACCAGTCCCTGCTCTGTATATGTACAGGACTCAGGGTATTCCCCCAATAACACTTATCCCAACTTGGGACTCCAATACTACAGGCCTGTGTTATCCCAACTCTCCGTCCACTCATACCAACACTAGCACAGACGTCACCACCCAAAAGTATATTGATGGGAGCAGGTTTATCAAAGTGAGGGTCTGCCAAAGGAGCAACTGAGCACGAACACAGGAATCAACAGACACATATGGCAAGTTGCTAGTAATGTTGGACACAACAAAGAGTGAGTGAGAGAAGGTATACTGAGGCTCCATTGATGAATGAATCTGACAGGTTCAAACTGACAGCACCATGACAAAAACCCACGGCCCTTTCACCGGTTTTGTGTAAGGGTATGAGAGGACTTCCGCAGATGCTTTAGAGATAAAAGATGCTTGCGCTGCACTGTCCAGCAAACAGCGTAAGACAGGAGGCTTAAAGTCCGCACCGTAAACCATCACCAAGACGGTAGGCAATAACAACTAATATGCATTCCCGAGCCAAAACACCTGTGAACGTTTCACCTGGAAGCTGTGTGGGGTCCAACGTTTTGTCTTGGGGAATTGAAGATACAGTGGGCTTATCTATTTGGAGCATGGTATGATGCTTTTGCTGACACTGATAACAGGCGTGAGTAGACACACATATGCTAGCCTATGTGCTGTCCCAAGGCAATTGAAAAACAATTTTTTGTTCCTATTTGTTGTCTGTCTGTAGGCGAGGCATCTATGAATTCAGAAAACTTGTACACAGAATGGGTAGTTTGCTGACACACTGCACAAGATCTTGTTTTAGGTTCTGAACTGGTAATAAATATTTTTGTTGTAAGGTTGTGTGACTACTTCGTCAGCAATGGTTTTCGAGACATGTTATTTGCACTAACTTTATTTCCTACATCAACAACAAAATAAATTTTTAATACTCTAGACTGAACAAAATCTATGCAACCTTAGGAATTATGTCAGTGCTGTCTGTACTTGAGTGTTAAAACTTTGTGAGCATACACACATCCAACTTGCGCATCAAAACTGTGACCAGAACAGGGTTATTGTTTGTGATATCATGGTCTAAGCCTTCCAGAGCACGAGCATTCTTATTGAAGGTGTTGACAAACCGTTTGACTGATTGAAGATTTCCAGAGTTGAGAGCAGGCAGGTCCAGAATTCTGTTTATGTATAGGGTAGTGCGTTTCCTGATGTTCTAGTGCTGAGATATGAGAATTTCCCAAGCTACTGTGTAGTTTTCAGTTGTAATCAGTAGATTGTTTACTAACTGTAAAGCTTCTCCCTTGAGGCATCCCAACAAATACTGGAATTTCTCAATATCGGCTAATCCCCGTTTGTCATGAATCGTCGCCTGGTACAGCTGGGAAAAAATGGGCCATTAGCCCCACTGACCTGAAAAGGATGGCAAATTAATTTTTGGCAGACGTACATTTGCAGACGGGACAGCAAGAGAAAATGTGGAAGAAGCTTGTACAACGTGAGAGGACGGAAACGAGGTTGAGACATAGTGTGTCGAACAAATGGGCAAACAAGGACTTGTGCTTTGCGGTAAACCCATTTTCATCCAAATCCTCCAAGGGGTCCGTTTGCAAAAGTTTGTTGCACAGAGTGTCAACAGCAACGAGTTGTGAACCAAACGCATTCATATCGTGAACAACATTCAGCGTGACTTCAGGGGCCTTAGTGCTTGCACCCTATCATTTGTGTGTTCAAAGTTACTTTCTTGAGGCTTGAACTTAAGCAAAAATATACTAAACCCCATGGCTAGGATCACATCACCAAACAAAATAACGGCAAAATGTAAGGAAACAAACATAATACAAGTCATTGGCAAAATGCCAGATGAGCTAATAAGTTATGTCGACATACCTGACGCAACATACATATATTTGCGAAAACACTCCTCAACAAAAGAGGAAGAAACAAGATACAGACATGTAATTCAACAACTTCAGATTTCAAGACACAAACTACCTTCAGGTCACAGGCACAGTGATGGGTACACGTATGTACCCATCCTATGACAATCTGTTTATGGGCATGGTTAGAAGAAAACTTCCTCAGTCGCCAACCAACCCAACCACACTGCTGGATGCATTTCATTGATGACATCTTCATGATATGGACTTCCACTGAAGACAGCCTAATTCACTTTCTGGTCATACTCCAAAACACACGCCGTATTACGGGATGTTGAACTCACTCTCCACAATGGCACAATTCAAACTCCTGTACACACCAAACCCACCAACAACCTCCAGTACTTACAGCTACCACCCATACCATGCCAAAAAATCCCTACCCTACAGTCTCGCCATAAGAGCCAAATGTATCTGCTCCACCAACAGTGATTTCAACAAACAATGTGAACAAAAAGCCAGGGCATTCCTCGACAGGGGCTATCCCAGGCACCTCATCCACAAACAGATTCAGCAAGCCATCTCAAATACCGGAACACAAACCAAGGTCAACAACTATGATATATCCCTGGTGATCCCATATCATGATGGCCTAAGTAAACTCAGAAACATTCTCCACTCTAGATACAAAATTCTGGCTTCCTCACCACAAACAAACACCTTCTTCTCAAAACACCCAGATTGGTCTTCAAAAGGCCACCTAACCTCCACAAGAAACTGGTTCGTCAAAAGCTGCAGCCCACCACAAATGCCAACCTAACTATCACCCCCAAAGGATCCCACCCCTGCATTAGCTCATGCTGTGGCTCCTGTGCCATCCACCAACTCCCAACTTCTTTCAATAGCAGACTCACTAGCCGTACATACCCCATCCAAGGAAACTACAACTATGCAACAGAAAATCTGATCTATCAGCTACATGCCAACACTGTAATGCAGAATACATTGGCCTCACCCCAAACACACTCAGGCAGAGAATAATGGCCACAGAGCAGACACCAAACAAGCCATAGCTGATCACATCAATAACCTACAGGACAAACCAGTTGCAGCACATGCAGCATCACAACAAAGATTTTATTCCTGCCACAGCACCAGAATTGTGAGAGCCCTACCACCATCAAGCAATAGCTCAGAACTCTGACAATATTTTAACTCACCAATTTATAACAAAATGCAGTCAGCTGCCAGGTTTCAACATAAGATAATCACAGCTCCTAACTACACTCATCAACTATAGCTGCAATTTTTCAATTTTCCCGCCCCACCCTAGTTCGCCACCCAGCCGCTAGGTTTACTACTAACAGTGCCCTTCCACCATACTGCAGTGCCCAACAACTCGTCGCCTGATGAAGCTGGCCTAGCCAGCGAAACATCTCGATTGCACAACCGCATGGAAAATTTTATCCTTCTTTGTGTGTTCCCATCCACAAGTACTGGACTGTGAGTACTTGAATTTCCGTCCTTTTATATATATATTTTTGGTAGCCTAGCAGCCTACTTGCAACCTCAATAACATAACAATTTTTAATTTAAATTTAAAACACACATGTACCTATGTAATAAAATTAGGTGGTACTTTTATGAAAAATTAATAAAAAAACAAAAATACGTAGATACAGTAAGTCCTTGTTTAACGGACAGATTATGTTCCCGGAAGGAGTCTGTTATGCAAAACATACATTAATTAAATAGTACTTTGGCCAAGGTTAGGTTTCTAGGGCGTACAGAAACGCCTACATTTTGCACTGCATCTCAAAAATGATGTGTTAAAAAAAATATACGGTTAGAAAAATGTTTTGTTTATTATAAAATACAGTTGTTCTTTTATCATGTATTAAAATAGTGCTAAACTATGTAAAGCATCTATGTTTCTCGTTTACAGATTTGGTTAAACAAGACACAAGTGTACATCTTTCAAATCCTTGGCAAATATAAATACTCATAGCGTATGTACAAAGTACTTTTCAGTATTAAGTATGACACTGAAGTTTCCTTTTGTGTACTTTGTGTCGAAATTATGCTGCAATAAGATTTTTAATTTAAGATTTTGATTTCAAGCTTTTGCAGAACCAACTGAATCCACACTTCATACACCATGAAGAAACTTAATTGATTCTTAATGCGCATGCAGCACTTGCTGCTCACCTGGCCACTTGTGTTCAGTGCTGACAATTCCTCTCCACTAACTGCAGGCTGCAGTTACAACCACAACACACCACACACAGCCACACGCATGCAAGCAAGTGCAACACACCTGCGCACACCCACATGCACGTAACACACGTGTGCTACATGAGAAACCCAACAAAGCAGTGGCTCTCAACATTTCCTGCCTACCAAACTTATGTGTTATCATATAATTAATGACAACATTACTTTGTAAAATTTGCATGTGATAGTTGTTTAATATGTGGTCGACACTAAGTGGACTGTACAGACGTTAGTAAAGCAGAGTATGTTNATTTGCATGTGATAGTTGTTTAATATGTGGTCGACACTAAGTGGACTGTACAGACGTTAGTAAAGCAGAGTATGTTGCTAGCAATTGGGTGCTTGCTGTGATTTGGAATTCCTATACTGGAGATGGTACCATCACTATCTTACAGCGCTANTTGCTAGCAATTGGGTGCTTGCTGTGATTTGGAATTCCTATACTGGAGATGGTACCATCACTATCTTACAGCGCTAACAACAACAGCAATAAAAGTCAGGTGGTCTCAGGAAGTCAGAGCGCAAATTAGCATACAATATTGGCATGAGCTTATTGCTACTCACTTTCCTATCACTACAGTTTTCTCTTGTGCATCAGCGCAAACAATTATCATAGAGTCCTTGACAGTCCTTACTAGTGACATAAATCAGACCTCATATTAACAAAATATTGATATCCCACATATTTTTATAGCGATGTTCTAATGGAATATCCCACAAAATATCACAGAAATTTGAATTTTTTGTCTGCTTACTGTTTACCATGTACAGCATCTAAATATGAGCTAATTCCAATTACCTATCGTTTACGTACTTTATTTACTAATTCTTCGGAAACAAACATTATCTGAAATAACGTGCACTCACATCATGTTACAAAAGAACTGTTTCAGCAGATCACTAGCTTTTCCATTTATATCCGACTAGTGAACAGGCCTGGATTCGCCCGGTAACAATTCAGTTTTTACAGCGATACTTTGAAATAAAAAAATGGTTACTGTGGGTCATCCTTAAAATATAAACATATGCTATCACAAACTTTTCTGTAGACCTTTTTGAGANTACTGTGGGTCATCCTTAAAATATAAACATATGCTATCACAAACTTTTCTGTAGACCTTTTTGAGAGCTACAATTCCGTAGTCCATTAATTTATGTATCTCTTATGGTTTAGTTGGAGCAAGCTATGTAAGCGCCCTAAAAGCAGTTTTTTACGACTTGATTACGAACAGTTCGACATTTCTCTACTATCCTTACATTTAATATAAATGTATTATACACCAAAACCCTACTCAAGAAATTCTCTAAATTATGTTGAAAACCGCATCAAAATCCATTATGTAGTTTAGAAGTACTACGCGAATACACAGACAGACGCAGATAAAAGACTTTGTTTTATACTATTTAGAGATACTTCAACTTACAATAAATATGTATCATAATTCTGATTAAGTAATTCTGATCGTAATTCAACAACCAACTAAAAGCTGCATAATATGAAATGGAATGTCAATACTGAAAAAGGTATCAAACATAAACAGTCGTTAATCTTTTGAAAAAAACCTGTTCAAAAGCTGAAGACAAAAATTTTATGTAATTCACATACGGGATCAAATACTCCCATTTCTTGTCTAAAAATAATGTTATATGAACACAGCAAAACATTCACGTCTCACTGGAACACTATTTAATCACTACAGTGCTTCACTTGGGAGGTGTTAGAAACAAGAACATATGTTGACTTATTCACTCAAACACTATAAACAAAATCACGAAGAGTGAATATGCTACCACAGAATAAAAATTACGCACGTTAAAAATAACCACCTAAAGATGCGATTAAACATCACCTTTTTAACAATCACTACTGCTGTTACCAAATTTTCAATGTGCAATAATCCTAGACATAATGCATGAAAGCAATTAGCAGAAAAAACTCCTGTGATGATACACTTTCAGAAATTCCCAGCATATCAGTGTACCATTACACTGGTAACTACTACGACGCACCACGATCGACGTCATTCTCTCATCTAGCCTCGCCACAGCGAGTCGTTACGCTGTCCACGACACAGGACACCTTCAAGCCAGGGATGGCTTGCCCAGCTGTTACTGCCTGCTGTGCCTGCAACCCGCTTCGCATCTCGTCGCCGTTCTCCACCCCTCCAGCGCCTGGCGCGTGAGGGGAACTAGCCGCCACTCTCTGTTACTCTCTTCTCTCCTTAGTGTCTCTTATGCACAACCCGCAACCCCAGCACTAGCCCAGTGAGCAGAGTATAAATAGGACTCGCAGTCCTCAGTTCAAGGCTGTCTCACGCCAATTCAGTAGCACACCGTTACTATGGGCGAGAGCCACCAGACATCACGTCTCGCCTTCGCAGAACGTCACACTGCCTGAGTATCAGCCGACTACTTCAAGTCATCACTGCCTTTCGCAGTCCAGTCGACAGTTCTACTCTGCACAACAACACTGCACAGCCTCACTGCCCATCAACACACCGAAGCCACAGCGCTTCCAGCTACCTTGTAGCTCATCTACAGCTATCACGAATACGAGTGCCGCCTGACTTGGGGTTGCCCTCAACCCTCACGCTGCCGCGTCTTCCAAGACTAGGTAATTAACCGGTTGGCAACTTAAGATCGGCCCTTCAGGCCTCGGTCACGGAACAGGCTGGTTTATGTGTGTTTGATTGAGCAATCAATGAAAGCAGGCATAAATCTGACTTGGTTGAGTTCTCTCTTCCAGCAATCTGTATCTCCCACACTTTGCTCCGGCCATTCCCTCTTTCCGTCACCAGTCCTACTAACTCTCTTCTAGGGATAGCCACAAGACCAACCCCAATCCTTTTATCTACTATTGGAAACTGTTTCGAGGTCCAGGTTAGGAAGTCCACCTTTCTAGGCCTCACTAGAGCAGTGTTCTCTTGGGCTATCGCCCTCTGGCAGATGCCTGGGTCTGCTAGCGATGTATCGCTTACCAGGTCACCTGTTTGGACACGATAGGCCAACCCCAAAGAAACCCCCACTCTCTGTGACACCTGGGTCTGCTAGCGACTTTTGCTCGCCAGGGAGCCCCAGGAGTAGAAGCCCCTAGCCCTGATGCTGTAACCTCCAGTTTGGTACTTGGGCTCGCTAACGACGTTCCACTTGCCAAGCCACCAAGCTGAAGACCAGTAAATTAGGCTTCCAACCTTACCTAAACTCCGCACCCTACTCTCCATCAGGCTGTGTCTGCCCCTTACTGGCCACCAACTATCTACCTGTCAGGTCTACCACAGCCCCCTTATGTCTCACCGTAGGGCTAGGCGGGGCAAGACTGCCAAGTTGGGACTAGCTCAGGCTGGAGTACTGAAGAGTAGCGGTCCAGTTGACAACTGGGTTTACACCTGGAAGAAAGAGGAGGGCACATGCCAGAGAGGGTCTACAACCAGCTCGTCGAGCGCCCATCTGAACCTCATCTGGCACGTACCTCGTGCAGTGTGTCTGCTTCCACCTACGCCACCGAAAAAGACACCTACCTTCATCTGGCCAGCCAAGGTTGCTAGGGTAGTCAGGTCCCTTAATGTCACACCTACTTATACCCCAACTAGGGCACCCACTCGCCCATTATTCGCAAGCACGCCACCCAAAGCCCAACGCTCAATCATAGAAGTGGCCAAGCCTAGCAACGCAAGCACCAGGAAAAACCCCATGCAAGCGGCGACCACTGCTTCACCATCGCCCGGGAAGGGAAGTACCTCATTGACGCCCTCCAACTGCTGATCCCACTAAAGGTGAGCGACGAGGCGACACACTTTCTCAGTGAACAAATTATCACACTCATTAGCAGTTTTATCTTGGATCATCTGCATAGCTTTGAGCTAATTCGGTGCTTGCTAACAGTAAGCCTCATTTTATATATATATATGGAGGTACCATGACATTCATTCTCAGTTCCCCTCATGTTTAATATGCTGTGCACTCGAATGAAAGCACACACAAAAAATTGAAAGAGTGATTTTACATTACAAACAGATGATACACAACATGAAGTGTGTATTACATAATACATTCTGTAGTTTACTTGCTAAGACGTGCAACTAACTACAATTTCAGCCATTAGTTAACTGAAATATGAATGTAACAACAAATGATTTCAAAAGTTTTTGACAGAAAGGATGCCGGCAAACTGCATAATATTTCCAAGTCTTGTGCGACAACTAGAAATTTTTTCAGAGATCAGCCCCCATGAAGCAAAAGTGACACCATGAATTCCCAAATAGCCATTTATACTGCACACAATTTATTTACCATTCTTTCATATCAGTAGAGTCTACATCATTAAAATTGTTCATTGGTCTATGAACATTTTTCAAGAAATACAAGTGAACTGAAAATTATAATTTTTTGTAGCCATTTTACTTGTGGGAGAGAGAAATGTCTGCACAATTTATAGTTCTTGTCCTTGTTCATAGTCTGCTATTTGGAGTGGCTATTCAATTGTGTTTTAGTTGACACAAACCAAAACCCTAAAAAGGATCACAGATTTTAAATGCCTGTATATTATTATATTATGTTTACTGTACGAAAAACGTACGACCATGATAGTTCATTATGCAGAAAAATTGTCTTCAACTAAATTAAGATATAATTTTCAGCTTTATTTATGCATCTAAGAAATTAAATACTGTTTGAAGGTGTAACTTCAAGACCTAGTTCATTAAGATCAATCGGTACTAACATTAAAATTTCTTATCTTGGAGGGGCCATGGTGGCTGAGAGAGATTGCTCGCCTATCACCAAGGAAAAATAATTATTACAAATACACGCATGGCAAATGAATAAGAAAAGTTTCAAAGCAGAAAGCTTGAATCCAGGTCCAGCTTGCAAGTTATTTACACAAGTGAGACAGATGCTTATCATGCCTTCCAAACATGCGTAATTATGACCAAGTATCACCTGTTGCACATTATACCACTTCTTACAAACAGTAACCACCATCATATGTTTTGCTTTCAGGAAATGTTAATCATTGACAATGGGTTAAGGAACATGAAAGTTAGTGTGCAAACCAAAGAATTTTTTCCAATGTCAATTCACAGGCAAAAATTTGGTAGCACATTCAGTATGAGAAGTCACTTTTCAGACATCAACTAATACTGTGAGTTTAATTAATTAAAACCGTAATTACAAAATTTGACAACATTAAATACAACAAATGTGAGAATTTCATTACTGAACTAAAACAATGAATTTGAAAAACAAAATAATACTCATGAGCAAAAATATTCTTCTGGTAACATTTAAATTACAACCATGCAGTTAACACACATACAGAAATTAACAAAACAGCCATTGATAAAACCCTAACAATGTCAAATAATTTCTACTAATCACAGTGCCACGAAATCACACTATTTAAATTTCCACAAAGCATCTTATTATACTGAATACACTACACTCCTCACATTGTAAAAGCATTAACTGTCACGAAAGTAAATATGTATATCTACTACACAGATGCAATAAACACAAAAAGCAACTGCGATATGAGGACAAATGTGCAAGCACTCTATAAATTCAAGCATACCGATGGCATAGTTACACTTATTTTTCCAACTTCATTATACAGGGTAGTGTATTTGTTTTACAGCAGCAATAACAACTTTACTTTTATCAAGCAAACTAATAATTGATCTACATAACAACACAAACAGAAAAAGCAATAACTACAATTTTAACACATTAATTAAAAACAAAAAGAAATTCTAAAAAAGAAATTACTTTTGTTTAATATGGCTGAGTTTTACAAAACAAAAACTTCTATTTCTAATTTTCAAGGAATAGTATCTTGTTTACAGACATAATTTTAACGTCATGAACAGCTAAAAAGATTTGACATAATATTTCCAGCACCACAAAACAAACTGGTGTTAGTTGCTTCTGTAATGCACACAAACACACACACACAAGCATGACTACTAAATTGATTTCACAACTGTACACTCATTCCAGATCAACACCCTTCAAAACTGACCACGTTTCTCCACGACATCAACACATCTACAGGAGAGAACGGAAGATCACAAGTTACGACAGGACACACAAACGAGTGCTTGCACCTTTGTCCCGGCATACAGCAAAGGGCAAGAACGAGAGAAAATCAGAGTGCATAGCAGAGAGAGAAAGAAAAGTAACGTACCAATTCCACCGTGTACAGCATCTCCCTTTGTTTATTGAGCTCTTGCATGTAAAGCTGCACCGCATGAGGGGAGAAAAACACAAATGAAAACACCGTGTGTTCACATGGAAAGCCACCCAATTCATACACAACAAGTACAACAGACAAATATTAAAATTAACAACAGCAACAGTGTACACTCACAGATATTTACAAATCAACTACAATTCACCTGGAACACTGGGCACACACACAAAAAAAAACTACAGCACAACATGAGCGGTGGGAATACAATGTTACGCTCTACAATGTGAACAAACCCAAACTAAAAGCATCAGTTATACGCTCACCTGAAGTGGTTGCTTGAAAAGGCAGTGTGTTGTAATGTCACTTCCAATTCGGTAAAGCAACACACAGCTAAGCAAACTAAAATATTTTTCTTGTAACAGGAAGTGATGATATTCAGATTACTCGTGTAGGAATAAAGCAAGCACAGTGCAGAAACAGCAAATTGTTTTGTAAATAAAAAGTTTTGCATTTATGCATACAGGCTTAGATTTCAAGATCCTGATTTGCTGACCAAGGCTCAAGCTGAATAAGCAACAAACAAGCATGCCTGTTTCAAAAATTTTAGATTTTGTAAGGGCAGTAAGAGAGGATTGTAGGATTAAGATGCACAATTGATCGGTTGTCTTTCAATCTCTTTACGCCAAGTAAGTAATTGATGCAGGCACATATGTAAGAACTGACGGTACAAAATAACCGTCAAGTATAACTAAAAAAAACTTAATGGCAACTTACAAAATCATATTAATCGCAAACCAAACAATAGTAATAACAAGATTGCTTCTGTCATTCCTAAACAGAACCATTTTATCCCCCCCCCCTC
>NQII01002615.1:185726-202760 GCA_002778355.1 Clitarchus hookeri | reverse complement strand
CAAAGACAATATTCACCTTTTAAGGTGCTCAATAACCACTAGTGAAAATATTTGTGTGTGTTTCTACCTGACAATAACTACTTGTGAGTATTTTTAATCAACTTATTGACATTTATAATAATGTCTAAATTATTTTAAACTTTCTACATACAGTGGATTCCCTATCTACCATTTTTCAGGGCACTGTCAAAAAATTTCCATACATGTGGGATTTCAGTAGATGAGGGTTCTGACATGTACATCAATAAAATACCACTTTTGACCTTATTAAACATCATTTTAAGTATAATGAGAGCTGTGCATTATCTATGAATAAAATTTAGCTAATAAATACAATAAAAATGGGAATTTTTAAAAAAAAAGTATTACTGTAATAGTTTTAATTTACTGTAAATACATTAAAAACATTTCACCTCACCTAATTTAAATAAAAAAATATAACATCTCAAAATACTGCATATAATTGATAGTAATCAGACATCTAAGGCAAACTGACCTAAAACTTTAAAGCCCTCTGAAAATGAAAATAATATGAGACAGAATGAAAGTCAAATTTTAATGTCTCACACACACTTGATCAGCTGAGAGCGCACGGAGATCAGGCAGTGTGTTCTCGGCGGGCGAGACGGAGAAGGGGAAGCGGCAGGATGAGTGAAACCATCTACCCCTCCATACACCTTGCACGCGTGGCAAATGTCTGTCTTTTAAACTAATTAATTATATTTCACTGCAAAAAAAAAACTAGTAATTTTGAGACAGAAATTAATAAATAAAGCGACTAAAATTTATTTCTTCACTGTCTTTAATAATTAATCATTCAAAACAATGTCCTCTGATTTTCCCTGTCGCGAGTTACGCTGCACTCAGGATCGGTGTTAACCCTTTATTAGACAATAGAAGGTGTCGAATACGTCCTTACAGGATATCAGTTTATTCAAAAGAAGCAGGTCTATTGAAATAAGTTAATATAAATGCTCAAATTTCCTCACAGGAAATTACTGAATATGAACTTCACGCTTGGTAATACAAGTCGCTTGATGTTCAAACAATTTTTGGCAACAAGGAGAGGTCAAGTACATGCTTTTTGGGGAGCACGGTGGCCGAGTGGTTAGACTGCTCGCCTCCCACAAAGGTGAACCGGGTTCAATTCCAAACCGGTTCACTCCGGATTTTTTAAATGGGAATCGTGCCGGACAATGCTGCGGGTCGGCGGGTTTTCTCGGGAATCTCCTGTTTTCCTCGCCCTTTCATTCTGGTGCTGCTCCATACTCACCTCAATCACCCTCATCGGCTCTCAAGACCTCGCTGTTAAGAGCCACCCAAAAATCTTCACTCACTCACTACATGCTTAAAGGCATATAATTTTATTCGCGAAGATGTTGTTTATTGAGTTAAATAATATGTCATTTAAAAATAATGTTGATTTTACGCCAGATACAATTAAACACTAACTTTACGGGGAAAAAAATGTTTAATCACAAAAGAAAACTTCTTTACAAACAAGAATTCCTCATTAAAATGTATTACGTAACATTTTAAGGCGAAACCATTTTCTTTGAAATACTAGTGACGATAGGTGCAACTATTTTCAGTAAAGGATAATCTTAAAATTTCTATGATTGACAGCAATCGTCTCGGTGCACTTTTTTTTTTTTTGCTAAAGAACAGCTTCATCTCTTGAAACATGTAAGAGGAGGAAGAAAGGCGCATGGCTGAGACACAGAAAGACGAGAGGAAGAGGACGCAAGGTCGTGATGCTGACTGCTAGGTAACCGCTTCTCCTCTTGTCAGGCGTGTAAGGAGAGGGAGCAAACTAGACTCGCACAACGTCACAGAGCAGTGATAAACGGCTGCGTACATGATGTATTTCATATCCACTGTTTGCATTAACATCCAGCTTAAAAACTATAGTTACGAGAAATCTTAGGTGACTGGACCGAAATATATTTTGATCAACTCAATATCAAATCAATGATACAAGCAGGTACTATATCATTTATATAGTAGTTTTGCCGGGACCACTGAAAATTAACTGAGGCTTCAGTTTACCGGTACATGTGTTTTCGGTACGAGAGTCCACTGTAATGGTAATATAGCTAAAAGAGCAATTTACAAATTTTCTAAGTGCCTGGCATCAAAAGGTTGAAAATTAACTTTACAGCACAGTATTCACTGGCTATTCATTGTGTTGTGTTCAATTTTCTCTCCCCACCCCTATGATTGTGTGTTTTCTGCTGTTGTACTCTGCAGCTGACACAGGTGTTTTTCAGCTATGTCCTGACTAATAATAGTTGGTGTTCTTTATCCCTTTTCATTCAAATAGTCTGGTACGTACATATTTTTCCAGACTGGAATCTTGCTTATCAACAACACATCTGGCCAACCTTTCGAGATACCTGAATTTCCTCCTGGATAGGCAATTCTATAATATACTGCATCTTGCAGTTATTATTTTTGTTTTTACTATTCAGTCGTAAAATACTAAACACTGCAAAACTCACATAAAAGTTAATATTTGCTATGTTTTAAAACTGTGGCATCTACATCAAACTAGAGATAAAAATGATGAAAACAGGATTGAGGGTGAAGGGATTATTGATAAAAATTATCAAAACAAGATTAAGAGTGACGGGATGAAATTTCTCCAAGTAAATATAACATGCCACTTGTATAACAACGATAAATCTGATAAAATGCTGCCAAAATAGTAAAGTTTTATCAATTCAAGGTATGTCTGAAATGCCACAGCGGTTTGTAAGAATGTGAATCAAGATTTGTCCTTGAGGCGATGAAACTGGTAAGGAAGCTATCTTAAAAATGAGCAGCCGATTCAAGCAAAAAAGAAGGTAGGCTTATGGAAAATATTCCATGCAAATAAGCTTGGCAAGTAAGGTCAGTTTTATATTATTTGCTCTGTTACAAAACACTGTTTACATACTGGTATTTTAAAAGAAAGGCTTGTTGCCGAGTAAGTATTACAATTTTAGAATAATGCCAGAATAGGCAATCTACAAAAAAAAATACAAATAAGTTGGAATGATACAGTAACAGCAAACGATGGAAACGGCAGGTTTACATTAGGAAGAACTTCCAAAGCTCCACTATAGCATAAGCTGGATGGACGGTGCTAGTGGCAAAGTCACTCAATACTAAAATACATTAGACATATAATACTGCGTAAGACAATAACATCTCCACTGCAATTATATCAGCTAATTATATTTCTACAATCTAACGATTTACTGTAATGTTACCATATGCCACTACATGGTCATCAAAATTATACACACACTTTCACACTTCTTATCCCATACAGAAAATAGTTGACAACTCCCTAATCTCACTCAGGTATGTGATGCACAGACAGCACTGCAGAAGTGTACGAGACCTAAAGTTAGGAATCTCCACAAGAGTAAGGAAGTAAATGAAGGCACAGGGCACACACCATCACCAATGCCAATGCACACAAGGCACTGGCAGGTGATCATTATATCAGTGTCAATTATAAATCAAACTGCCCCACTTCCCCCCAAGCACAAAGTCTGGGATGTACGGCCTATAGAATTTAATCCCGGCAAGCAGCGAACTGCATACCCTGATTCTATGACAATCACCATCTCAAGGACAACATTCTATCATTTCTTCATCACTTGGAGAACAAAGATGAAACACACAGATGACAATCACTACCTGGAGAAGGACCACGATGCATCACTGCCTGAGGCCAAAAGACCTGCCCGTGCATACATAGGACAAATACAATTTCCTTCATTGCCCATGAGGGGAAAAAAGGGCCACTCTCAGTCAATGCCCGCCGTGGGAAAAAAGGGCCACTTTCCATCACTGCCCACCGGGGGAAAAAAGGGCCACACTCCTTAACCAACCACGAGGGAAAAGGGCCACACTCCTTAACTACCCGCGGGGGGAAAAAGGCCACACTCCTTCAATGCCCACTGTGGAAAAAAAAAAAAACGCCACTCACTTTCCTTTACTGCCTACAGTGAAAAAAAAAATACCAATCACTTTCCTTCAGTGCTAACAGGGAAAAAAAGGCGCTACTTGCTTTTCTGCACTGCATATGGGGGGAAAAGAGCCACAACTTTCCTTCAATACCCATGAGGAAATAAGGGCCCACACTCTCTCCTTCACTGCCCACGGGGAAAAACGGAGATACTTGCTATCACTGTACGCTGGGAAAAAAGGGAGAGATTTTCTTTCACTGCACATGGGAAAAAAGGCGCACACTTTCCTTCAATGCCCGATGGAAAAAAGGGCGACTCACTTTCCTTCATTGCCGAGGGAAAAAGGGCGACTCACTTTCCTTCATTGCCCAGAGAAAAAGGAAGATTCACTTCCCTTCACTGCCAAGGAAAAAAGGAGGACTCTTTTCTCCTTCACTGCCCTGGGAAAAAAAAGAGTGATTCTGCAAACTTTTTTTTCACTGCCTGGAGAAAAATGGTGACCCCATATTACTGCCCAGGGAAAAATGGTGACCCCATATCAATACCCAGGGAAAAATCGTGACCCCTGATGAGTCTAAGTTTGAAAACTACAGTCGAGCCGAGCCATGCCTTTACTGTTCAAATCTGTTTGAAATTCAAGCCAACATTACTGCCTCGTCTAGTCTCAGCTTGTTAACCAAGCTTATTTACTTAGGTTCTTCACTTTTCATGCTGCCGCTGTTATATCACACGCCGCGCCTTGAAGGGAAAAAATCTTCTAAATTGCTTGTGTTTTAATTTTAATCCAACGATAAACACAAAGTACGAAGGTAACGTAACATTGTGGTTATGTTTGCGTGCTTCGCAATTGTGCTAATCACAAAAACTGGTAATCAGTAGCTTGATGTTATCGCATAGCAAGTGTTCATGTTTGTGGTCATACTTGTGCAGTCAAAATTCCTAGCGTCAAGTGCTACTGCCATCACAGTTGTGCTCCAGCTCACAACGCAACGTTGTGAACAACAAACGCATGTTTTAAAGCATCTTGCATGCAATTAATGATTTTTATGAATAATAAAATTCTGGTGTCATGAATTTGTGTTTCAAAGCATTGATCATATATAATACTATTTCAAAGTAGGTATCTTACTTTTACTGCTGATATATGGCATAAATTAATATGTCGCTGTATTTATTACATCATTTGAACCCCAAAAAAATTGGGATTCATTTGCTCTTAAGGCAATATTCGAATTGGTAGATTTGTTAACAAAATGGTCATGTGAACCAATTTTGTACAAGACGTATTTTGAATCACATTTGGTTTTTTGGATCTAGCAAACAGTAACACAAAATTGCCTAATCGCCTTCATATTTGTTTTCATCAGGAGGCTATGCGTTAGTTTAACCTATGCAATATACATGGAAATGCATGTGAAATAATATGGGTACATATTTTTGGAAGCTAAAATGGCAAGATATATATGAGGTAAAGATGAAACGAACAACTTTACAATTTTAACACGTAAATACTGTCTCCTCTTAAATCTATGCAAATTGAAGTATAAATAACAGAATGTACTGTCATACAAGTTGAAGAATAATCAAAACCTGGATAACCATAAACCTGCTTTATGTCATTGACCATCTGACCAAATAAAGTTATGTAAATTTTTTAATTAAAACATTACAATATAATTACTCGCATCTTAAAACAATAAATCACAAAATTATGACAGGAAAAGACTATTCTGGAAATTCTCAAAGCCCACAAAATGTTTTCCAAGATGATTCTCAAAGTATACTTCTTCAAGTGCCTTTTTTTTAATCTTATTATTGTTTTGTTTGATAAATGTGTGGTTCCCTGGAAAAAAAAAAAGGCATTTTTGCCTTAACTACGCCACCAAAAATAAGTTAAATAAAGAAATAATTAAAATAAATACAGATCCAAATTCCTGACAGACCATATTTCAAACAAGATTCATTTCAGTTTGATTTCACACACCACATCTCACACACACTGCAGAATCTTTTTCAAAATTTACTTAAAAATTAAATCACAAACAAAAACCTATACTCTGTTTTTGCATTCAGGCAGGATCATCATGGCTGAGGGGATGCCAGGTATTACTACTGTGCAACCAGGGAGGGGTGGAACCCAAGTACTTGCGTAGCTGCTGAGAAAAGAGGAACTTCAAGTAGAGAGAAATCTATGCACTTTTAGCTGTCTACATGAGCATCTGTACATCTAACTACACAAATAAATGTTGAGCACAAACCAGAGTAGAGGGGAGTGAAGTGACGATATTTGGGCAATTCTTAACAGCAAGGTTTTGAGAGTCAATGAGGATGAAGTGAGGTGAGTGTGGAGCAGCACCACACTGCAATGGTGGGGGAAACAGGAGATCCCCAAGAAAACCCACCGACCAGAGGGGCATCGTCTGGCACAATTCCCACGTGCGAAAATCCAGGAGCAACCCCGCTGGGAATCAAACTTAGTTCACCTAGGTGGGAGGCACGTAGCATGAACACAACACGACCGCGTGACCCCTTACGAACACGAGAATCAGCCTCAAAAACACTGAAAGGTTAACACAGTCCCAGAAATGTATGGTCAGGGCTACACTGACCGCCTGCAGCCGAGTACTTTCACCCCGCCCCCCTCCCATTTTGTGAGAAGGGACAGAAAACACCAGGACCCCTGTCCAAAACAATTCCTGCCCATACGGCGGCGATGTGAAGCTAATTTCTTAAAACACTATGCCAACCAGTGGTTTTTTGGATATTAATAACAAACTGTTCACAGTTAACTGAGTGAGCACTTTTGAATGCCCTGCTTAGGATATACATTCCTAACCCTTCCGTACCCTCCTGCCGTATTTAAATTATAGACCCATCAACAACTGATTTGGTGTTGCCACAAAGCATTAGAATGACTTGGAATATAACAGATGTTGGATGTCGTTGCAAACACACTCAACTTTAAATTGAGCAAATTCCAAGTCTTTGCATTTAAACGTTTAACAGAAGCCAATCATAATTCAAGATGTTGCAGAATAGCGTAAACAAATAGTAATCACGTTCACCAATAGCTAGACTCACCACTGTAGTGAATTCTTATCCTGCTAAATTTATACGGAATCAAGTAGCAAATAACACAGAAAGTACTTACAAATAATTTAGTCTAACTATGAATAAATGTGGAATCTGTTACAAAAATTATGAATGGCAACAGCTAGTATTTTTATAAATTATCATCACAATTCAAAATTTTTCTCTCAACAGAACTTACTCATTTTATTATTCTACCTGTTAATGTCAACTGTGGATATTTACAAAGTACTGACAACCGCCTTTTTCAAAATTCGAAAAAAAAAATTTACTGGTTACACATATGAATTAAATTTGAACAGTAAACCACCTTTCATTACTTAAATGGCCACAAAACTAATGTGCAAAATATTTCCAGTCCAAAGCCCAAGTATGGCAAGCATGAGCATGTAGTTGTGTTTTAAAAATACAATACAACTCAATTACGTAGTGTGTTAATGATTATTTCATTTACATCCCGCCACCAGTAATAGAACAAAAAACATAAAAGATGAGTGTTAATAAACACGAATCACATTTTCTAAACAAATGAACACTAGTGTTTTATGTGTAACAAAAATGTTAGCAAATACTACAAACAGTAAAATTATTCTCTACATATGCTGCAATGACTGTTGAGCTACCAGAAAATTTTTTTATAAATCCAAGTTTCCAATACGACTAGTTAGTATAATTATTTTATATATTGGTTTGCCTTTACATCCTACTCCATGCATTTAAACGTTACAAAATTGATAAAGCTTACACATTTCTGGGAGTGTCAACATTAAAATTCTGTAATAGTATTGGCATATTGGTGGAATTTATAGCAGGGTACTAAGGGGTCTGTTCAAAAATTCTTGAAGTTTCTATTCTAAGTTATTAAATTTTTTGGCTCGATTAAAACTTATTTGACCTTAAGTCTTTGAAGTATGCCGCCCCTACACTGCTATCAATGCTGTTTCCATTCCTTGATAATGATTAGGTAAATGCTTTTTGGGATTGTGTGTACATCTACTAGGAAACCGTCTTGGTGTTTTCAACTGTCTCAGACCTATGCACTTACACTTCAGCAAGAATTTTATGTAATATAGTTTTGAAGTAGAAAAATGACAACGGAGTCAGCTCAAGCAAGTTATAGATAATGGGGAAGCATAGATTACATTTTGGCCCATTATGAATTGCCAGTTATTTGAGTGTGGGTGTGTACCTGGCTCTGATGGAGGTATCAGGAATTTGCTTTGTTTACTACTGACTTTCTCCTCAGAAATTTCAACACTTCAAGGAATACCACAGATTCAGGATGTATCCTGGTAAAAATTTGTGATTGGCAATTCTACTGATGCCAAAGACATAGCAAGATGCACAACCTGACCTGCCTAACTTTTTATCAGTCTTAAGTCTGTACAATATTATTGCAACCCACTGTGAAGACAAAGTTTAGTCTCAACATTATGGCCACAAACCCACACGTCATCAGCCACTCTTTTCATAAAGTTTTTCTCCGTAGTGCTGTGACACAAATATTTCTGACATATAAAAACTGATCTTAAGTCAGCTGCTAATGATCATGAACTTGTTTCATGAATAACATATTGTACATATTTTTCCATGTTTAATGAACAATCTTACACTGAAGAGCCAAAAAAATTGGTATAGGCATGTGTATGCAAATAACAGAGGTATGGAACCAATCAGAGTAACGCGATGCGGTCGGCAGCTAGATCGGTTACTGCTGCTACAATGGCAGGTTATCAAGATTTAAGTGAGTTTGAACGTGGTGTTAGAGTTGGCGCGCGAGAGATGGGACATAGGACCTCCGAGGTAGCGATAACATTCGGATGTTCGCGTACAACCATTTCACGAGTGTACCGTGAATATCGGGAATACGGTAAAACATCACATCTTTGAGATCGCTGCGGCCGGAAAAAGATTGTGAAAGAACGGGAAAAACGACAACTGACGAGAATCATTAAACGTGACAGACGTGCAACCCTTTCCCAAATTAGCACAGATTGAATTTGTGGACTGCCCTGCAGGATTCATGGTATGAATTGTCTCCTGCATACCTTCAGACATTAGTTGAGTCCATGCCACGTCGTCTTGCGGCACTTCTGCGTGCTCGGGGGGTCCCTACACGATATTAGGCACATGTACCATTATTTTTTGGCTCTTCAGTGTATGTACAGTTTGATAAACACTTAAAAATTGTAATAGGTCTTCATAAATTTCATAAAAAATAAATTATGTAAGTTAACTATTAAACAAAAGTTATTTAAGTAGGATGTAGCTCAGCGAACTTCTTACACACCACACAAATGCAGCCACAAGAAGAGATGTCCATCATAAAGGTACTTAAGGTCTGGCATTTACCTCTCAAAATCATTTCTTGGGTTGCAACTTGGGTCAGTTTAGTTTGTGAACACCAGTCACAAAATAGAACACAGACAATACTTAAGCAACTGGCAGTGTAACACAAAATAATATTTACAAGACAGTGAAATATTAGGCACTATAGTCTATTTCATTCAAGAGTTCCTTTTTTTGACAGATTGTGTAGAAGTAATAACGTGTAAACTGACACGTGAAGCGTATATATACCATTTATGTTTTTGCTGCAAGAATGTAACATCACGTGCGCGCCACGTACCCTACATGTGATACAACCGTGCATGGCAGCTACCCAAGCCCACATTCCGTCTCCTATAATAAGGTGGATGCCTGGAGACCTGAGTGCATCCAAAGGAAGAATATATTAAATCGCCCGTGCCTTAAATAAAACCCAGTGAGCTGGAAAAATACGAGTAATCCATGCCAGTAAAGCTGCACCTGTGCTCGTGCAGCCAATACCACCCGCATAACAGGAAGACTGACTTCCAGACACCCTCAAGAGATGGCAGAAAATACAGCTCCGCCTACGAGGGAGGAGCCACCCTCACCGAAGTTACCCTAAGGCCGAAGACACACTAGACACCCCCAACACAGCAGAATATATGTCCCTGAACCGCCACAGAACGGCAGTTGATACCAGCAAACTTGCCTTCGCACAAGTCATGCCAAGGCTCTCTGCTCTGTCTGCTCTCTTCCGCTCTCCTAACGAGAGACCAACAGTTGATCACCAGCTAACAACGTCGGACTTCTTCAAGCATGCACTGCAGCCCCAGAAGAGTTGCCATTCCCCTCCTCCCCCTTACACTTGACACTTGCAGTCAAAACCACACCCCATAACCCCCTTAAGTCCCTTCCGGACACCACCAGCTTCAGTTAGGGTTTAGTTGTTATCACTGCTACCTAATTTGTTGCTCTGTGCTCATCTAGCTCGCCCTTCAGGCTAGACTCTTCGAGCCAACAGGCCCCTTCACCTGTCTTTACTTACCTTCCAAGAGTTAATCAGTGCCTTGGTTGCAGTAGGAAATTACGGGTCACCATGTCTTATTCTGGATAGAATAATACGTGTTACTGTCTAACTTTGGTCTGCTCTTTCTTGTATGAATTGTGCTTAGTCATCCCTGGTAAGAGTCGCCCTGCAAAGGAGAGGCAGGGAAATGCGGAATTTGAGACTTGTTTGCCGAACTTAGCGTAGGACTGTGGCCTGTCTCCCTAAAAAGGACTTGACGTACGCCACCAAAACATAACCCATTAGACGGCCACCCATACTGTGGACCAGGCACGTAAAGGTACCTGGTGCACACACATAGTAAAGTCACGACCACTAGCAAGAGAGACGATGAAGAGGTTAGATTCCCCTTGTCAACCAACATACTCCAGCCACAGCGTATAAACTCGCCGGAGGGAGTGCCAGGTCTAGCAAGGCCACAGCCTAGCCAGCCTCTCACCCAAGCTGTCAAGCAGACACCGCCGTCGCCGCCATCCAGCCGGGTCAGGAGACCCGCCGCATGACATCCACCGACGAGTACCCGACTCCCGGCAGTGGGAGGTAAACCAGCGGCTCCGCCAACAACCCGCACAAGCAAGCCCATCCTAGCTCAGCTAGACTTTGTGCCAAGTCGATGGCCTACCCACCTGACTCTGTATAAAGGCACCCTTAAGGCCAAGCGCCACATTTTGCAGACCCTGCCTTACTTCAGCCAGCTTCAGCTTCAGTGTGTCCTACAACTCACTGCCTGATGAAGCTGGCTTAGCCAGCGAAAACGTTGCAATCGCGCAACCGTGTGGAAAATGTGTCGTCCTTCTTTGTGCATATGTGCGCCTGTCGACAAGTACTACACTGCAAGTACTTGAATTCCTGTCCTTTTATATATTTTGGTAGCCTAGCGGCCTACTTGCCACTTGCAACAATAATTTAATTATGTAGACATCAATATTTTCTTTGTGATTTATTTCCCACCGTAATTTATTTAATTTTGCCTGTTACATCAAATAGATTTCGTGGAAACTGCAATTGCACTTTTAATAGATGCACAGAAATCTACAGTGATTTCACACTAAGAAATAGTCACAATATACATACAGTCAACTCTTGTTTCTAAGACCCCTGGAATAGTGACCCTCTCGAAATAACTCTTTTTTGGGGAACCATAAAAAAAATGCAATTGGAAAGGGTTTTTCCTATAACAACATCCTCGAAATAACAATCCTTTTCCTGGCGACATCAAAGGTCTTAGAATCGAGAGTTTACTGTACATCTTTGCTGAAATCAATCAGAAATTCTGTTGTGAATTCAAAACTCACAACATGTAACAACATGACCTAGCTATTAAAAATCTGGCTTCCTCAGTCCAGGAAAATTAGCACACACAGCTGCAATTTTGGCATGGTGGCTTACAGTCAGCTGTCTGCAATGTAGCTTGTGGTGGAAATCTACATTAGACATTTAGCTTATTTTTTACATTACAGCAGTGTAATACCAATACCTCGAACTCACAAATGAAACTGAGCCTGCAGAGAAGTGAGAGGTGCATTTAGCCAGTGAAATGAGTGGTGTGTTGTGCAGATTAGTATAGAGGATCCATCCCACGACAGAACACCTGTAGCAGCTGTAATCAGCTTAGATACTTACTTGCTCCTTGATGAGTGCAGCTTGCTGCCTTTTCAACTCGCGCTCCTGAAACACACACACACCCCAACATCGTCAGAGAAAAAGTCTCCACCCAGGTCTACGTACAACACAGGCAAGGGAGACAAGAAAAAAGGACTTTACAATACACAAACTGCAACATTTTCATACCACAGCCAAATCAAGGTTTGCAAGTCTGCAGTGAAAGTAGAAAGTAGCAGAAAAGCACATCGGCTAGCTCTGACAAGTGGTATCACGAGCACATCTTATTGGATGTTTACCTGCATAAATGCAGTGTAAATTATGCATTTACAAGTTACTAATGACATAAGAACAGAAACAATCTCATTATTGCAACAATAAACATAAGTGAATCATAGTCAATACTTAAAAATAAGTAATAATACTATTACTTATTAACATTATCCTTAGAATGCATGTAATTGGAATGGCATCCACAAAATTAACTGTAAAGAACCTCGCAATGAGTGAGAATAAACCAGCCTTACTTCACAAAAAAAAAACATAATGCCAGCTTTCTGTTGTAAAGAATGTGAATTTGAGACACTGAAAAGGAACACATCAATAATTTCCCAACAAGCGCACAAGTGTGTTTACAGTTTAAATTATATTTCTCAAAAAGTGTATGCAGCTGTTTTATATAACTAGATACTATATTTAACTCTTACGCTACTTCCCACCTGTAAAAGCTAACATGTGATGTCAGCTCGTAAACACTTAAAAATTACTAATGATTAACAGAATTACTTTGTGCATTATGTATCATTCTGTATGGGCCGACATATAATTTGTTATTGAATGCAGCACAAACATCAACCACGGTCAAATCCTAGGAGTGAAGAAAAACATTCATACACATGTGCTACATCAACAGGAAATAACATGTGGTCACCGCTCATGTACCTGCAGCACAGATTGTTTAGAATTGTCACAAAAATAATATTATGTTCTGAATTTAAAATAAAAACTGCCGCAGATCTAATGATTTATTACATTTCAATCACCTGGCACTGTAAAATATCCAGAAACATAAATGGGGACCTATCTATATTACTAACAGTACTAAGAAAATTCTCTCTCTAATGCGTATAAAACAAAAATTAACAAAGCTGAGTGGCTACCAATTTGATTATTACATTTGAGAAATGATAGGCATGGAAATTCTTTTCCTAATATGTTGTCAGAATCATTGTACGTAAATATGCCAGTAACTGTTTCCATTAAAATACATACAGTAAGAGGCACAGATTAATTCCAATAGACTTATTTTGATTGCATTCAATCAAACTGCATACCAGCTACAGTAAATGCAAAATTTCCTAATTCTGATGATTATAGTCCCACTAGTTATAGAAACACTAATAAAAATTTTTAATGGTTGCTGTTACTGTAAATAAACTAAAATTTCACTGATGTGCCACAAAAACTGAGATAGACGAATCCCTGCGAAGCACATGGCACATCAAATGATGTATCCACCAGATATGCACTGTACGTAAAACAATGGACATTCACAAAATCTCATTTACCTGCTTGCACCACGCAGGCGGCCGGTTATCATGATTTCAGCAACTTTGAATGCAGAAACACAGTATGAGCTCATTACATAGGTCATACTACTTTGGCAATATATGAAAAGCTTGAATTTTCAGGTTCAACTACACCGATTTGCACAAACAATTTATCACCCTGAAGGTGCTATCGCAGCAGCGTGTAAATGGGTACAGGCGCACGACATGATACATACACAGAAAACCTCAAAATATTGTATCACACCACGCATGTATTGCAGGGGAAAAAAAACTTGCAGGATATATCTAGTATAATGTTGGACAACCCGTAGCGTGGAGACAGGCGGCGATACGGTCAGGCTTGGAGGTATATAGACATTGGATGTTCTCCTGAGGAAAATTATGGCCCAGCTGACCCTCCAAATCTGCCATAGTTGCGGCTGCCTGAAGTCGCAATCCAATCTGTTCTTCATGGGCAAGAGGTCTGGGGACCTTGCTGGTCAAGGAAGCATGTTGACATCATGAAGGCAGGCCAGAGATACCTGTGCTGTGTAGGGCCGGGCATTATATCCTGCTAGAAAATGGGGTTCTCAAGTTGCACCGGGAAGGACAGAGAGCACATGGTCCCAGAGTTTCCTGGACATATTGCGGTGCTTTCGGGGTTCTTTCAATCACCACCAGTAGGGTACAGGAATAATACGAAATGGCATTCTACACCACGACACCTCTCATTAGGGCAGTGTGCTTCTCTATACTGAACCATGGATCACAACGCTGGCCAAGATATGACTAGGCTCAAATTTGGCGGTCGTCTGTATCCAAACAGAACCGTGATTCGTCGCTGTAAACCGCTCGTCGCCAATCCGCAAGCTGTTATGCTGCCCGTTCTCTCAGCGAAAGGTCATACGTACTCAGCAGTGCTCAGGTCGTCATAAGGGATGCCATAACGACAGATCCTGCTAGCCTCATGGATATGAAACTGGTTGACACCGGCACATCCCCAGCTGCCACAACATATCCCTGGATGGTACAGTGCTCACAGCCTGTCGCGCTGTGAAATGATCCTCCTGGTTCAAGCGGTGAGCAACGCGCCGGAACGTCCAACCTGCCTCTTGAAGGTCAACAATGCAGACTCTCTCAAACTCATCCAACTGGACAAAGGGTTGTCGAATGTACTGTAGGGGCATGCCATATGTTCGCTGAACTTGACTCTGCGGCTCATGCTACTAAGACCTCTTATACGGTGTCTCGCAGCTGTGAATGGTGGAGGTACATGTATGCCCCATAGTGGCACACCTGTGCAAGCAAGCCACATTAAACGCAAAGGAACACACGGTAGGGTATGACGATACTGTATGGCAACCTTTATTATACTCGTGCAATTGGTGTTGATCAATTTTTCTTTTAAAAATGAACGAATTTCAAAGGTACACCTCCACTACAAGAATTCTGGGAGGAAAATACCACTGAACATAAAAAAGTTGCGCAAGTTACGAAAGATTATAGATGAACACCAGTGGCAGCTGAAAACACTCATTTGAAGCAATTGCACCAAACAGTATTGCCTTCTGTGTTAAAGCCTAAAAAAAATCATTGGTGTAACAACTGTGCAACAAACATCGCATAACACGGCCTACTTTAGCTGATACCCTACCCCAATACCATCTCCAACTATGCAATACACACACTATGCACTTTGCATACGGGAGGTGTTCAGTTGACACCATTATCATCTCTCGCAGATTTGAAATTTTCCTTAAAATGCCAAAATTAAGGTTGGAGGAGATCACATCAGGATTTGGGGTCATTTCATTCCCCTTTCCTATAACCATTCCTGTTCAATATGAAAAGTCAAGAATATCTGGGATGCCCTCCAACATGCCACTAAACGCAGAGAACCAAAACTTTGCGACAATGTAGAATTGTGAACTTTTCTTCACGAAGCATGGTGTTCAAATTCTCCAGACTGTTACAGAAATCTCACAGCACCCACACCCCCAGTGTGTAAACAGATCCATGACCCAGCCAGTGGCCTACACTGTATTAGATGGGTATTCCAGATTTATGGCACTTCAGTGGGCAGTTTTCTACACAGCTGGAGTGAACATTCAAACTACAATAAAAATTGATATTTTCAATATACAGCAATTAACCCCCCCCCCACAATTCATCAATACATCGTCCCACCCAACATTTTTCAAGGAACAAAGGAAAAAATGTTACGATATGCTAAAAAAGTATTAAACGGAAAAAAAAAATTAATTAATTAAGGCAAAAAAAAATGTTAAATGAAAAAAAAAGAAAGAAATTAATGCTGCAAAATCATTACGTGTGTCCAAATAAATAAAAGTGTAAAATACAAGCAAGCTTAAAATTGTAGTACCATATTTACCCAAATGTATGACTATTCATTATACTTTGGTCAATTTTTACATTAAAACAAAAGTCATTTTATTTTTCACATAATAGAAATTGTAAGGTCAATGTTTTAGCTTGAGTAGCAGAACGTAACTCAATATTTTTGGCAAGCCATTTAAAAATTTTTTTTTTTTAATTTATAGACTGTGTGATATAATTACAAAAAAAAAAAAGATTATGGATTTACAAAGGAAGTGACACTTCCTTAGGATTTACTGCATTTGAGGTGTAGTTTACAAACTGTTCACGGTTAATTGAACACTTTCGAAACACCTGCTTACGATCTACTTTCCCTCTCGTTTTGAATCTGTCTACTGTATGTAAGATTAACATTGCCATGGACCATGTTATTTTATTCAAACATCATCCTGGTAGAAAGCAAGGAATTTTTAGTAAAGTTAATGCATTAACAATATGCACATTTTACAAATGTTGTTTCATGTGTATAAAACTAAAAACATTAAAATTCAGTAGCTATAAATTTAAATATTACACTCTCATAGAGCATCAGATCTTAACTATTTTAATTAATTAGCTGCAAACTTAACCAACAGCCGTATGTCGGTGTGTGTACTACTCTACAGCACATATAAATCATTATTGGCAGTAATATTTTTCAATACTTGATTTTTTTTTAAATGCTTACTTTAAGGTGGATAACAGTGTAACTGCAAAGAATTTGGCTAGGTTAAACCTTTATTTAAGCAACAAGAATTACATGGCCACATAAATTTTTCTGTTGGCCCATAGTAAAATTGCAGGGGCCATTATATGTTTGGTTAGATATGGTAGTACGTGAAGAAAGAGGTTCTACAGCATCTGCAAGAGATTGCTCTCATATTCACAGCTTCACATCCTGCCTGTTAAAAGGATTAGGAGATTACCTGCTGCTTGCGAAGTTGCTCCTCCTGGCGTTGCTTCTCGAGCTCTTCCTGCCGCTTGCGCCGAGCCTGAGCCATGCAAACAACAAACAACCAACAGTGAACACACGCCGCATGCCCGGACTCTACCAGCTACACAGAGCACATGAACCAAC
>NQII01002615.1:109687-185640 GCA_002778355.1 Clitarchus hookeri | reverse complement strand
CCCGATATAACCTACCTTGTGATAAACTGCTCATGGCTAGCAACACTTATTAATAAAAGAAAAAAATAATAATAAACGAGCCAATTTAAAAATACACTTTTTGTAACCGAAATGGAGCTGCACATCTCTGGCACCCCAGAGCATTTACTGGCGAGAAATACAATAACACACAGCAAGTAACATCTGAAAATCCCAATAATTTGTATTTACTGAGATGGGCAGTGTAAGTGGATAGAAAATATGAAAACAAAGGGTATCTCTCCTCCCTACAATTATACACAGGAGCAAAAAAAAAAATTATGTCAGTTGTACCCCAAATATTTCTATGCCTGATCATGAGTGGACATATTGCGGGAAACGGTGAACACACGCATACACAAACTCCATCCAGCCTCAAATGCTCACTACTCTTGTAAGCATAATGGAAAGGATGCCCCCTTGTTTGCAAAGCATTGGACATGTGTCCACAAGCATGATTAACCCACCACTGGATAATTTTCATGATAGGTGTAGTATCAGTATAACTTCCTGACCCAAACAGGCGTAGAGTTTACTATCTTCTGTAGCGCACAAGCAACAGGTATAGTGTCATAGCCCAGCGTTCCCATGAAAAGTAATCAATAATCACGTAAGACGTATATTTGCAGAAGAGGGGTAGAGGGTAACATTAACAGTAAAGACATTCCTTTCTTACACACCTATAGCTTTCGCATCAAGGAATAACGGCAGTAAAAATAACCCCACTTTTATAATACATTAAAGGTAATTGTGATAACACTAGTCCCTGCACAAAATTAGGAAGATAAGTGTCACATCTCAATGACAACATTTAACTTACTATTTTCTGCAAAGTTGGACAATTTAGTAGGAAAAAATATATATATATGCTTATCTTTATTTATCTTTATCTGTGTGTGTGTGTGTGTGTGTTTATATATATATGTGTGTGTGTGTGTGTGTGTGCACGTGTGTGTGTGTATATATGTATATGTATAAACACACACAATGCAATTAGCATTTAAAAAGGTAAATTTAATTTTTTTATTGCCGATCTTGCAATTATTCTTACATTGTTAAGATAATGTTTTTCTAACAGATATGCTTTTGTGAACCACTGTGGTGCAGTCTGACAAATTACACAACTTATAACACTGAAACACATTACAATAACAAAAATAATTCCCTTTGATGTCAAGTTAAGCACAAGCATTAGCCATAATTAGAAGATTCTATCACAAATGTAATTTCTATCAAAACCCAAGTGATTGACATCATATGTTATCCGGGAGCAGCCAAGTTAAAATACTGAGGCCTGTGTAAAAAAAAATGTCTGATATGTTATTGCAGAGTTAATTTCTCTGTTGTTACTTTGACCAATTGTTAGCAGCACCAATCTACCAGCAATTCCAGTGGTTTCAATTCCTACTATAGTATGCCCCCTCTCAATTCCAACTATAGTATGCCCCCTCTCAATTCCTACTATAGTATGCCCCCTCTCAATTCCTACTATAGTATGCCCCCCTCTCAATTCCTACTATAGTATGCCCCCTCTCAATTCCAACTATAGTATGCCCCCTCTCAATTCCAACTATAGTATGCCCCTCTCTCAATTCCTACTATAGTATGTTCCCTTCTCTCCCTCCTTCAAAACTTCACAGGACAGTGAGTGAAATGAGTGAAGAGATTTGAGTGGCTCTTAACAGCGAGGTCTTGAGAGCCAATGAGGGTGATTGAGGTGAATATGGAGCAGCACCGGAATGTAAGGGAGGGGGAAATGGGAGATCCCACCGAAAAAAACCGCCAACACAATTCCCATATGCGAAAATCCTGTGACCCGGCAGGGGATTGAACCCGGTTTGCCTTGGTAGAAGGCGAGCAGGCTAACCACTCAACCACCGCGACCACCGCAGGGCAGAAAGGAGGAAGTGGTTCTGACTGTTAGAACTAGTTCCCTGGGGTTGAGAAACACAAGATACTTTTACTGGTTCATGCTGATCTATTTTACACCCTTCAATTGAAAAAGAAACTCCAATACGATGCATGCTAACTTTCAAGTAATTCAATGCAGCCTGTTCATTATAAGTTTGCTAATATGGCCAATAAACTACATTAAATACTCAACAGATTTCTGGTGCAAAAGACATTACAACAGTGTTAGAAGAATGTAAACACTCGCAGTTAAAGTTTAAAATACTGTGATAAAATTGGTTCCCATGGCCGAGAGGTTCAGCTTCAAAGAACAGCTATCCAAATCCTCTTCTCCAAGACTAATCTTGACTTCAGTTGTTACAGCAAAATGTAAAAGTAAAATTTAAGAGACAAAATTTAGACACACCGCACAGCTATGCTATTCATCAATGATAAGCAACTTGAAATGAGAATAATGTCAGGAAATTATTTATACCCTTGAAAAATAAAATATTGTTTATTTTTGCCCAAAAAAGTGGCAGTAAATAATTTTACTTATCCTTTAATCATTTTGTTTAAGTTCAATATATGCATAACATTTGAGTGGTTAGAGAGTGAGAAGGTTAGATGTACATGTATATAATACTTGTCGATGTCTTCTACCCACATAGAAAAACAGTAACATCCATATCATGTAAATTATCCAGTTTTGGACCGCCTTAAAAATGAAAAGCAGGCTAGCGGTAAATATCAAGTTAACATGTTAAATATTCCTAAACAAGTTAACAGTTTTAAACAAAAATTTTTTTAATTTTCTCTGGGTATGAATTTAAATTTTATTAATTAAAAAGCTTTTAATTGTCGAGAAAAAGAAATTAATAAGAGATGAACTTCAGCTTCTGTCCTATATTTCGATTTTCTTAAAATGCCTTTTACTTCTCTGCTTCCTAGCATTGTTACAATGCAGTAATACCAATAGCACAACATTCTTAATTAGTGTTGTCCATTTCCTCCCCAAATATATATAGCAGGATTGAGAGACAGCAAGAGGGACAGAGAGGGAGAGAAAGCAAGAGGGAGGCAGAGGGAGAGAAAGTAAGACAGATAGAGATAGAAACCAAGAGGTAGTGAGAGAGGGCAAGAGGTAGAGAGAGAGGAAAAGGTAGAGAGAGAGTAAAAGGTAGAGAGAGAGAGCAAGAGGTAGAGAGAGAGCAAGAGGTAGAGAAAGAGCAAGAGAGAGAGAGAGAGCCAAAGCAAGAGAGAGCACAAGAAAGAGAATAGAGGTATTAGGTATTTACTTTTGTGCGAGCTGACCGTTCAAAGATACTATTTCAGAAAAGCAAACTAGCTGACAGCTCACCACATGCAATCAACAACTTATTTCCCACTTTAACACTACCATTCTACAAGAAAACTGTGTGCAAGGAGACTATTTAGACCAAGTCCACCCATCGTCAGCAGAAAGAGAATATATGTATTTATAATAGCTTTCTAATGACTATTATAACATACAACTATAAAATATAGGCTTTCCCATCTTTCCTATTATCATCCCAGAATTTTAACCAAATTCATAATATGCTATGCTTCTGGTTGCACTGCCCACCTCTAGTACTTTATTAACCAGTTTACAACCTATTAATTACTTTCCAAATACAGTATCTGAAAATTTAGGCACGCCACAAGAAACTGCACAGAACTTGAAATGTGTGTTAGGGATGCTGTTAGCAGTTCTGAATATTGCAGCTCCACCTCAGTTCATAAATTACCTTATCTTACAGTAATTCCTGAAGACCAAAATAAGTTTGAAAAACAGAATGATACAATAATCATAACACGTGTTAAAATTTTAACCAAAAGTAATGACAAGAAGAGTAAAATCTGAAAGCAAACTCGTAAGCATTATAAACAGACAAAAGTCATTAACTGTATTTACTCATTACAATTATGATTGATCAGAACAAACAGAACCACAATGAAAATACAAGAGTTTACAACAGTAGATAAAAAAAACAATACAACACTTGGTTCTAGCATGGCGAGGTACATGCACGATAGCATGCACACTACTGTTTACCAACTACAACTACTGTGCAAATACCACACACACACACTGCGTACTGCAGCTCACAACTATTGTACACCACAACCAAGAACATTTGTGTAATGTGACAGTAACGACTGTCACCTAACCTATAACAATGATGAAACATTGAACAACTACATTAACGTCCCAAATACTGCGCAGATCTAACGATGCTGTGGGTAGCCCGAGCAATATCACTGATCAGTCATTTGTTAAGCACACGTCAATATGTGCAAACTACCATGCATGCACAACATTGCAGTCTTCAAGCTGAAGACAACCAGTTACGTTAATAATGCACCCAAAACTTGTACCACTATGGCAAAAAACCTTTCCAGTATCAGCATGACAAGGCTGTAATCCTAGAGGCCTAGAGCTCTCAACACCGATGGTCAATACATATTACACTCCAGTGGACAGGCAATTTAAAATTAACGTCCCTTATCTAGAAAGGACTGGTTTGTGCACTTTGCATGATTAATGACTTTTTTGAAAATTTTCTACAAAGAACATTTTTTCCCACATACATAATTTTCTTTATGCATGCCGTACATGCATCCGGCCAAGACCAGCCTTGTATGAAAAGCGTACTTCACCTTAGTCAAAGTTGGTTTCGGGAAACAGAAAATGCTTAATATTATCAATTTAGGACGTCCACATAATTAATACAGTACTTAAATTTCTAACAGACTGCAAACAACTTTCAGGTGCTATGTTTACATAAACCAAGTCAAAACTGGGTTAAAGGTTTGCCTCTTCTTCTTAGGGTCGCATCAAGTTTTCTATGCACATTACACTACTCAGCCAAAAAGGCGTGCAGTGCAATTGTGATACTGTATTTTAAAAATTCGTAAACTCTACGAGATGAAGGAAGTTTATTAAAATTACGACAATGATTCCAAGGAGCAAAAGTACAGCATTATCACATTTAATCTTGTAACAATGCTGAATACACAAAAAAAAAAAACATACAATTCTGATTAAAACTAAATCACATATAAAGTTCCTGTGTTTCTTGCTAGGCAAAATCCTGGAATATAAAATATAATGCATGTGATTACATAACATTTTCCAAGTCCACGAAGGATCTGTACAAAGGTTCCTTCCGGAGATCCCCAATGACGTGAATGCCTCTTCTTTCCCATCTCACCCATCTTGAACTCAATTAGCCTGTCAGACAGCCTCCAATCAAATGGTCTGTGCTAAACAGTGATCTAAGTCACGTAAATCAACCATCAACAAAGCGGCTGGAAACGCATACTTGTCCAGATGAAGGAAAGGGAGAGAACTGATAAACCTCTGGAGCTACCCACATGCCAAAACACAGGGATGCTGGGACCTGACTACAGTGAGGCAGCAGTCTACGTGAAAGTAGCTCGACCCAAACTGAGAAACTAACTCAGAACGTGCCACACCAGAGATCTCATCTCGACACAGCCGGCTGCACGACGACCGTTACCACTGTTGCTCGACTCAACTAAAATTATAACTTTTGAAAAGCGAAAACACAGCAAATACTTATGAAACTATTACTACCTAAATGTCCAGAATACTGAATAAATTGTAGTCCTTCCCAGAAAAATACAACAAAATAAATATTCCTACACTAAGCCATTAACATTATCTGCATCATTAGTAGTGGTACAAGAGTATCAGGAATTGTCAGCCTACCAATCGGCATAGGTCATACATTACAGACCTCTTCAGAGGCTGCAAATAGGATTCCACCACCCACAATTGTTAAACCCTAAAAATCACGTGTGTAAGGCAACGGACCAGGACACTGCCTGTTATGGACAGTACTAAGATGACCAAACTCAAAAATGATGGAAAATCAGAGCTATGAATCATAAAAAAAAGTCCAGAGGTCAGGAGAAAAAAAAAACACAGTACTGCCAAGAACTTGAGGCACAAATATTGACCACCGGCACCAAGAGTACATTGAATGGTGATCCTAGAAGACTACAAGATAGAAAGAAAATAGGGATCGTTAGCAGAAAAAAAAATTACTGCAAGACGGTGAAAGATACAAGCGAACATTGCAGGCCGTCTACTGGACCTTGGAAAAAACTTCCTCGATAATTTCCGGACATTCCAGGATGTTTATTTTTATTTCCAGGATGTCCTATCGCATAGGTAACAGTTACGTATTACACAATACACTTGCGCTTTAAAGAAAAAAAATTGGTAAAATTTCTTATAAAGCAGACTCACATATGGTACACGGTGAAAACTATCCAGAAATGCATGTGCTAATCAAGTTACTGTTACTTTTCTTTCATTTTTATTACGAATACAACAATGAATCACATTCAGTTGAGATTTAGTACGGAAAACATTGACATCATTTACTAACATGACATGGAAAAATAGTGAATATATTTTTATCATATGTGGTGTTACTAAATTCTAGTAAGCAACAGCAAAGAAATTCCTGATATTTCCAGGTTTCCCCCAATTTCCAGAATAAAAAGTTAATTTTTTCCCAGGATTTCCAGGGTCAAAAGTCATGCTGATAAAAAAAGGAGCAATAATGCTGTTTCGAAGACGCACTGATGGAAGATCCACAGATAAAAATCTGGAAGTATGGCAGTATAAGATGGACGCTTCATGCGAGGTATACTGGAGACAGCTACCTCACACCCGCAAAGACTGAAGCTGGGTGTGTGTGTGTGCACGCGGACGTATGCATGCATGTGTGTGTGGTGTATGCCCTCCGGCAGCAGCCTTGAATCAGCCAAACATACATACACACACTGTTTGGTGTGCGATGTGTCCACCAACTACGCATGCAAATTAATTTATAAATGGAAGTGCTTTATATACTATTGGTGGAAAAAGGGATTAACCAGCTGAGTTTTACATATTTAAGTTCTATATGCCACAAGCTATTGGAATTAAATTTTAATTTCTCAGTTTCTTTTTAAATAGTATTCTTACTTTGTATTTGGCGAAAATTGTATTTCAATCAACTGTCAAATTTCTAGTGGGAAATGATTCTTCTTATGATATGGGTACAAAACCTTGCATCAATCACCTTGTTTTTGTTTTGAGTGCAAGATGTGTACAAACATACACAGTACTTGCCATGTCTTAATAGGCCTACTGTCCTTGCTAAAATCTCCAATAAAAAAAAACAAGGTTATAATGAATTTTGTTAGTGTAACATGATGTTTGTTCAGCCAACTTCTAAGGTACTCATCAACACCAACTTGACTGTACCATTCACTTAGGGCATCACTGTTCAAAAGATGTAGAGCATAATAAATTTTTCATCGGGTTCAACATAAAAGTGACTGTTACTGTACATATTTTACCTAGTGTTAATGGCAGTATTACAATTATTACTACTTAAAGATACTACCAAAAATAGTAAAATATGGATGGACATTCAATAAAACATCGGGAAACAGTATATCCTGTAATAGTAATTATAAGAACTGGATAAAATTTTCAGAAATAAATATTTGTTTACTATGAATGTTGGTAAATTAATGTTGACAGTATAAAAATGCAATCAACAACATTATAACAATTTTTCATCACAATTTCAAATCTTCTCACCATTTAAAGTATTTTATTAAACTATCACAACTTATTTGAATACCACAAAGAGGTAAAGTGCAGATTTTTTTGTAGAACTAAAAAACCAAGGAGGGTACTAGGCAATGGTTACTGACATTAAAGAACACAGGAGCGTTTCTGAAAAGTAACAGAACTGTTATGAAATTTCCTGAGTGTTTAAAGTATCCTGTGACAATACTGGAACAAACTACGTCTGACAGAAATGACACCTGTACCTAAACTCAGCCACCACTGGGATACTCTCAGTGCTGCAATGTAATCAGCGAGTAAGAATAGAATGTAAAAATGTTGAATAAATATAAAAACACATTTACAGTTCTGAACTAACCAATCACTGCACTAACTTTTTAAGCCCAGTTTTAATGGAGATACCGCTTCATTGCTGAAATAAAAAGTACCTTTAACACTAATAATTCACTTAAAAAAGCTTCACTTAAGGTGGTTGTGAACACACTGTGTCCGAGGGGAAAAGATCATTAGGATTATCTTTTAATATTATTTTGTCAGAAAGTTAGTTCTATTAGCACAAAATAATAACTGTCTAATGCTCCGTTAAAAATAAAGTGTTCTGGTAGGTGGACAATGCTTATCCTTTCACTGAATTGTACCTCATAATCAAAGTTGCTTCCAAAACAAATATGTATGTGAAAATTTACACAGTCCTCTCTGAAGTAATTTTTTGAACAAAAGAAATGCAACAAACTGTGGTATGATAAAGTTTACAATTTACATATATTCAAGACAGAATATTTCAACCACATTACGAAATACATGGTGCAACAACATTTTTCGTTAGTGTTCCGAGATATACTCTAGACATGCACAGGTTATGCAGTCCATGCTGACCAAACAGTTATATAAAATATCCCTACCTGTATGTGTTACCAGAGAGATCAGCATAAATAGTAACACAAGGCGCACGTCAAAACACACACATGCCCATTTCACGTAGCAAACAACGTTTACATCCAGACAAACTAGCCAGTTGAACATGCCTGCGACCCAAGGCAACGTGCAACTTATACATGGCACACAACAGCAAATGTAGCGGCTGCCTTTGTTTTCTCACCACTAACACATTTCACATGCGCCATGCAGCACAACGAGTCTTCTTCGGACAGTGCTACATACACACCGTCTGCACATGCTTGTGGTACCTGAACTCGTTCGTGTCGGAAACGCTGACGTGCGGCCCAGACATTAAACTCTCAATACTGTTCTCACGACCAGATAAAAAGTAGCAAAAGATGAAGCATTAACACTTGTGCATTTCCTATGTATTAGAACAGGAAAAAATCCTGCAAAATGATTCATAAAGTTTTTTTTTTTTAACTAACTACATGATAAAACCTATAGATAAATATCCAAATAGTAAATGCAGCAAAAATTTAATTCATGTTACAATTAATTCACTTCCTGTATTAAATATGATGCTGCATTAACATATCTCTATTTATCATCCTCCTATGACAAATTACGTAAAAAAAGGTGAGAGTGGAAAATTCTCTAGGCTTTCAAAATATTTTAAGTAACCTGAAAAATTGTACCCAGTGACTGCATACAATTTTGACAATGCGGTCTGACCTTTATGCTGTCTTTAGCAGTTAATTAATTTGTAAATACTAAATTGTTTCCAACAGCATATTAATTACTTTGAATTCGAAAGGTGGTACCTCTCCTGTTCTCTGTTACAATATTCTAACTGTAGTTGCACTACTAATCAAAGACGACCATGTTTCAAACGAAGACCATACATTCCGGAGAACCTTATTGAATAGGTACTAAATTAGCAATGTACAGCTCTAAACTTTACACTAACCACACATGCTCTGCTAGTACAATCCACTACACATAACTGCATCACTATCCACTTGCAAACACCTTCTACATCGTACATTAACCATATACACGATACTAGGCCTGCCATAACCTTACATACCCCAGGCTTTGGAAAAGGTTGTTATTGAAGCTATCAGTACCTCTACAAATTCTCTCATGCTTTTATCTCAATTCAGTTCACCTAGAAACATTTTACAAATACATACAATGGTCATTATTCCACTAATATCGCTGCAGCAACCCCCAGCAGTTTGTTAATTTGCTTTAGCATTAGTTGGTTCTGATCCTAGCTATATAAATACAGTTGATTGTGCATTGACTTTCAACTGAAAATTTAAAAAAATTTAATAATTTTCCTCAAAACACTGTGCACCCATTTAACGTTATTTTTCAATATTAAAAAACTTTGAGTAGACTTCTGTTTGATCAGCTGATTACAAAAAAAATTTTGCTTGTCACACTCTATAAACCTGACAAATAATTTAATGTAATGTTTGATATGTTGCCGTAAGATGATAATAAAAGACAAGTTACAAATTAATTCCAAGAAATCAACATTACATCAACCATTATGAGATCAGGTAACATTCTTTTTGAATAATACTTAGAATTTTTTGTATTTAATTTCCAGGGCGGGCAGACGTTCTTGTAATAGCAGAGATCTTCAGGTACACTTGCAATGAGATTATGCAGCAGAGGTTGTGAGGAGACCTGGGATGGGAACAGCTGTTAATGTCTGACGGCTCAACTCAACACAACACACCGACTGTTATGCACTGTTATGTGGTGACGAGGGCATGCTGGGAGAGGGAAAACCACTACTGCTACACTGCCGTGTGTCATGTGGAGGTGTACATCAGTCGAGCAGTCTACAAAGCTACTAGCTATGGCTAGCCGTTACCATCAACACATTACATTACAATACATCATGGCATGGCATGCTTCAGCGCCACTTCGGCAACCCCAACTCAACTACTGCCTACCTCCCTCCACTCATCACAACTCACAGGCCAAGGCATTCTTACCGTGTCGACCCCGTCATCGTCAACGTCACCGCCCGTAACGCTATTAGCTTGCGCTTGCATCGCCACCGCCACTTCCGTCTTCGGGCCGTTGCTCTCAAACGCCGAGATGACGCTGTCACGATTTTTCCAAATGGTTGCGACCGTCGAACTTGCAAGCCCTAACTCTCTGCTAACGTCAGATTTGCTTTTTCCTTTTTCAATTTCACGAATGATGTGCATTTTTTGTTCGAGTGTGAAAGCAAGCCTCTTCCTACCCTGTGGCAATGCCAAAATAAAATGGTGGCAGAACAATAACGTCACCTCTGCCGTGCAATCCTGCCCTGTACTTCTGATAGTTAGCTGACTGCAAACAGCCCTTGAGCAGCACCACATCTACCCATACTATACTTTTGCGCAGTCTCGCCAGCATTTTAAAATTACGTTCTCCAAATGCTATGCAACTTCAAACTACTTTACAATGCTAGCCATGCAATCCAAATAAATAATTTACTTTTGATAAAATTATGTCATCCACATAAAAGCTCTGTTGTCTAATGAAATTATTGTTTAACACTCAAATAACTTTCAGCAGTATTGGGCAAACATATACAATTACAAGCTTAGTACAGGTTTGCAAGGTCAAATATGAGAAAATATTCAGACTGAATGTTAGGACTGCATTTTCATGTCTAGGGCCTACTGTCCGTTATACCAACACTGTACTCCCAAAACACCTAAGAGGTCAACATTTCTACACAGCTTTTTAAAAGCAGCAAGACTATTCCAAGCGATGTGGTTGCATATCCACCGTTGAACAGTATCTATGTACTCGTAACACACTGGAACCTTACTTAGCAAACTTCTGCTCAACCATACCAACTACAGTGATTTTGTGTGGAGTAATGACCATTTTCAACATTACAGTAAGAGTGGTGATAAGAAGCATGAGTAAATGTGTTAGTGGTTAAATAGTAACATAACTTGTATTGATCACTGTTCTGCATCCACCATAGTGACGTCAGCAATTCCCCTTCACTTTTTTTTAATATCTTAACTTCTTTAACAAATGCATATCTGAGCAAATATATATATATATATAAAATTAACAATACACAAAAAAAAAAGTACTGCAAATTTAATTAAAACATTACACTTTCACAAAAATAATACTTCACTCCTGAATTTCATTTAAATTAAGTATTCAGAGACGGACTAATATGTTGAGACTTGCATAAGCATAAGAATTAACTTCTTTTATTTTATTAATTATGTATAGTGATAAATTTAAACAAATTTAATTGGTTCATGTGTAAGTTAGCATTAAACTCAAAAGTATAAAGTTAATTTTTTTTATATTTTGTCAATGACAATCCTTTATTGTAATTACTTTATTGATTTGGTTGTATATTTCACGATACATTACGTGCGCTACATTCATACACCCACAGTTGCAGGTAGCCGACATCTACCGTAAAACTCAATTTTCTTAAGAGACCACAAAATTTAGTCTTATTAACCAGGAAAAAATATTAAGAGGGTCAAAAGAATCTTGTGTTTATTAAGACGATGTACAAAATTATGTAAACTATTAAACAACAAAATTTTTTTAAAAAGGGAACTTCTTAAAAGGATTTACTGTATTTCTATATTTCCACAAACATGTTCAGGTGGAAAATATTAGAGTTTTAANTATATTTTGTCAATGACAATCCTTTATTGTAATTACTTTATTGATTTGGTTGTATATTTCATGATACATTACGTGCGCTACATTCATACACCCACAGTTGCAGGTAGCCGACATCTACCGTAAAACTCAATTTTCTTAAGAGACCACAAAATTTAGTCTTATTAACCAGGAAAAAATATTAAGAGGGTCAAAAGAATCTTGTGTTTATTAAGACGATGTACAAAATTATGTAAACTATTAAACAACAAAATTTTTTTAAAAAGGGAACTTCTTAAAAGGATTTACTGTATTTCTATATTTCCACAAACATGTTCAGGTGGAAAATATTAGAGTTTTAATTTGTTTTTTTTTTTCACAATCACGAAGATATAAATGTTTTTCCAACTTGTATTTAATTTATACCTTTCTGGCCTGCAGCATACTAAAAATAATGTTCCTAATTTATAATTATAACAATATGTTTTTTGTTCCGGGACATTCACTAGATACATTCAGATCATAATACGTACAGCACAAAATATGCCTCAAAACTGGATCATGCAGATATCAATACTTAAAGAAGTTGTATTTTATATTTGTGCTCCCTTTCCTTCCAATTTTTTTGGTATGCACTCGTCTAGAAATCCAACAGACAGATCCTGCTGTCTGGCACTTAAATGTATGCACTGTGTAACAAAAACAATGATGGAAGCAAAATCAACAAAGTATTACCAAAACAGCACAAGTACAGACAAGGACTTCTTGAACTTTATTTCATAGCCTTTCAACATGACACAATATAAGTCTGGTATTACAATCCACTTTCAAAACTGGTCAATACCACCAAAATTATCACACCCCAAGTAAGTACGACATTTGTTAACTTAAATTTTTTGCATGAAAAATATATATACAATACAAATATGTTTTAACTACCATATATATACAAAGAATAAATTCAGCAGATAACCTACAGTCTAACATAGAAACTCTTTTCTAAAATGATTAAATTAGTCTGCATCATCTCCGTTCAGTCTACGGATGTAATAAGGTTTTTGTGATTATTAATGTACGCAGAAATGTAGTAAATGATACACACACATTTACTTCTGATTCATAAAACTGTTAACATTATAGCTACCATAAATAAGTCCGAATCCTATCTTAAGTACGAGTTTATTTTGCTCTGTTGCATCATCATTCCACAAAGGCAAAAATCCTGTAGCAATTAAAAGAAAAACAAATAACTACTATCAAATTTATCTCACATCAATGGGTTCAAAGTAATAGATTAATTTTTTTTGTAAAAAAAAGTTTAGGAAGAAGTGTTAAATGCTTCAAATGCTGATGAATACAAACGGTTATGGGGTGAATCAAGCCGACAGTCTTTGATAATACACTATACTCTAATGGCGATGATGTCTCTCACACTGCATAACAAAAGCAAGTGTATAACACTGCACAAACTATTCTGTTCTGGCCAAGAAGTAAAACACTCCACTGGTACCAAAACACTACATACAAAAAAATATTAAGATGAATATCTCAAAAAAGCAGAGGAGAAAAAATATTTCCAAACATAATTTAACAAGTGCACATGGCAGAAATAATTATGTAGGTTGTTTATTAATGACTTGGAGTATTGAATCTGAACAACTGCTATAGTGTGAAACACTGACACAAAATATATATTAAGAAACTGAAAACAAGTTAAGTTAAGCTTTAAAAATGGCAGAATGGTAGCACAAATTTAGACTCAACTATCATTACAAAAGCAAAAAAATTCAGGAAGTGTGCATACAACAGGATTATTATCAAAAAGTAAGTCACCCTTATTGCAGCACTCTGATCATGACACCTGAGAGAAAAGAAAACCCATTCAGGTCATCCATGTGATATCCAACATAGATTTGAATTACTCTTTCAGTTTTCCAGTAAAATAAACTTTACATGTGGTGTGATTATTTCAGCAGTAATTAAATAGAGAAAAAACAAAATTTTAAAAATGAAAAAAAAAAAAAGTTAAAATGGTTAAATCTTAATGTTACATCTTTTTTAATTACAGACACGTATAAACGTAAGGTACGATACAGAAATATCTTCCACCGTATGGCACACCCAAGTAAAAATAAGTGACACATACTGTTTATATAAAAATATGTACAAAAAGTGTACATTTAAAAACAATCAAACCAGCTGATTTCATGCGAAAATGCAGANTGTTTATATAAAAATATGTACAAAAAGTGTACATTTAAAAACAATCAAACCAGCTGATTTCATGCGAAAATGCAGACACAGATTACACACAGAAAGGAAGAAACACCCATAAATATGTAAAAAGAGAAAATACAACCAACTGCACTGCACAGTGTAAAAAAGGATAAGAATGTGATGAGAAATAAAGTGCTGTACACACAAAGACAGCAATATCGCTGAACAGCAGGTCACTGCTCCACTGCACAATGTAGAATACACCACTGATACATTCCAGTTTGAGCCAAATTAAAATATTCTTTCAGTTTCCCGTTTTCAAAATGAATGCTGGAATGTAGTAAAACCTACAAAGGTAATAAATTGTGAACACAGCTTTATCCCAAAAAAGATGTGGCTCAAATATTTCACCACTTGTGTTGAACAGAATGTTCCAGAAACAGAAGTCACTGAACAAACATTTCACGTAATCCAAGTACGAAATGATGACGAATGAAGGCGGATAATGGGCAACGGACGGTGGCGGATGCTTACGGGCGGTGGATACCTAATCGTAGCCATGTCATCAATGCTGTCGATATCAATGTCAATTCCAGTGCTAATTGATAATGATAATTAAAGAAAATAATGAAGACACAGATGAATATGGTAAAGATGGTTGTGGTGGTGTGGTGGTGGTGGTGGTGGTGGTAATGAAGGTCATGGTGATGACAATGATGATAAATATAGAATGGCACTTTTACTGCAAACACATAGATACTTAATAATGACAGAATGTATCATCATTCAAAGTAATTTTGGCAAACTTGTAATTTAAATTTGAAAGTTTATGCAACTAATACACACTATGCGAGTGAAATTTGCAAAAAGCATAGTAACTGGAGAATCNTTTAAATTTGAAAGTTTATGCAACTAATACACACTATACGAGTGAAATTTGCAAAAAGCATAGTAACTGGAGAATCGAGTCCGAAATTGTTGTTGTAATTTACACCTACCATTACTACTTTATAAAGTTGACTCAATGGTTGATGCTTCACGGGCAACCTCATTACTCCATGTAGCCTACGCCACAGATTCCCCCCTCCCCCTGCCACCTAGAAGTAAGAAATGTTATGCTGTTACACGCCACATATTTCATGTCTTATGAGAGACCAGCATGCCACATGGGCTGCAGTCACCTGTATCCAGTTGACCTGCTTCACAGCAGCATCCCAAATTTGGAAAGGGGAATCTTTTCCACGCTCTTCCTGCTGCCCGCCGCTGGAGGTCACAAACACACAGCCCGGCTGCACAGAAGNTTTAAATTTGAAAGTTTATGCAACTAATACACACTATGCGAGTGAAATTTGCAAAAAGCATAGTAACTGGAGAATCAAGTCCGAAATTGTCGTTGTAATTTACACCTACCATTACTACTTTATAAAGTTGACTCAATGGTTGATGCTTCACGGGCAACCTCATTACTCCATGTAGCCTACGCCACAGATTCCCCCCTCCCCCTGCCCCCTAGAAGTAAGAAATGTTATGCTGTTACACGCCACATATTTCATGTCTTATGAGAGACCAGCATGCCACATGGGCTGCAGTCACCTGTATCCAGTTGACCTGCTTCGCAGCAGCATCCCAAATTTGGGAAGGGGAATCTTTTCCACGCTCTTCCTGCTGCCCGCCGCTGGAGGTCACAAACACACAGCCCGGCTGCACAGAAGAGTGGGTTGATCCCCCCCTTCTCAAACCAACAAACCGCTCACGTCTGAGCAGACTGTATGTAAGGGACCCCTGACCACCTAAACTGTTAAGTCTGTTCACCGGCCAGTCTTCCGCCACAAGCATTCCTGCTGCACTAACTACCTTAACTATCTCCCAGTACACTACACCATGCTTATACATATAACTTGTTACAGTACTACACGCATTGGCTTGCCCACATATGTCATCCACTTTGCTACAGCTGATTCTCTTGCCACTCGTCAACCTGGCCTACTGTGCTGTTCCATTGGCAACTTAGGGTCTGCCTTTCAAGCCTCTATTTGGGTACAGGCTGGAGTGTGTCGTGTACTTTTGGCTCTCCAAAAAAACAAGCACATTCAATCCAGATCATGTTGTTCTTTCACTCAGCTCACTTTGTTTCTGAAATTTTAACCCACTTTCTTCCTCTTTCGACCCAAATTCAAAACTACTCTTCCAAGGGAAGACACAAACTTAAACCCTCCGCCCTTCAGGCTGTTGTGATTAGTTCAACATACTGCTCCAATGCTGGCAACAACGTTTAGCAAATAGGCCGCTTTGTCAAGTCTCCGAGGAGGACGGAGTGTTGGGATTTTCTGTCTATTTCTGTCTGCAGATCACTTGGTTGATCCTCAGTGGGAGGTCAGAGATGGCGCTAATACAGATCTCAGATCACGAACCTTTCAGGGGATTATGGTGCGTAACGTATAGACCGCTCTACCGAAAAACCAGGGAAGGAGCTGTGAGCTCACCTGGGCACTGGTGCTGGTGAGAGGTCAGCTTTCCAGAAGGCCTACCCAGGTTTTCCCTAGCTGAACCCTAATGTTTGAAGTCCACAAGCTGTGCCTCTTCTCACTGAACACATGCGCTTCAGTCCACACACTAATTAAACGTATGCCTCGTCGTCGGGCATGGGGGCAGAAGGCAGCCCAGAGAGCATTTGCCGAAACTGGTCAGCAGGAGATACGTCCTGGGAACACCCACGTATACATCAGGCTCAGGGACAAAGCAGCACGAGAGGACACACACTGACACACGCCAAACTGCAGTCGCCAGTTTGGACCACGAATAATTGCAGGATACATGCCAGGGCGCTTCTGAGTACCTAGAGCCCTATTATCAGCTACTCCGACCCCACCAAAGCCAAGGCCCCTTGTTCCTTGTCCAACCGCACAACACCAATTCTGCCTGTCCAACCTCAACCCAACATCCTTCACACCTAACCGCACCAATACGTACTAGTCTTTCCTTNCCTGGGCACTGGTGCTGGTGAGAGGTCAGCTTTCCAGAAGGCCTACCCAGGTTTTCCCTAGCTGAACCCTAATGTTCGAAGTCCACAAGCTGTGCCTCTTCTCACTGAACACATGCGTTTCAGTCCACACACTAATTAAACCTATGCCTCGTCGTCGGGCATGGGGGCAGAAGGCAGCCCAGAGAGCATTTGCCGAAACTGGTCTGCAGGAGATACGTCCTGGGAACACCCACGTATACATCAGGCTCAGGGACAAAGCAGCACGAGAGGACACACACTGACACACACCAAACTGCAGTCGCCAGTTTGGACCACGAATAATTGCAGGATACATGCCAGGGCGCTTCTGAGTACCTAGAGCCCTATTATCAGCTACTCCGACCCCACCAAAGCCAAGGCCCCTTGTTCCTTGTCCAACCGCACAGCACCAATTCTGCCTGTCCAACCTCAACCCAACATCCTTCACACCTAACCGCACCAATACGTACTAGTCTTTCCTTAAAACCTGCATTTCCTAAGGTCACCCAGCAGGTCACCAACTTCCCTGGCATGACAGGCCAGCCTCAAACTGCAGAGTAACCCCGTTAACTGGACTCGTGCTTCCCGGCTCTAGAGGGGAGAGAAGGATCCGATGGCATCTGTCACTCCGCAAATGGGTGAGGTGTAATGATTACTCGTAAGCCTTCTACCTCTCAAATCTGTAAAACAGCCCAAGCTCTAGCACAATCATTTTTTTGAATGGGGGTTATCCAGTGGGGAGAGTAGAATGGGGGGCAGAGTTTCTCAGGGNGGCTCTAGCACAATCATTTTTTTGAATGGGGGTTATCCAGTGGGGAGAGTAGAATGGGGGGCAGAGTTTCTCAGGGTATTCCCACATTCGTTCCACCATATCTTTACTCCACACCTACTCTACCACCATTTCATCTCTGCTCATCCATTCTTTAGACTGACTGGAACAGGTGTGTGACTTAGATAGGGCCGCTAGCCTCATAAAGCACAGCCTATCCTCGGTGCTTGAAATTTATACAGTTAAGCTGTCCTATGTTTACTTAATAGAAAAAAAAAGGAAATCAAAAAATTTTGGCTCTTTAGGTTCACACAATGTTAGCTGTAAGTTATCCATTATTGGGGTAGTTTTTGCATAAATAGTGAAATATTAGCCATTCTACATTCTTCTTGCAAATACAGAACAAAGTTTCAGTGACTGAATGGCCTTCAGCGATATTGCTGTCAAGAACATTAAATCTGCATCCATAGCAATTGTGAACTTTCGTGAAACAAGGTGTGGACTTTAAATATATTTTCAAAAATTTTCATAACAGAAGATTTACTTTATTTTTAATGATAACCAGCAATTTTTCACTGAATCTGACAACCAATGAGAAACATTTTTAATCAATAAATTTGATTAAAATTCAGATACAGAAACACATAACGAAAACCATTGAAAAATTGTACAAAAAGTAATTTCTGTAAAAAAAAAAAAAAAAGTACATTACGAGACAATTAAGAAATAAACAGTGTAGAAAAAAATTTTTTTTTACAAAGTATCAAGCAGGAAACAGCATATGAAAGCTATGGGTACTAATCTTTAACTTAATGTTCCTTTTTACTGTGTGGAAATCAGAAACAAGAAAGTAAAGAGACATCTACATCAAACTGACTTACCAGAGATAGGAGAAATTTGGCCAGTTCAAAGGACGGAGACTATCGCTATCTACAACGATCTATATTACGGAATGAAACTGACAAAGCCAACGAGAATTACTCTGCATAAAAAATAACATGAAGAGGTGTGCAGAATGAGTCCAAGTTAAATGGAATATAACTGATGATTATTCTGTAGAACAGATTTCACTAAATGCTAAATAACCGCCTCTGTTGCCTTGATAATTTATAAACTGATGCCTTCAGCAGCTGCCAAACCATACTGCAACTACTGCACAATCAATGAAAGGCGTTCATAAAAATTACAACGACTGTACAAGGCATTAACTACAAAGGCACATTGAAAATTGCACACACATGATAAATAACCAAAATAAGTACATAGCCAAAGAAACACACTTCCAATATTGTGGCCCTCAATATTTTACAGTAAGAAACTCAAAGAACTTTCATATCTTATTAATTCATGTGTAAATGTGTATATTTACTGTTCTTTCTTACAACACTGCTTAGAATATTCTCAAGCTTGAATATTTAGTAAACACCAGGCCCTCACAAAAATAATCCAACTAACTACCAGACAATATATTTTCAATGTCTTATTTTTTTAACTCCCAACACTTCAAAGACTTATTTCTGGAGCTGCAATAACACACTTCCAGAGAATATTGTAATTTAATTTACATTCACTATGTGTCAACCAAAACATGGAGACTAACCAAATAAATGTGCATAATGTAATGTTGACACGTGTAAAACTAGTACACTATATAACTTTGTATATAAATAGAGTAAGGTATTAATTATCCTAAGATAAAAGCATTTAAAATAAATTTAAATGTTATTTTACAAGCATTATGACAGGTCTAAGCTTTGGGGTTGGTATATTCTTAAGTATGTGCACAAATATGAATAAATGAATATGAAAAATTAACACCAGAATACCATATTCTTTAGTGCAATAGCAAATACGCCTTAAAAATCAAATTAATATAAAAAAAATTTTAAAAAGAATATTTTGAATTAATACAATCATACTGTATTAGCCCGTAACAATTTCTGCAATTCACCACAATAAATTACAACCATGGAAAAATACATCAAAATAAAAAAAAGTTTTATTCATGAGATTTGACGACATTTTCCCATTATTACACTTTTATATAGATAAAATAATATTGTTATATTTAAAATTACTTTACAACTAGCTGTATTCACAAACAATTTCCATTTTTAATTAGAGTACTAATTGTGCAGTTGTTACGTTTCTCCATGTGATTATCATCTTTCACTGGTCATTTTCATAGTAAAACCATACCAAACCCTGTAATATTGATATCCTACAACTCAACAACTAACAACATAACTTTCAGGCAATTTATGGGTTGCCAAAAATTGTTGTACCTACATTTAAGATGAGTAGTAATTTTTAAGGGTCCAAATTATGTAAAAATCATTGTCTTGCATGCCTGCAAATACAGTAGTTAAATTAAAATTGCAAAAAGGTATTTTATTCGTGTAATAGAGCTTGTCTTTTCGAAAATTAGGATATAAATAAATTAGGGTTTAGCGAGATCCTGGACTACAATAAAAATTTTGATAAATACCAGATCCTTGAACAGCAAGTGAGGAAGAAGAAGAAGAAGAAGAAGAAAGGTAAATAAATTGTGTTTATTCTTTATCTATATGTATGCCAACAGATTTATTTGGTTATAGAAGGCGCATTCATGGACGAACACCAGTACCATGCCACTATATTGTCATCTTCAAATCACAACATTCACGTCTATTTTAAAAAGAAAAACTTATATTTGGTTAAGCGCAAAGTACGTTTGATGATAAAATTTTACAATTACATGCAGGTGCATGTTATCCTGTCTTATTCGGCATGATATATAATGAAAATAATGTGCAGCATAAATTTGAGATTTGTACATATGAAATACGCAGAATTCATTCTACTCTGTTCCTTGTACACATTTGGCAAGTTGCGATGCCCGCCATCTGTTCTGAAATGTATACAAATGACAAATGTCACAAACATCTGTTGACTGGCAGTTTGTTAGTAGCACGTTGAGTTATGGAGTAGTAAGAAAATGATATTTGTAGGTTAACACAGGCGACTTTAATTACGGTTTATACTGTATATATCGTGCGGAGTGGCACTTGCTGTACCAAAATGAACTTATAAAGTGAGACTACAATAAAAAATGAATTTGACGAGCTTCAAAAACGTAACGCATTGCAGTCAGGCAAACACAAAACTGAATATTTTTCATGCAATTAAAATATTAAAAATGTTTTTATTATAAAATGTGGACTCATTTACTTGCCAATTATCAGTGCAATATTTTGCGCTTAAAGTTTCTGTAATTTACTCTCAGTACTTCTTTTGGGCATATAGTGCATTGTCTGGTAAATGTTTCGTTAAGTGAGAAGTCTTCATTTAACTTAAAAGCATCTATATAGGTAATGATGCAAGTCAGTTGTACATAAGCATGTTTAAAATTTAGTAACATATAAGCACAAAGCCTAAATATTCTAAATATTAAAACATTTCTTATTCTCGTCTCGTATCTCACAAGAAAATGTTTTTCTCTCTCAAAAATTTCTTGAAGCTCAAATTTAATTCTTGCACAACCCTAAAACAACCACATTTCTCACTGATGAACATTGTCAATTGTATTGGTGTGAGGTGTTGGGCACACGTGCAGAAGATAAAATCACGGAGCGTATTTAGTGGTATGCTGCCAAACAATTTACTGTACTTGCCAGAATATAGGACCAAGTTTTTTCAAATTTTTCCTTTAAAACTTTCAAGGTCAATGTTTTCAGTTGAGTGGTAACAAAATGGACAATGTATTTTGAACAGATACACGTTTCATTAAAGTACAAGCCACTTAACAAAGTCTTAAAAATATTAGCAGACTGTGATATATAATTAGAAAAAAAATAGGGGTAGATCGAGAAAAGTGTGACTTACTTACATTTTAATGCACCAGAGATGTGTTACATATGTAGTGTAAAGAATTTAGTTACCCATCAAAGCAATAGCTCATCTCGGTCAGACCAAGGAATGAGACGTGTGAAAGTCACTTCCTCGCAACTGCTGTGTCCAACCTTCATACCTACAGCAAGCAGCTTTACGCAACCGAAACTGCTCAATCAGGGCATCATGTGACGAGTCAGTGTTAACTACAGCTAAACACGCTACTACTTCAGTGGAACCTTTGCAGCACCAACGTGAACTTTGCCTCCTCACTACATACATTGCACGAGACTAGGGCAGCAGCCTGCATTTCCGGAGTTACTGGGAAAGGAAAAATAAATTAAAACATCTAACGATCATTAACACCGTCAAACGTCTAGAATACAATTAAATTACTTATCAAGTTTGAAAAACAAAAAACCTGTCAAATGTGTATACAAACTGGAATGCGAGAATGTTTCAAACACTGCATTATTACATTCTTTCACACAAGTATAAAAAATTTACATTTCTTTATATCAGTTACAATTGCCTGCATCATTACACCATTTATTAATGTACCAAGAAAAAATAATCCTGCTAAATTTCTTGCAGAAACAATTTGTTGCAATTTTTCATGAAAACTGAAGTAAAATTTTGTGTGGATGTGTTACATTCTGCAAAATACATAATGCCTAAGTATTCCGAGTACCCTGAACTGTCTGGGGGAAATGTACTGTCTTACAGAACTACAATGACCTGAATTTGAAAAACATCACAATCCTAAACAGACCTTGATTTTGGGGACTGAGGGGAGAAATTCAATTTTGATGGATGGGTAGGTAGGTATGACTTAAAATTTTTATAATAGCGAGGTCATTACAGACCCAGCAAGTTGCTCACAGGAATAACGACGCCCATTGCCTGTAGTAAGAAATCATCCCGGCATCTGCCTGGAGTGATTTCGGGAAAGAGTACGGCCAATACTCATCATGCGTCAACCTACCAAAAATAAGCTTTTTTGAGATGCGTGTTTAAATTTACTGTCTTTGTTGAACTGGATGTTCCTTTGTTTTAATATTTATTCCAACTAAGGCGGTCCTTTCAACAAAATAACCGTACACACATCAATAACAAGATGTTAACATGTACTACAATTATTTTCCCTACAGTTGTAACAGGGTTAAAAACAGTCACTACAAAATATTAACATGTGTTTTGTGTAATGTGCTATACCGTTAACAACACAAATATGTTGACAATATGTAAAATAATGACCATACAATTGTTAAAAAGTCATACAGCTGATCTGAACACTGTTATAGACATAAATTGTGAATATTTATACGTAATGATATTTGAAATATATCAGCATTCCTTAACAGCTGAAAACAGTAAAGAAAGAATTTGCCAGTTGAAACATGGAAGTCACATGGCAGTATTTTTGTTTACATGTAGCGGAAGGATACGTAATCAGTAACCAGTAGTAGAACTTTACCAGGGCTTCGAAAAAGTGTGAAGTAAGCTTCTATGCTTTATACTTGATGTTGAATCACGTTTATTCACTGCTCTACACATCCTAAACATTGGGAAAAAATTTCAGGAATACATAACGATTTTCCCATAGGAAAGAAAAATTTATTTTCCACAATATTTTCACGGAAAAAAATTTGTTCATTTCTGTAGGTTGTCCCAAATACAAATTGGGATATATGCATAAAGCTTCATATTATTGATTTTTCACGTGAACAATTATGATTTGATAAATAATCTTGCTGAGAAAATTTTGATTTTTTTACTCATTCACCATTTTCAAATTTTATTGCTCAAGCTACAGAAATATGTATGTTAGGTATATGTATGTGCCCATGTGGTAGTAATGACATCACCACGTGATTAGAGGAAAGCATATGTTTGTGTCAAACATATTTGAAAACTTCAGAAATAAATGAAAGTATTAACTTTTCCGCTGAAGTGAGAAGCCACTACAGTGATTTGATGTCATCAAAATGCAATGTAGCTTCGAGACTATCGATTTGCATAGTAGCCAATGTTTATGCTCTCGCCAAGCTCGCTGCTTAGAAACACAACATGCATTGATTGTACTATGTATTTACTGGGGAAACATGTGTGAAAACTGGTCGCAATCTGGCACTATTGTTAAGTTACAGTGAACTGTGGGCACCGAGTTTGTCTACTACTCGAGCAACATCTATACGGTTGTACAACTATTCACTGCGCAAGTATAAATTGCTGGTTGAAGCAGGAAACAAGTTTCGATATAAATAACACGTAAAAAATACACTGTGATGCACTATAAATATTTTATGTTATTTCAACTCCAAATGGTTAACTATTTTAACGAGCTCTAACACGGTGTATTTTGAAATATAGGTTTGGTTGAAACAATTTTAAACACGCCAACAAAGAGAGTATTTTTTTGTTCTGAATGTGTTTTTTCATTCAGAGTTGTGTTCACTTGTTGCCGCTAAGACGATGTCAAACTCCAAACAATGCAAATTCTGTATGGAAAAACACATAATTCATTCGCTCAACTATTTTTTGTTGCATTTATCAATAGAAAAATTAGTGTTATTAGCATACAGATGCAGTGTTACAGCCTATTCATTAACATGCCCTATGTGACTAGGCTGGACTGTACATGATTTGAAGCATGTTTGTACATGGACATTAGAATTCCACCAAAAGTTAATTCAAGTACGTATGTATCAGTGTACACATGGACCACTGAAAATGAAATGAACACAGAAAAAAGTCCTTTGTAAGCAAATGAATTGTGAGTGAAGAGATTTGGGTGGCTCTTAACATAGGGTCTTGAGAGCCAATGAGGGTGAAGCGAGGTGAGCATGGAGCAGTGCCGGAATTCATGGGTGGGGGAAACGGGAGATCACGCCGACCAGAGGCATCGTCTGACACGATTACCAATTCCCACATGTGAAAATCCGGGGGCCACCCCGCAAGGAATCAAACCCGGTTCGCATTGGTAGGAGATGAGTAGTCTAACCACTACACAACTGTCACCCCAAAGTCCTTTGCAGACATCGTGAAATTATAAATAAAATAGCAAAGTGAAAATATTGAGGCCATGTTTTGAACATATTTAAAGTAATAATTTAGTTTTTACCAAATCATAAGTGCAATATTTGTATAGTTTGTATTAGATTTAATATGATTTTCCTATTGAAAATTAACACAGGCAGTTTGAAACAAGTGCTTCAGCGCAACAGCTAGGTGTATAGGAATATAAAACAATACAACGTTTCTAGCTCTAGTCTAGCATATACAGTCATTATTCAGTGTTTCTTTGTTTTCATGTAAAAAGTCTTGAAAGAATATTATATCCACTAGGTTTAGCAACCCACAAAATTCTACAAACCTAAATTTTTTTTCCTTTAAATTCCTGCAGGAAAATTTGTATTTCCTGCCCGAATTCTTCCTGATGGTAATATACCGTTCCCGCCCACCTCTAGCTAATATGCAAATTGAAGTAACCATTATTAATTCTCTTTCAAACAGTATTANTTTAGCAACCCACAAAATTCTACAAACCTAAATTTTTTTTCCTTTAAATTCCTGCAGGAAAATTTGTATTTCCTGCCTGAATTCTTCCTGATGGTAATATACCGTTCCCGCCCACCTCTAGCTAATATGCAAATTGAAGTAACCATTATTAATTCTCTTTCAAACAGTATTCCCCTTACGCACAACCAATTCCTTTTTTTCCATTAAAATTGTCAAATGCTTAAATGAATTTCTGTTATATTTACTGNCCCCTTACGCACAACCAATTCCTTTTTTTCCATTAAAATTGTCAAATGCTTAAATGAATTTCTGTTATATTTACTGCATATTACATACTGTAAAAACATTCACTCAAAAATCAGCAGGTAGACATACAATTACACCAGAACCGCTGAGCTACTAACTGTCTACAAACACTAATTCTTCCCTAGTTACACCAAAAAATTTAGCCTACAAACTCTTTCAAAAACACTTGCTTTACTAGCTACCCAACAATACTTCTAACAGTAACTAAGTAACAACTATGTACCCCCAAACCAATTAATTACCAACTACCGACCCTGAAATCATACCGACTCACTATCTACCTCAAGAATTCTTACTGGTTGAGATTAATACATTACTTTCAGGCCATGTTCAATTTGGCACTTTTTGTAAACAAAATGGTTACATGACCCAATTCTGACAACAAAATAGATGACGTATTTTTGTAATTTGTATTTTGTCATATTCATTCATAGATGACAAATTACCAAATAAAAAAAAATAGCTGTCATACTGTTAGTTTTGCCTGTAAGAAATGTTAAAATACATATACAGGCAAGGTTACTGGAATAAACAAATGCGTTTCATATTCACAATAATTCTTTTTAAAGCAAGTTGCTCAAACTAGAAAAAAGGATTTTCTCATGAAACAATTTGTTTGTTAAGTAACAATATCACAACATAATTGTTTAATTATATTTGTTTTAAATTTCAAATGCCCTTGTAACAACTTTCACGAATAATTACTGTTTAGGGATTCACGAAGGTTTACTTTTGGAATCGTGATTACACACCACAATAATTGTATCATGGCGTGGTTGACAGTATAATGTCGCAGTGTTCAGACTTACAACAAAATGCTAAATACAAATTACAAAAACAAAAAAACAAAAAAAATTGGAACACGACTTCAGTGATGGTTTGAGTCCCAGTATTCACTTGGTATATAATTTATAAAAACATTGTTTATAACACAGAAGTTCAGAGCTCACAACAACACCGAAGTCCAGCAGTTTTTGATCATTCTGTAAATAACTGTATAGNTATAACACAGAAGTTCAGAGCTCACAACAACACCGAAGTCCAGCAGTTTTTGATCATTCTGTAAATAACTGTATAGGAAAAAAGTAACAACTTAATATTTAACCTTTCATTTTTGGCATACAACTGAAATATTCACTGTTACATATCTTAAATACTTTAATGTATACATATACTCTTTGATCATTCACATAAAAACCCTTTAAAAAAATGTCCCCATAGTCCTTTAAAAGCATTGATACTTTAAGGCAGTGATGTCGTTGCAGCTGCCTGTAAGTTTACCACTCCTGAAGAAACATATTGAGAAAACCACTAGAAAGGGATTACATGAAATATTAATGCTTTCCTTGCTGGCACAAGCAGACTTAGACAACACAAAACACACAGACTAAGAATTAACGTTTGCAACATTTGTCCTAACAGCTCAGCCCCTTCCCCAACCTAAACCTGACCATCAGTGAGATGCAAACCAAATACCCCTCACAAAGGAGCATACATAATGTGTGTGTAAATTACCCAANTATAACACAGAAGTTCAGAGCTCACAACAACACCGAAGTCCAGCAGTTTTTGATCATTCTGTAAATAACTGTATAGAAAAAAAGTAACAACTTAATATTTAACCTTTCATTTTTGGCATACAACTGAAATATTCACTGTTACATATCTTAAATACTTTAATGTATACATATACTCTTTGATCATTCACATAAAAACCCTTTAAAAAAATGTCCTCATAGTCCTTTAAAAGCATTGATACTTTAAGGCAGTGATGTCGTTGCAGCTGCCTGTAAGTTTACCACTCCTGAAGAAACATATTGAGAAAACCACTAGAAAGGGATTACATGAAATATTAATGCTTTCCTTGCTGGCACAAGCAGACTTAGACAACACAAAACACACAGACTAAGAATTAACGTTTGCAACATTTGTCCTAACAGCTCGCCCCCTTCCCCAACCTACACCTGACCATCAGTGAGATGCAAACCAAATACCCCTCACAAAGGAGCATACATAATGTGTGTGTAAATTACCCAATCATGCTCAGCAAGAAGGAATAATGGGAAAATGTAAGTAAAGGCCTTGTCAAAATTTGGTAAGAACTTTAAATTCTGGCATTGCTTACAGAAATGTTTGGTTATAGGGCTATACTTTTTTTGTAGTAGCATGTTATTCTAGGAAGGCAAGGAGGTTGTTTTTTGGCAAATGAAAGCTCCCAGACAATTTTGACTCTACAGCACCCATGTGGCTGGTTGTGCTAATACGAAATGTTTCACAATGGGCCATGCTGAAATGTGGACCCTAGTTCAAGAATAAATACACCAGACAACCTCAATTTACTAGCCATGTGTCAACATTACCGCTTTAAAACTTGGGTACGGAAGACTACACCACTCATAACAGTGCTTGTTTCGTGTCATAATATTTACAGCATGTTAGTTTCAGCACACCCTAAATTGCAACATAACTTGCAAGGAATTTCATTTCCATTTGGATGTAAATTTATTTCAAATTTACTTACAAAATGTAAAAAAAAAAAAAAACTAGTTTTGGAACTACATGTGAAAACGTATGTTTCTAGTTAAGCTAGCTTAACTTGTCAAAATGAAAAAAAGCTATAGATTGTACGACTTGTAGGAGTATTTGTTTAGCTTGTACAAACAGCAAATTGCACGTGTAAAGACTTTTCCAAAACTGATTTCATCGCACAGCAATATATAGAGCTTGTCTAACACAACTTGCAATCAAGTATATAATGATTCTATTTTAAACAGTGCATACAAAACTTTTCTGGAACAACATTCTTGATGCNAGATTGTACGACTTGTAGGAGTATTTGTTTAGCTTGTACAAACAGCAAATTGCACGTGTAAAGACTTTTCCAAAACCGATTTCATCGCACAGCAATATATAGAGCTTGTCTAACACTACTTGCAATCAAGTATATAATGATTCTATTTTAAACAGTGCATACAAAACTTTTCTGGAACAACATTCTTGATGCATGGTAAGGTCTTGCACAGAAGTAGGTGGAAAATGGGTATACATAACACGTATATAAATGGTAAAATTCTGCACTAAAAGTAATTTTACATTTTACAGAGGAAGGGTTGAATTGAGAAGAAAGGCCAAACCAAACACGAAATTATGTTTTGGCGGTATGTACGGAATGAAAAAACCACTCAAAAACTGCATAAAATAAAACTGCAACAGAAAGTAAAGTAAAACTGCTCTACAACCATAACAATCAAAAGAGTCCAGTTTAAAGCTGCAGAACTTTCCAGTTGTCTTTACTCTGGGATTACTATTTGTTTCTGACACAACAAATAACATCAAAATCTTACCAAGCATCNTTTTGGCGGTATGTACGGAATGAAAAAACCACTCAAAAACTGCATAAAATAAAACTGCAACAGAAAGTAAAGTAAAGCTGCTCTACAACCATAACAATCAAAAGAGTCCAGTTTAAAGCTGCAGAACTTCCCAGTTGGTTTCCAGTTGTCTTTACTCTGGGATTACTATTTGTTTCTGACACAACAAATAACATCAAAATCTTACCAAGCATCANTTTCCAGTTGTCTTTACTCTGGGATTACTATTTGTTTCTGACACAACAAATAACATCAAAATCTTACCAAGCATCAAAGGTGGGTTTTTGTGCTGTAGTGACTTTATGCATTAAGTTTCTTCAAATCTGTTTTTGATAAAATGATTTACAGTGGATTCTAGATAATTCGTTTTTCAGTGAATCAACAACAAAAAAGTAAGTGTACTGGAAAACAATGGATGTGGACTTGGATTTTAGACGCAAGAAATATCATACATAACCTCATAATGCATGTTTGTTTAAACCAACAGCCTAAAGAGGTCATTAAAAACTACTTTTTCAAGTTATTTTAAATTAAAAACTTCAATTCATGAAATTGTGTGAAATGTAATTTTTATTTACATTAATTTTTTCATTAAGTGTTTCTTTGTCGGCCAAACCATAATAATCAATCCCTCTGTTTAAATTATCAAATTATTTATTTGCGATAATTTTTGACAATCACTACTTGCTCAGTCTTTTTCAAACATTTATGATTCTAGCCAAACCAGCAGTCGATAGTTTCCAACAATAACCATGCCTGTCAAAATACCGCCACAGTTATATAACCTAAATCCAAATTCCATTTACAATAACAAGGCCATAGATCGTTGAATAAAGTCTCATAGACTGTGTTATTCGTTCTCATTGTCGCCAACCTACGAGTGCAGTAAATGTGTAAGAATAATAAGAATACAAGATGCTGTCTCATTGTTGCCAACCTATGAATGCAGTAAATATGTAAGAAGGACTCTAGAAACTTTTACGGAATGTAAACAATACTACCGATAGCACAAGTTGTCGATTACACGCGTTGTGCATTCAAAGCATTCTAAAACAAATTATGCGCGCAACCTTTGGCGAATGTACTGACAGGAAACATGGTAAAATGTAAATAATGGGAATGAATCATACAAATAAATTCCCCTATATTTCATAGAACGATTGTTCCGAACATATTTTGGCTTTTGGACAGAATATCCGATTGATGGATGCGGTAAATNTTCCACTATATTTCATAGAACGATTGTTCCGAACATATTTTGGCTTTTGGACAGAATATCCGATTGATGGATGCGGTAAATTAATGCTCCAAGAGTCGTAGCATGCCGGTTTTTTTAAACATTGCTTATAAAGGATATTTGCCGGGACTGTCAAAAAAAAAAACTACTGTTACAGGAAAAGTGAATAAACGGGATTAAAGAATCCTCAAAATAAATACAGAACTCTATGTGATGTGAATACAAAGAATCAACTGAAAAAAAAAAATGTCTATCATATGGAAGAAACAACAAAATAATATGTAAAAAAAAGTACAACTAAATTTCATGAGGTAAAGAAATTTGGCATTCAAAAAATTGTTTCTTTTATACCAATTTTTTATTTTTGGCTGTCTAGTTAAACAGAAAAAAACTTAAAGTGGCCAACACATCTGACTGCTGTAATAATATCTGCACAAGAGCATATCAAATTTCTGCAGATACCAAATTTTTGTACTTTCAAGTGTTTACTGTCATATGTGAAAGAATATAAGCGTTTTGTTTTAAAATGAGTATTTACTCTTCACTTGGAACCTGGGTATAGTTTGTTTTGTGTTTGATTCATATTTAAAAAGTTACTTTGCAAAGACCTGCAACACTTAGGTTATAAATTTCCACTAAGTTCCACACTCCATCTTTGATACTTGCTGGCTGGATATACGCTATTTTGCGTGGCCCTATTTTACAGACAGAGTAAAGAAACCTAGAATAAAGAAAACTATATTAAATTACCAAATTTATACTCATGGTCATTACAGTATATCCTAAAAAAAAATCAATCGCTACAGGTATTTAGGGGAATTTTGGACAGATTTAGACCCACTCCCGGCCTATATACGTCAAAATTTGCCATTTGTCACTTGGATTCCATGTTGAATTGTAGCTAATGCAAAAATTGCACATATTTTTAATTAAATATGAGTTTATTATAATAGATACATGTCTTCTGAAAAAAAAATTATTATATCCAAGAGGTGTTTACTTAAGACTGCCTGTATGCCAAAATGTTAAAAAAATTTCAGCAGTGAGAGGTTTTACCAAACTTTTATGGCCATGATTTTTGCCTGTAATATCAATTTAATTCAGTACCTAGACATCTTCAGAATAAAATGATACCCCACACTTGTGTACTTATACTCCCGTTTTCATCATAAATGTTTCAATGTTGTACGGTGACCACGTGTAAAGTCAATTTTCAGTGACTTCTTGTGGGAAAATCAGAGGATTTATTCATGAAATATCTATTTATTTCCATAAAAACAAGTTTTCTGAATAAACTGACACGCTGGAAGCGCACATACCAAGCCTCTTTGACAGCAAATAATGTGCAAGCACCAAACGCACGTAACTCATGGCAAGTGCTAAGTTTGGGTTATTAATTACTGAAGGTCTAAAATAAAACATTTTAATGATCATATTTAACCACCTGTATCTGTGATTCAAAAATTACAAGTTTATTAAATGAAATATCACTCATTTCAAAAAGAGATGTAGAGGCTGACAAGATTAACTTGCTGTGTAGTATCGTTGCCAACATAGACAATGGCAGTGTTCGAATTCACCAACTAAGAGCCCCTACCTAGCTTTATGGCCTTGAAAAGTGCATCCCGGTTGTGACATCATATTTTCGCTATCCAATTTTGTGATAAGGGTACATATGCACCCTAGAATGTCCCCTTCAACCAAGGGCACAGGTGAGGAGAGTGGCCGAAGAGAGAAGACGGGCGGAGAGGAGACTGCAGAGGGGCGGAGGAGAGAATGCGGAGGGGTGGTGGAGGGTGCTGAGAGGAGATGAGAATGCGGAGGGTAAAGGAGAGTGCAGTGGAAAGAGGAGAGTGCGGAGGAGAGAGGAGAGTGGAGAGGAGTGTGGAGAGTGCGGAGAAGGGGGGAGAGGGGGAGAGGGGTGTAGGGAAGACGAGAGGGGTGTAAGGGTGATGAGAGAGGTGTAAGGGAGCCAAGAAGTGTGTAAGAGAGATGAGACGGGTGTAAGGAAGGCAAGTGGGGTGTAATGAAGTCAAGAGTGGTATAAGGGGATGGAGAGAGGTATACGGGAATGTAGAGGGGTGTAGTAGAGGGGTGTAGTAGAGGGGGGGAATGTGATGAGGGAGGATGAAGAGTGTGGAAGGGGACCGCGTGGAGGGTTCAGTGGGGGAGAGGGAGTAGAGTATGGAGGGGGAGTAAAGNAGTGGAGCAGAACAAGAGGAGAATGAGGAGGGGAAGGAGAGCATGTATGGGAGAGGTGAATGAGGAAGGGATAGGAGGGGAGAAGAGTAGAGTGGCCAAAAGCTAAAATCATGTTTGATCAATAAATTGCCAGGCACCTACAGACCACAATCATGGGCTAATTCCCTTACCTCTCCCACAGCTGATTTCTCTTCCAACTAATACTGATTGTAAAGTGCATTTTAAGCAAGTGTACAAAACAACAAATATATATATATNCTGATTTCTCTTCCAACTAATACTGATTGTAAAGTGCATTTTAAGCAAGTGTACAAAACAACAAATATATATATATTAAAAGTTTTTGGCAACACTGGTGATATACTTAAGTTTTACATGTTGCAGATAGTATGTTTTTGAATATGAACCTATTGGACGCTCCTTAGAAATTTTTGCGCTCAGAAGTTTGAAGAAACAAAAACAGGTTGTGTGTGTGGTCAGAATTCTGTTGGAAACTCGAAATGGANTTTTGCGCTCAGAAGTTTGAAGAAACAAAAACAGGTTGTGTGTGTGGTCAGAATTCTGTTGGAAACTCGAAATGGAACCTTATATTCACTTTAGTGCAAGGCAATGCAATATTTAAGGAAATTTCATTCCACTTTAGGGATTCCAACATAGAACAGAAACCCTGATGTCTTTTTTAAAGCCGCCAATCTCCCCAAGACTATACCACTGCAAATTTTTAGAAGTAGATCTTCAAATTTCTTCTTCAAATAAAAACAGATGTTTATTGTCTGGCTATCACATAAGTGATGTATCCAGTTTTCCTTGGCACTACCGATAATTCCAAAAAGTAAGAGACAATTATCTTACCTCCATAAGCTGTTGGTTACGGAGTTCTCGTTCTTTCCTGATTGCTTCCTGCCTCTCATTGCGTTCTTGCTCCTTCATCAACCTAAAATGCATAAACCACACATTGTTAGCATGCAGTCTGCAAATGTACAATAAACACGCTCAACTATGATTCCTAAGATATGAACTACCAGTACATTTCCAATGAACACGAGTGTGTGAAAAGATTTGAGCGACTCTTAACATCGAGGTCTTGAGACCCAATGAGGATGAAGTGAGGTGAGTATGGAGAAACACTGGATTGAAGGGGAGGGGGAGACTGGAGATCCTCGAGAAAACCCGCTGACTAGCGGCATCGTCCGGGACAATTCCCACTTGCAAAAATCCAGAGTGAAACAGCTGGGGATTTAACTCTCTTTGCCTTGGTGCAAGGCGAGCAGTCTAAATACTCAGCCACCATGGTGCCCTAATGAAGACTAGAGTTTTTTTGAACTTTCAGATTATGTAATACTATGTGCACCTTAAAACCATTCAATACAAGCTCCAGCAGACTGGTGATTATTATGCAGTGAAAATTATCATCATTACAGTATCAGAACAACTACATTAAATATGTTCACTAAATTACACTCAAAACAAAATAACAAAATGATTCATGCATCCTAACACTACAAAACAAATTAGACCAACTCCTACAGAACAGCAATACATACAAACAGGAGAACAGTCTTTAGCTGCATGCTCCTCCTCTCAGGCAAACTTAAATAAGGAAAGAACCAGAAGGCAGGTTGCTTCATATAAATTGCAGCTCGCTTATTTGCATAGGGCAAGGAATTAATATGGTACAATGAAATGTCTGTGCGCAGACTTATCATAACTTATGCATAGAATGGCCAGATGAGCGAATCATGAGACCAGGCCTCGCTTATAGATAGATACGAGGTTTGCAGATATGCGGAGGAATACAGACCTGAAAATCTTGGAATTCGCCATAGCATAATAACCACCCAGAGTAGCGACGGGCCTCAATTTCTGGAATTCGCATGAAGACCACGCGAAGACCCAATAACATTTACACTAGACTGCGAAAATGAACTGCGCAATAACTAGGTTCCAATTAAGCAATCGGTTGGGAGGTCCAAGAAGCAATTAAGAGGAAAAGTCCTCGAATGGTGGAATAAATAAGGTGAGTTTATCACTGAGTGGGGGCAACTGTGTTCACACCTTACCACTAAAGTTTTCAGGCAAAGAGGTAGTAGCCCACTGAACAACCAAATTTCATAGCCGAACCCAGGTCGCCGAGGAAGAGATTTTCGTAGGGCGATAAGTGCAAATCTATATTAGAATTTTCCCCAAAGGAAACTAGGAAAACTGCGTGCACCACATTACATGCATGCTACTTCCCAAATTGCAGAATTTACTACAAATTCCGAAACCGCAACAGTTGATGAGTTAGTGGAAAGGGCACATGAGAAATCACAAGGCACAAGCCCTGCTAGATAAGACACATACCAGTAAAAGCCAGGAGACCGATAAGAAGCCTGAGCGAAAGGGGAACCCACCCCCTTCCACCCCATCAACCAGGACACACCCGAAGTGCTGGTTCTGTCGGGAAAGGCACTTTAACCGAGATTGCCCAGTCAAGCAGGCAGGCCGGGTGTTGAAGGGGAAAAGGAGAAAAACAAGGGTGCCTGAGACCCCGCAGAGACAAAAAGAGTTTTCTGAAGGGAAACGCAGCAGGCAGGAAAAGCAGCAGCCGGGGTGTGAAGCGGGCCTCCACCACCAGGAACCAAGGTCCCGTCTTCCTCCAAAGACTAACTGAAGAAAGCGACCCTCCCGAAGCCCCACACATAGAGGTGGATATCAATGGGCATAGGACACTTGCCCAACTAGATTCCGCTGCTATGGGGAACTTTATAACAAGTGATTTGCTCACCCCTGCAAAACGAGCTTCACTTCACCCACAAAGATGGTTGGTGCACATGGCACAACACGACCAGACCCTTAAGGTCGACTGTAAGACTACTCTGACAGTAGAGGTAAACCGCCAAGACCACTCAACAAAATTTGTAGTCTCGCCGAATATTACAGAGGCAGTAATATTATGTCAGCCATGGCTATGTCAACAACAGTGCATCATGGATCACGGCCAGCAACGGATCTATATTGGTCATAAAAACAGGGTGACGGTCAACTGGTAACAGCTTATTAACTCAGCGCTACGTCAAATAACCATTCAAAACATTGCAAGTATCTAGTGACAGTGCATATGAGCTACGATGCACTAAGACATCCTAGTTGGTAACAGTGAAACACAGAATGCCTCATAGGTGAAGAATGAATCAAGACAAACTCCTGTTTACTCAAGGACTTTCTAACGAAAATAAAAATCCAAAATTGTTTTAATACTTCGAAACGAATTGTCTCTCTTTGAGGGCAATATATTTGTTTATTTTCTATAGGTGTTCTGTACGACAATTGGTTAGTATTATTAGTCATTATAAGGGTACTCGTGTTGTAAACATTAAGTAGATACAGACCAGCCTAGGTAACAAAAGGCCTAGAGCTGGCCCCACTAGAGCATTATCACAAGTAAAGAAATTACCTGCCGTGTGACTCGTAGGCTACGGTGCAGACACACTTTAAAATGTTTTCAGCACCACGGCAGGTAAGTTAGCAGAAGTGACACACCTCTCACAAGTGGGACTCGTATATGAACACTAGTGCCCGATAATTTTTTTCATGGCCGCCTGTAATTGGCTTTCTTTCAGGGGAAATCTGTTAGTAGAAACCACTAGCAGGTCGCTTACCCAGCCAGCACGCTAGAGACAGTGGTACACCACGATGAGAGCAAATGTGACACTCCACGCCGGAGCCCAGAAAGCGCACAGAAGAAGTGCGCCACAGAAGTCAACGCAACATTTTTTGCGAGTGACAGTACTCATCTCTCTGGCCAAAAATTTTATTATACCAGATGAGTCTACGGCGCAATGGAGGGACAGCGATTGACGCGTGAAGCGTACTGACATTAATTTGAACACTACTTCGCCTCAACTTCAATTGTCGTCATGTCACCCCAGACGCGGTTTGAAACCTGAACGACCAGAAACTACCTAGACGCGGGGGCACCCACGGACACGTCAGCCGAGTTTGTTTCACATTTATGTCAGACGTCACGCAAACCCCCCACGTGTGATAGCAGCCAGCCAAGCGCCTAAGCTCATGCTACCGATGCAACCATGCATGACAGAGACGCCTGCTTTTGCCACGGACTGAGAGATGGCACCAGAGAGGAGCGCAGCTCCACCCACGGGAGGAGTAGCTCACACCCCTGCAATGCAGAGAGTCTGCGGGCAGATAGAATATATGTCCGTGCACAGCCGCAGAACAGCAGTTCATTCTGAGCAGATCGCTTGGCACCACTTCCAGTGCTGGAGCTCTCTACAGACATCGACATACTCTAGTACGACCACCGCTTTCAACCAGAAATCTTTAAGATCTTCAACAGCAACCCCTGAAGAAGTCTTCGTCACTTGAACACCCACTATCCTGCTGGTAGTGCTACCCGAGTCCCTTCTGGACAACAGCATCGAGTTAGTTAGGGTCAGTTAGTATAATAGCTTCCTAGTCACATCTGCTCTTGCCTAGTTTTAGACCCAGGTCCCCTTCACCTGGTTTATCCTAGTCTAATTCCGTTACAGTCCTTGTTAGATACGAGTTAGTATGGGCCACCATGTCTGTTTCCTCACTGTAATAAACATGTTTTCTACCGAACCTCAGAGTAATTATTAAAGGGTGACTGTGAATTGTATCCCTGTAGATGTCCGCCAACCAGAGAAAAGTAGGAGACAGCATCATTAAAATCCAAATGCCGAACCTAGAGTACGCTCCATAAAACCAGGAGCACGTACGTTGTTAACACACTCATTTGATGGCACCACGCTGAACTGTCGCCGGTTGGAGTAATCGGGTACAACTCTGGGTGGCTCAGCCCCGGCTGGCTTTACACCTAGCTAGGACTTCGTCGCCTGCTCTTCCTTAGCATGGCAGACCTTAGTTTCAACCTGTACGCCATACACCCATAGGAGTGGTGCAAAGTGGCAAGCTAGGAAGGCAGCTACTACCTCTGAATCCAACATGAGCTGTAACCCAGCCTTACCTGCCCTTTGCAGGGTAACCCCCGGGGAACAAGCTAGCTCAAGCCGCCGACAACCGGCAAGTCCTCACCTCCCAGTCCCCTCACACTCCGTATTTCAGCCACGCTACAAGACCGCCGGTGAGCCACACCAAATCGTCGTCGACTTCCGTCAGGGACTCCACGTCCCACTGAGTATAGAGAACACGTGGTTCTAGCACCGAAGGACCAGCAGCCCTCCGCGGGCTACGATCAGCACCGCCAGCCTCAGTACCACCTCCACCCAAAGACTGGGCACGAATTCCGGCCGGCTCCAGCAGCAACAGCGGCCAAGTAAGGAGCTGCCCTGGGCCACACCCAATACAGGTATACCAGTGGCAGTGTGCAAACCCACAGTACGACGTACAGTTAAGCCCACAGCAGTGTTTGTGCCATCAAGCCACACACCCTAGCTTATACACCGGCCGGGGTCCGGCAAGCAGTCAACAAAGTCCGCCCAGTCATATCGCCCGTGTCTCTGACCAACGCACAAAACCTTGCCCGACCGTGACGTCGTCGTCAGTCACCCAACGTTGCACATGAGTACTGTCAAAGATTTCACAATAGTATAAAAATTTCTCTTAACTACTACACAAGTACAATTTTGAGTTTTCTTTCTCACACTATCTGAGTGTTACACGAATGAAACATAGTGAATCTGAGCAGGAACTGAGAGCTCACCTGACGTGCTCCTTCTGACGAGCAGCCTCCTCCTTGGCTACTCTGCGAGCTTCCTTCGCCATCATGGCCGCCTTCTCCTTCTCCAGTTGCTGCTGAAGCTTCTGCTCCTGGGCGAGCCTCGCCGCCTCCAACCTGTGACACACACCACTGCCATCCTTCACGCCACTGCAACACACACCACTCCAATCACCTACCTCCTGTAATCCATTTACAACCGCCTTACTTACTAATCTACCAACCCCATTTAAAACTCCCATTTCACATTTTGAATGTGTCTGTTGGAAATATTGTTTTTCATATTTAGTTTTAAAAACATGTGTTGCAGTGAAAAGCTGCATTACACAGCTATACAAACTAAACAATGCTAAATATGGACCAGGGTATATAGTACTTACTCAAAACAAACACCTAGTTTTGAAGGAAAAAAATTGGCATTTTGGAACTATAGTGACCATTACATCATTGATTTAGGCAGTTTTGCCATTCAGCAACATGTGCTCCTGCCTGCTGCCGATAGGGTACATTGGGTGATCAATAACATAACAGGCAGCCCAAGTCAGACACAAATTTACGAGATAATTAAACACTAAAGGCCACTATTTCATGGCACATTAACTTCGGTTTATGGAAAACGGGAAACAATTTTCACAAAAACTGTAAATGTGGACTGCTCATCCACCAGGCCAGCTGCATGCTTGCATGTGTTAGAATCGTAATCCAAAAAAGTGTCCAAAAAGTAGCTTAGGTCAAAAACTGGTGGAAAAAAAATAAAGTGTCAAAAATAGAAATCCAAGAAAATAGCGCCATGAAGTCACCAATAAATATAAAGCCAAAAAAAGTCAACTTATTACAACATTAGACAATCAAAAACGTACGTAACAGCGAGATAACTTCTCAGGAATAATAATGGGACTAAGAAGGGTAGAACAGGCACGGTAAAAAAAGAAGGGTTAAAGGCAGAGTTGTGTTTTTTTCCTAATTGCATCGCCCATCAGTGTCCACATTGGCTGGCGCTGCTACAAGGGGGAGAGGTGTGGAATCGCATCACGCTGTGCATGTGTATCTCAGCAGACAAGTACAGCACGCCAAAGAAAACTGCAACAGCGGAGGCGGCGCTGTAGAATAACTGTCCAGTCAATGACGTGGCTCGTGCGCTGCACACTACTTACTAAATTTTAATTAATTTCCGCCTTTATTTTTTTTTTAAATTAATTTTACTATACAATGCATTGTGCAATAGTAGAGTCCATACAACCTGCGTTAGTTTTAGTGTTGCAACTTTCAAATGTGTTTTATTAGATTTCCGTGGCAATTTTTTTTTTTTTTTTTTCAAATTTTTTTTATTCTTTACAGTTCCCGAAAATCTGTCTGTATAAATGAGTTTCTGTATGAAATGGGTTATTATTACACTAATACAATCTGTGATTTTCCTGCAGGAATCTACTGAAAATAAATTCAACACTGCTCGATGTTTACACTAAATAGGGGGTAAAGGAAAATTCACACAAGCCCATCCTGGGCATTATTTTATTCAGAAGACTCCTAACTATTGAAATTAATTAATTTTTCACTCGAGAATTATTTTATTTGTTGTAAAAAATATGGTAAAACATTAAGGAAGCACTTTTAATGCAATTTCTTAGTTTCAGGGGGTTAAAAACTACCAACTGCGATTTTACAAAGATAAGTGGTTTTTACAAAGCTGCACACATGGATCTTAATCCGAGCTATACTATAATACTTTTGGCACTATTATTTTATGTTAATTTTATGTGTCAGGGAAAAAATTCTAATTGTTTATTGACTAGTGTTATAAAATTTTATATTTTATTTGAATTTGTAAATATTTTGTAAAGACAAATTCACATTCAATTCAAAATTTAAAAAAATGCTGCTTCGCACACCCCTATAAAATTTGCATTATAAATAACATACAATAGGATCACAGTTGAGTTCAGGATGACCACACTACTGCACCTTTCCAACAGCAACAACAGTAACAGCAACGAAAGCAACAAAATATGTATAACAATTTAGCAGATATTCCTGTATATTTTTTTTTGGTAATTTTTTACTTTAGGGGCTTTTCTGAAAATAAGAAAAAAAACTCCAGAAAGTGGTATATTTCGACTCTNGAAACACAACAAAAACTTTGGGAAGTTGCTGAATGTGCCTCAGTATAATTAAAACAAAAATGAAACGGGGAGGGCTGCCTGCTTGTAGGGCTTGCATGCAATATTTTAAAGCCACACAGCTACAAACACAAACCTGCTTCAGCCCCTAAGAGTTAACTGCTATATGCAACTCATCCAGACCCATCTTAACAGATCAAGTAAAGTGGTGAGGTGGCAAACTACTGTACTCTCATTCGAGAGTATTAGTTTGATTCCCGTTTCAGCAACCCTGATTTTGATTTTCAATGGTTTCCCAAAATCACTCCAGGCGAATGCTGGTATGGTTTCTCACTAATGGTAATGGCCAATTCCTACCCGTTCGTGCTACTCAGAGTCAACTTGCTCCAGCTCTAATGAAACTGCTGTCTCAGAGATGTTAAGCTTTACCTACCTACCCATATTAACAGCGTTCTCAAAGTTTTAAAACAATTAACTACACTACTACAAACTACCCAAAAAGACACAGAAATTCACATGTGAGAATCCTGGCAACTGCTGCATGTAAACATACTTGTGTGCATTGGAGGCGTGAGACTTGGCCTTGCAGGTGCGCAAGTCCTCCAGTCGCTTGGCGACCTGCTCCTCAGACAAGCGCACTGGCTCTTCCCCACCCGTCGGCTGAAGGAACTCCCCCAGCACTACCTTCGGGCTGAAGCTGAAGTTCTCCCGACTAAAGTTGTTCACGTTGTTCTTCTCCAGGAACTGCAACAAACGACACAATTTTCCACTACTGGAACAAACTACACCTTCACATTACATGTGCAACTTATACAAAATTACCTCAAATGAAAGGCCAATCACCCTAGCAGCTCAGTTGCTACAAAGGTCATTTGATTAAATTATGAAATTAACCAAACATCACCAATACTGCATCAATAAATATGTCGCAATTCATAACGACATATTCAAGAGACTAGCAGAGCCTTAAGATAGTTTTCAAGTTCAATGTTTCATTATATACACTCAGAAGGGGGCCAAAATATATGTATTTTACAAAAGTTGGTTTCTTTATTTTCTTTGGTCTAATCGACATAAAAATGTTTCCAACAAAGAAGTAATAATAAACAAATGAAAATAAAAAAGAAAAGAACAAAAACATTTCTGCCAAAAACATGTATTAAAGATCTAGATAAATAACAATATTAAACTGTCTTCCTCATTGCAAGAAGAACTATTTCCTGCATGATGGAATATATGTTCAACGTTATGAAACAAATTCCCCCAACCATCACACCAGTGCATGTTACTTCTTCACTGTAGTAGCATAGAAGTACACTTTGTAATCTGTGTAGCTGGGTAAAATTCTTCACAATAAGTGTGGGCATGTTCAGAGAGAGAGATTGGGGAGGGCAGGGAGAGGAGAGAGCGGAAGGGGAGAGGGGGTATGGAGTTGGAGGGAGAGGAGTTGGAGGGAGAGGAGAGGCAGAGAGAGGAGAGGCATAGAGAGGAGAGGCAGAGAGGGAAGAGGCAGAGAGAGGAGAGGCAGAGAGAAGAGAGGAAAGTAGAGAGGGGTGAGGGAGAGAGAGGTGATGGAGGGGCGAGAGAAGGGGTGATATAGGGAGGGGAAAGGAAGGGGAGAAGCAGGAGTGATAGAGATGGAGAAAAAGGTAAAAAGAGGGAGGGAGAGTAAGATAGAAAGCGAGAGGTCGGGAGGGTATGATAGAGGTGGAAGGGGGCATAAGCAGAGAGGAGAGAAGGACCAGTAAGCAAAAGAGGAGGGTGTTGAGAGGGGAGTGAGAAAGAGGAGAGGGGGAAGCAGAGGGAGGGTAGAGAAAGGGATACAGGATGAAGAAGGGGATGAATAGAATGTAGAGGGGGGAAGGGGATAAGCAGGGGGAGGGGATGGAGGGATAAAAAGGAGAGAGGGGTGTTGAAGCATGAGGAGGTGAGGGGTAGCTGAGGGGGTGATAGGGGAAGGGAGAGATGGAGAGAGAAAGAGAGTTATGGATAGAAAGACAGATATTAAGAAAGAGGTGAACAAGGGGGAGGGAGGGAGATTAAAAGGGCGAGAGGGTTGTAGGAGGGGGAGAGAGAGGGAGGGAGGCAGGCACACCCACACATCTCTGTATAACAAAAATGAAGGTGCCAAATTTTAGTGTGTTTGTTATAGAAGTGTTCTTTATTGAGAGGTGATTAACAATGTTTCTTTTTTCATCATGCAGCCAATTTTGAATCTAATTGCTGCTGAAATTGAATTGCATTGGTTTGTTTGTATTGATTTATATAAGAAAAGTATTAAATAAATTTTCTTTTGAACACTTATACAGTAAACTATTATGGCCACTATTAATAAATTACCATCGTCATACAAAAAACATACCACTAATTTTGTTTGGAGCAACATTAGGTAAACAAAAAACTTTGCAAAGTTCTAAAATTTTAAATAAGTAATAAAATCTTTTATGATAAAAAAATACTTGGTACACACCAAGTGAGACAATACAGCTTCTACTGCACTTAAAATAACATTACAGCTTTGTAAATTATATTTTTTATCTGAAAAATGTGACAAATGGAGATATTTTTTTTTACAGTTCTAAGTAAAATTTTCTAAAACAGAAGAAATATAAAAGGAAAGTCAATATAATCAGTCTTTTCAGTCTTTGTTATAAACAGGTTTTGTGCCAAAGAGGGAAAAATAATTTGTTATAAAGAGCAGAAAATGAGTTGTATCATTTAGAGTATTGACAGGACCACACACAAATTTTGTTATAGAGTGGTATTTATTATAAAGAGGTTCACTATATACAGGTTTTACAGTATATGATGCTTCATTAAAACTGGTTCGAAGAGAACCAAGTTGTCAAGAGAAGAAAAGGCACATAAGTAAAATAATGTCATAAGCTTTCTTAGCCTCGAAAAAGTACGCAAACAATAGCACAAAAGGCATGTTAAAAGAAATTATGCTGAGCTGTAATGCTCACAAATAACATCTTAAATGGTTGCCATAACCTAACAACACACAGTACTTTCGTAAAGAACCGAGTTTGTAAGCCACACGACAGTGGTGGTAGGCACATCACCCCCCTTCCAAAAATTGCCCACAGGACCACGTGCCAGCCACGTTCTCCCTTACAAGGGTGCACTGTGGCCTTGTCACTCACCCTAACAACGTCGGGGTACTGGCGGAAGCGGCGACTGCAGGGGGAGAAGTAGCTGACCTCACCCTTCACGGTGCCAGTCTTGCTGACGCCACTGATGAGGGTCTCCCTCCTCCACCCGTGATCCAGAGGGACGCGCAGTTCACACAGGTCCAACTCCAGCTTCCTTCTCTTGGGCGTTGGACCTGTGGCCAGCACCAGTCACAACTACAGCACCATCCCCACACCCACATTTTATAGAGACATACAAACATTCACAAACACTCAGCCACAGGCACACGTATTAAAGATCACCTATATCTCTAACACTATTACTCCATTTACCTAAATATCTATTACCTCCCTCTACCCATGTATAATACATATTTCTAAATATATTTATCTCTATGACAATGTATCTATAACCTCCTAGCTCCACACACCAAACCACCTTAGCTACATTCACCCACCTACCTACCTACCCATCAATAATTATTTTTAATTTTGTCCGCAGTTTTAATCTGTATCTCTCATATATATTTCCATCTATAAGTCATATCTCGCACGCATGCACCCATATAAACATTTTATCAAAGTTTAACGTGATTATTTATACATAATTCAATTCTAAAACAAAATTTCCTAATTATATCATCCCAGGCCAGCAGAAAAAAGAGACAGCAAGTGAGAAAAGAAGTCTAGAGCCCCTAAAAATCCTTTCCCGCATCCCATCCACTAACACCACTACAATATCACAAAGAAATTTCTTGGATCAATAAACAGGATGTATTCATAAATACAGATGTAGATCACTGCAATATTAAACAGGAGCATAAGTGTTTGGCCATATCAGGTACCCTCAGACATCACTACTACTTGTGCTGTAAATATGTATATAGCAGAACCTTCCTGTATCGACCTTGAAACGTGACGCTTATTTGACAGAGCTATAAAGACGACTTCGCCTCATCTTTACGTATCATCACGTTACCACAGGCGGTGTTTGAACCCCGAAATGACTTGCTACGAGAGAATCCCATAACATCCCTAGATGCGGAGGCACCCACGGACACGTCCGCCAAGATTATTCCGACCTTATGTCAGACGTCACGCCAACCCCCTCACATGTGACAGAGCCTAGCCAAGCAACCCAGTTAAGCGCCTAAGCTCGTGCAGCCGAGGCAACCCAGCAAAACAGAGACGCCTAGTTCCACCACGGTGAAGGTTTGCACTAGTGAGCGCAGCTCTGCCCACGGGAGGAGGAGCACTCCCCCACCACCCCCACGCCACAGACAAGCCCGCGGACGGGTGAATATATATATCTATGCACCGCCGAAAAATGGCAATTCAACTCCAGAAGCTCGCTCCACCACCTCGTATGCTGGAGCTCTCTGCAGACACCAACATCTTCGTGACCTACCAGAAGCTATTCAAGACCTGCACCAGCAACACCCAACGAAGTCTTCAAACGCCCTCAACTCGCAATACCATTTTGGTAGTGCTACCCGAAGTCCCCAGTAGACACATATCCACAAGGGGAAAACAGGAGACTGCGTCTTTTACAACCCATTGCCGAACCTAGAGTAGGACTGCCCGCTACCTTAATCGGTGCACGTACGTCGCAAACAAACCCATTAGACGGCCACCCATACTGTGCACCTGGTGTGCAGTACGGTAGAGCCACAACCACTAGTGACACAATCCACAAGGAGGCTGGTCAACCTGCCCAGCCGACTCACCCCATCCACCGCGCTGAACTGTCGTCAGTTGGAGTAATCGGGTACGACTCTGGTTAGCTCGGCCTCGGCTTGGTAACACACCTAGCCAGGGTTCATCACCACCTGCTCTCCTTTCGTGAGGCCGACTTTAGTACCTACCTATATACCTTACATCCAAAAGAGTGGTGCGAAGTGGCAAGCTAGGGAGGCAGCTACTGCCTCCGAATTCAACAGAAGCTCTAACCCAGCCCAACTGCATTTTGAAGCATAACGCCCTGGGAATGAGCTCAAGTAGCCCACAAGTTGGAGAGGCCTCGCCTCCCAGCTCCCTCCCCCACCTTATTTCAGCCACCAATCAAGACCAATGGCTGACCGCACCTGGCCGTCGCTGACTTCCGTCAAGGATGTCACGTGCCGCTAGGGATCGCCAATCCCTGGTTGCAGAGAAGCTGGACCAGCAGCCCTCAGCAGGCACCCTTCAGCACCGCCAGTCACAGCCGCACCTCCGCCTTACAGCAGCCGCACGAGCAGAAGAGCAAAGAGCTACCCCAGGACACATCCAGTACAAGTAAACTCATGGCAGTGTGCCAACCAGTAAGCAGGACAGCTAAGTCCACAACTGACCTTGTGCCATACAGACAAGCCACGTGCCCTATCTTATAAACAGGCCGGGGCCCCTTCAGCAGTCACTAAGGTCAGCCAGTTAAATCGCCAGTGTGTCTAACACACACACCAAAACCTTGCCCGACCGTGATACCGTCGTCAGTCACCAGACGTCACGTGTCAAATTCATTAATTGTGAGAGTATCAAAGACAAATTGTTTTTCAGTAACCATAAAAAATATTAGTGAAAAAGATTAAAAATTTGTGAGAAAGCAGTCGAAATATAAATTTGTTGCACTTTTTTTTATTACTACACATTAGTTTCTATTGGTGAGGGCTTAATGGACATAGTGCATATCTAATAATATATAACACCAACCACTATGCCACAATCACTAGCCAATACCCATTGACTCCACCTCTCCACCTACCCTCCACCTTATAGATGGCGCAATCTTTCCATATACAACCACCATCATGTGTTTGTCCTGTCATAATACTCTTGCTGGCTTTTCTTCTCATGTTACTTTGGGTTTCTCTTGGATTTTTATTATTGGCTGTTGAGAACTTATGCTTAAGATTCTTTCATTCCAATTTGGTTAGCACTTTTTACATGATTTTGTGAATGTGAATGATTATTGACAACCTACGCCTTTTAAATGGACTTGCGATCGGCTCTTCAAGACCTTGATGATAAGAGCCACCAAAATCTCTCCACTCCACAAATTTGCAATTTCGTCAAAATCAGAGGAAAGGGAGCCAGCTTGTTGCACTACACGTAGACTGTTTACAATTTGTGACATTTTTCATATTTTTGTTTTTTTGTTGTTTTGTGCCCTTTGATATATGATTATCATTAAAAATGCCATCTTGTAGAAAAAAATTGTAGATGAATTTAACACTTTTCATTAGCCAACTTTATAAATTTTACAAGGACAGCCAATAACAAACATACATAATATTGTGCAGCTCTTTTTTTTAATTTCTGATTTTGCTACTTCCGTCGCAAATGCAGAAGTTTTTGTAGAAACAAAATCATATTTCTTGGCGATTTCACTCTCTAGAAACATCTTTTTTAAACAGAAAATCGGCGTGATCAACACAACTAACTGGCAAATTGTGTTCTAAAATGAAATACAAGAACGAACACACTGCATTTTAATAACAATTATCTTCTTCGTTATTTCTCTCACAGAAAACATTCAACCTTCTATGTGATTCTATGCATCGAACATTGTCTTATTTCTTTGTAATTTTTTGCTCCACAACATTGCCCTTCCCGTAATTGGAGATGGGAAAATCAAGAAGGCACAAAGAGCAAGTCTTCTTGTTTCCTTCTTCAGTAAAGGTCTTCTAATACACCACAAAATACTCCACTGTCCACTGTAAGTTTATTGAGCACCATTTCAATAAGAATGGACCTGTTAAAACTAACCATTTTCAATTCCTAATAAACACAAAAATTTAATTTAAAGTGCGTTATTTCCCGCTATGTCCATATTGTGTAGTTATTGGCGTAAAACTGCAGTATGGCTTAACTATAACAAACTTCAAGGCACCAGAAATGTTGCTTGTTTGTTATAGTAAAGTTCTTTGTATTGAAAGCACGTACACATTTTGAACAAGGTATATGACGTTTACGGCTACACAATAAGTCATTACTGTAGATAAGACTTAAGTTTAACATAAGGAACATAATTATGTACCAAAAAGTTTTCATTTGTAATAAAATAATTTTAAATTTTTTATACACTAACATTTGTAAAAAAATGAACACCAAGCAGGATACATGTGATTGAAATGAACTTTATACCACACATTAAGTACGTGAGAAGGCACAGTTGGTTAGGAATACATATCTATACATCATCTATGTCCATGAGAATTCAGTATGGCTGGTAATGCTTCAGAAAAGAGTAGCTAGATGGCGCGCACGGCATGACAGAGCGAGGTTTGAGCCGTTAGCATTGCTCAATAGATCACGTATTTTGATAGATGAATGTTCATCTATTACTAGCTCGGAACAACACGAATTTGAAATATATTTTGTCAAATTATTATAAGAAATAATTCAACAATATTATGCAATATTTCTGTATGCTTTTGGAATTAATATCAAGCATGTATGAAAAGCATTATTGAAGGGGGGGGATAGGACATGAAAAAGGTTTCGAAGTTGCGTTTTATTTGGATACGGATTGTTTTGTTGTGCATTTCATTTTGAACAACTGTACATACTTTATCACGAAGTTTAATGTAACACTAACAACCACAGTTTTAAGACCTCGTAAAATAAAATGTATTAATAATCTAGGAACTCTTTCTTATCGTATATTTTCTGCTTGTCTAATGTGCTTCAGCAATGCAACCAGAATAGCCAACGTAATATTGACTTTGGTTCACTCGTGCATCAACTAATACAGGATTTTGTAAATGGCACTTTTTGTTTGTTTCGTATACATCAAGTTGCTACCCACTAACTGTCAGAAAATTGCCAACTTATATGAGACGGATACCTGTGGTGCTGCTGCAAAAAGTTATCGCACAGCGCCTAACTTTACTGAGCTTAATGTGAATTTTCAGTGGCTTATTGCAAGAAAATCAAAAGAACTGTTATAAAAATATTAATTTATTTTAAAAGTTACATGTTGTCTGCATAAACTTATATCCTGGAAAGGCATATACGAACAGTTATAAAACATGCACAGCAAGTATTTCACCACTAGAATAGTCTGACTACCATTCGTAAAGATGATGATGCATCTACAACAGATGTCTTAGGTTTTACTAAAGAATTGTCAATTCATAATTTAGATGCATTCAAAAATAACATAACACATATGTCATCACAAAGTCTTTCTCCACTCGGCTCTTATCAAATTTCACAACATACCGAAGAACTATGAAAAATGTTAGTGGTGCACCAATTTATTTGCGTTCAAAAACAACAAACTTAATGCTGCTTGTAAACTGTAAACTGACATCCTAAAACAGACCATAGATGGTGTACATAAGAAAAATGGTCTGGCTGTTGTATAAAGAGAAAAACACAAGTTCACACACTTAGTTCGCACAACTGCCATTTCATAAGTGCTTCATGTACGGAGACATCATTTTGTGCTACAATTTGCTGTAGTTTCTTCATCTCAAGGCACGTTAACATCTGTGGCATAGGTATTTTGCAGCCACGACAAGACGATTTTTGTAAACGTAGCAAAATCCAACTTAATGTTCTGTAACCAAAGGAAAACAATTCTAAGGTTGCTAGTAGGCCGCTAGGCTACCAGAAATATATAAAACGACAGAAATTCAAATACTCACAGTGTAGTACTTGACAACAGGCTAGCACACACACACAAACAAGAATGACACATTTTCCACGTGGTTGCACGATCGCGATGTTTCGCTGGCTAAGCCAGCTTCATCAGGCAGCAAGTTGTAGGACACTGCAGTATGGTGGAAGGGTGCTGTTAGTAGTAAACATAGCGGCCGGGTGGCAAACTAGGGTGGGGCGAGAAAGTCGAAAAATTGCCGGTATTACAGATGAGTGTGGTTAGGAGCTGTGATTATCTTATGCTGAGGCCTGGTGGCTGCCAGTATTTTGTTATAAACTGGTGAGCTAATTCCAAGTGTCTTGAGATTTTAGTTATTCCTTGAAGGTGGTAGGGCTCTCACAACTCTAGTGCTGTAGCAGGAATCAGAATCTTTGTTGTGTGATGCTGCATGTGCTGCAACTGGTGTGTCCTGTAGGTTATTGATGTAACCACCTAGGGCTTGTTTGGTGTCTGCTCTGTGGCCATTCATTCTCTGCCCGAGTGTGTTATTGGTGAGGCCGATGTATTCTGCATTACAGTGTTGGCACTGTAGCTGATAAATCAGATTTTCTGTTGCACAATTGTANATGGTGGTAGGGCTCTCACAACTCTAGTGCTGTGGCAGGAATCAGAATCTTTGTTGTGTGATGCTGCATGTGCTGCAACTGGTGTGTCCTGCAGGTTGTGGATGTGACCAGCTATGGCTTGTTTGGTGTCTGCTCTGTGGCCATTCTTTCTCTGCCTGAGTGTGTTATTGATGAGGCCGATGTATTCTGCATTACAGTGTTGGCACTGTAGCTGATAAATCAGATTTTCTGTTGCACAATTGTAGTTGCCTTGGATAGGGTATGTACGGCTAGTGAGTCTGCTATTGAAAGAAGTTGAGGGTTGGTGGATGGCACAGGAGCCACAGCGTGAGCTATTGCAGGGGTGGGATCCTTTGGGGGTGATAGTTAGGTTGGCATTTGTGGTGGGCTGCAGCTTTGGACGAGCCAGTTTGTTGTGGAGGTTAGGTGGCCTTTTTGAAGACCAATCTGGGCGGTTTGGAGAGCAGATCTTGTGTTTGTGGTGAGGAAGCCAAAATTTTGTATCCAGAGTGGAAAATGTTTCTGAGTTTACTTACGCCTTCATGATATGAGATCACCAGGGATATATCATAGTTGTTGACCTTGGTTTGTGTTCCAGTATTTGAGATGGCTTGCCGAATCTGTTTGTGGACGAGGAATGCTCTGGCTACTTGTTCACACTGTTTGTGGCTTTTGGTGGAGCAGATACTTTTGGCCCTTGTGGCGAGACTGTTGGGGGAGGAATTTTTTGGCATGGTATGGGTGGTAGCTGTAAGTACTGGAGGTTGTTGGCGGGTTTGGTGTGTACAGGAGTTTGAATTGTGCCATTGCGGAGAGTGAGTTCAACATCCCGTAATATGGCGAGTGTTTTGGAGTATGACCAGGTGAACATGAGTGTGAACTCTGTGCATTTAAATTGTTCAGAAAGTGAATTAGGCTGTCTTCAGTGGAAGTCCATATCATGAAGATGTCGTCAATGAAATGCATCCAGCGGTTGGCGACTGAGGAAGTTTTCTTCTAACCTGCCCATTAACAGATTGTCATAGGATGAGTACATACGTGTACCCATCACTGTGCCTGTGACCTGAAGGTAGTGTGCTTCTTGAAATCTGAAGCTGTGGTTGCTGAGGGTTAACCTAGCGAGTTCAACAAGGAATGCTGAAGAAGGTTTGCTGCATGGGTGACTTTGCTAAAATCATTAACATGATAATATTATACCTAAAAGCCATAATGCAAAAATCTCTTAAAGTGTAACCAAAACCAATGAATTGCATATGTTTTTCTTGGGACCAAAGCAATTATTTGTTAAAATGAAATGTTCATTAATGTGAAGTTTGTTAAAACTGTACATTCTTACCGCACTTGTCCTGCTCCTCCTTTTTGGGTGTGCTGCTGGAATCCACATCCTCGCTGTCGCTTGGTGCACCCTCCGACGCCGACCCGGAGTCTGTGCTCACATCCGCCATGCTGCTATCCTCACTCAGCCCCTCCACCGCTCGAATCTTTAGCTTGTTGTCCTCCGACCGTGAGCTCACCTGTTATCCCAAACACACCTGCATTATGAAATGCTAGTTGAGAATAGCAATACAGTGCCCAGCAAACCAACTGGACAAGACTGTCGTACTCTCAAAGGCTGTCGGCAGAACAATATAAATTACACAGTAGAACCATTCTAAAATTTCTGCTTATAAAATCCCCTTAGTTCATAAGGTACTATACTTACCAACCTGAAAAATAAGATGATGCCCACATTTTTACCTTCGTATGAAGGAAAAATTTATTCCTAGACCAATTATCTGCGCATGTAACATAGCACAAATATTTTGCTCGGAACTTAAAATTAAGTTATTACATGGCCAAACTGTTTGCCACAAAATTTCAATGCGGAATCACTGTTAATGAATTCCTCCTAAATGCATCAGTAAGATAATAGTTTCAAACGGAAAGCATTTACGTTAAAGTTCTTAGGAATTCTACCATGTAAAGAAATCTTGCCAATTTTTGAGTTTAGTCTATTTTTCTAAAATTTAACATTAAAATTGGCATTTTACAAAAACATACCAGGCATGTGTGAAGCTTCGGTAGTGTAATAGAAGTGATGCTTTTTTATTAAACATTCAATTGCACTTCACAATCAAATTTACTATTAGCAAAATGTGAAGCTTCAAATCATTCAAACACATGTAACGAAGAAAGAGTGCATGAAGCACAGAAGTTACTTACTGCAGTGTGTTTAAATATCAACATCTGCAAAATGATGTATCGATATCCTGTTGATTTTAGTGCAATGTAACAACAGAGTTGACAACAGAATTCAGTCTATGGTCGCCGTAGACACACACAATGGCTATGATAAATACAAGTCGCTTTATGGGTTACACCTGTTCTGCAACCCGCTTCACATTGCAGTGCTGCGCTTACCCCTTCCTTTGGCCGCGAAGGGGAAACGAGCCACCAGCTTCGGCCACCTTCAGGCATTTCCGCCACTTCTCCACCACCCCTTCTCTATACTACCAGCACCCCCAGCAATAACCCTGTGCACCGACTATATATAGAGGCTGCACTCCTGAGTTCAAGGCTGTATCACGCGGCTCAGTTGTACGACATTGCTCTGCCCGACCACGTACTGATGCCTAAAGCCTTTGCTTACCAATAGCAGATTCTCAGATTCTCGTCGTCAGTCTAGATTGTCACGCTGCCCACCAGCTCACCGAAGCATTCCGCACTTCACAGCTACCTAGTGGCCATGCACCTAGAGCTCACAAGTCCACCATACAACTATGATCACCCTCACCCACCACGCCCCGGCTTCTACGGAGTCTAGGCATCACTCTGTTTGGCATCCTAGGATCTTCCCTTCCAGGGTACAGGCTGGCATGTGTATTTTCTGCTCTGGCGATAAACAGACATAGTCCGAATTGGCTCAATTATCACTCCCAGCCAACTACTCTTTCTCTACCTGCTCCCGTTACCTCCTGTTTCTTCCACGGAACCACCAACATTCTTGCAGGAGCAGGTACGAGCCACAACCTCTGTTCCTACTTCATCTTTACGGAGAACTGTATCTATGTGATACTACTTGGATCAATGACGACGTCCCACCTTCCTGAGTAACACGAGAGCAGCGACATCTCCTTGGCTATTGTCACCTTTCGTAGTGCTTGGGTCTGCCGGCAACATCCCACCCGCCTTGTTACTTGCCGGAGACCAATAGACATACCCTGCAAGGGAGTTCCGTCTCTCCGTGATGCTTGGATCTATGGCAACATTCCACCTTCCTGAGTAATATGAGAGTGGTTGCCCCTATACTACAATTGACATATTCTGTCAAGTGCTTGGGTCAGCTAGCAATGTCCCGCCCACCAAGTCACTTGCTGGAGACCAGTAATAAGGCCTATCTGCCCATTCCCCTTGCCTACCCATACTTTTTCTCAGGCCATGCCTACCACTACGGTACACCCACTATCTACCCCTCTGTACTCTCGAATCCCTTATGCCTCGCCATAGAGCTTGGGAAGATAGAGCAGCCAAAAAGGGACTACCCCGGTTGGAGGCCTGTAGGTAGTGAGCACAGAGTCCACACATGGAAAAGAGAGAGGAAGCTGCTTGGCAGAGAGGGGAGCTCCCAGAGGAAACAAAGGCTCACCCTGGCACATCCCATGTGCTGTTTCGTCAATACCCCCCACACCATGAAGAAACCATTAACACTCATGTCGGCCCTCAGCCACAGACAAGGTGGTCAGGCACCAGAATGAAACACTGAGTTTCACACCGTCACATGTGCAAACAAGACCAACTTCCACTGGGGCCCCTCCTCATGTTTAACATTCCGTAATCAAGATACCAAAATCGATCAGTTCAACCCCTAATAACAACCCCGTCAAGTGGAAGACGCCTGCTTCCTAGCCTTCTGGGGTGGAAAACGCACAGACACTGGCCAACACCAGCAACACCCGATTGGTTGAACATCAAACTGTAATACAAACTTACCACCTGGCATATTATCAATTAATTCCTAGGAATCTACTGATACATATTTCAACTTTAAGTTTCTTAGACATTTCACTTCATTAAAAAAAAAGCATTAATTCATTAAGAAACACAGTGATTTGCCTCAAAGATAAGTTGCCAGACTCTGCTGCATGGGAACCTACCAGATGCCTTTTCTGCTTGTTGGAGACCGCATCAGTGTCGATGGTGGGTGTGACGGGAGACTGTGGTTTTTCCAGCTGCTCACACAACACTGGCCCTGGCTCGCTGTTCTCGCACTCGCTGTTCTCGCACTCGCTGTCCATCGGCACAGGAGGTTCCGCTGCTACGACAAAACAAAAACACTCTTTTACAACACCCCCATGTAACAGCTCCCACTACTGAATGTTATTTCCAGCTGACAGACCTTTCACACAAGTAACTACAAACCAAAGGGTCACACATTAATTTTAATATTGTATGAAATTTTTCAGGAATAAACAACCAACGGATTGACAGAGCCAGGTGAGGAAGTGGATCTTCATACTTGCATTCAGCAATATCTGGGTTAGAATCCTGGTCCGGCCATCATTATTTTGGTTTTCCATGGATTCCCAAAATTACACCAGGCAAGTGCTGGAATGGTTCCTTGTTACAGGCCATGGCCGATTCCTTTCTCACTACTGCTTCTCTGGGTCAAATTGCTTTGTCTCTAAATGATCTGGCTGTCAAAAATACATTAAGCCATACCTACGTATCAATACCAAGGCACATACAGTCATTTGCGGTAACTGTGTACCTATTAAGGGTAACATTGTTCCGCATTTGTTTGTTTATAACAAAGAATATACAGTCCCACCTTAATGTACACTTCAATGCTAAATATTTTATTTGCAAGGATCATAGTAATGTGAAGGTATTCTTCGAGCCTCCATTCAAAATTAAATTAGGCAGGTGGTACGAAGTTGCCCTGATGGTACAGTTACCCCAAATTTCTGTATTACAAGTATGTTTGTGGACAGAGCCTTCGAAGGTTGCAAGAATACCAGGTTGGCCAAGAACAACCAGCAATTATGATTCAATTTCCTGCAGATCCAAGTCCAGATTTCCAAACATGGAAAAGATGGCATAGGCTGCCAATGGCTCGTGAATTTTCTTAGCAAAATGCTCTCCTCTCTCCACACCATTCTATTCTGTTGCCTCACCATCCCATGGCTCGTGAATTTTCTTAGCAAAATGCTCTCCTCTCTCCACACCATTCTATTCTGTTGCCTCACCATCCCATCTCATTCTACCAGAAAGGATGGGTAAGTTCTCACTTTTTCACTGGCTCTCGGGTCGGTTATGGTTCTTAAAAATTGTTTTTATATTAATGGTATATAAAGCTCTTCGGATTGTTTTTAAAATATTGTTCACCTGTGACCTGTAGTACATTTGGGTAGAGATGAAAGTTTACATCCCAATTTCAACAAATGAATATCTGTCAAGAGCTTGTATGAATGATGATTTTGAGTACTAAACCCTGAGTAATCATTTTTGCACAAGGACCACTTTCCATTGCGTTCATTTTCACAACAAATAACAAAATACTGCCACACTTCAGAAAGTGTTGCTATTTATATCTACAAAAAAGAACAGTATATATTCTTGGTATCGTAATAGTAATCAATGACACAGCAAGGTTACGCTAACATGACTTTTATAACCTCAAAGCATTCAAAGTAACTTTATGCCATAGATGCAATACCAAATTGTGTTCAATTCCCTCAGGGACACTCCCAGATTTTGGTACATTAGAATTGTACCGGACAATACCACTGGTTGGCGGGTTTTCTCGAGGAACTCGTGTTTCCCCCGTCCTTGCATTCTGGCACTGCTCTATTCTTACATCGCTTTACCCTCATAGGCTCTCAAGACCCTAATATTAAAAAAGTTGCTCAAACTTATACACTCCACAGTGTTCACCGATGGTAAATTAACAGTTAACTTAGATGCCATTTTCCCCTATTTGACCTCTGGAGTACTCCACTGGAAAGACAGTAATATTGCTAGCATCAATAGCGGTCTGTATTATAACCTCTGAAGAAAGTACTGAATAAAATTTATTCTCTAGGTAGGTACAAAACGCATATAGGAACCCTTCAATTGTGGCAATTCAAACATATATCCTCCAATAGCCTATTCAGTGCTCTGACCGACCAATTGCTTTTTATACACCTGGTAAACTGGAAAACTGGAATCAAACATGGTGACAAAGAGGCAGAAAATTGATGGCAATTCGGGCAGTAAATTAATAGATTCAGTGGCCAAGGATAGGAAATGAGGAATGGAAATCGGAAATCATAGTAATAATTTAAAAGTGTTGATTATTGAATAGATCTTTAATGCACTTGTGTATCACTTTGCTTCTAAACAGATTCATCTTCAAACATTGAATGTGAACTTATCTTCTGTGATACCCTAACCAATTAGAAGAATTCAATTTACAGATACATAGAGATGTTCATAAACTTATTCTCTTTACTGCTACTATTTTACCGCAGCAGGAAAATAGAGCTATAAAAACAGGCAAAGAAAAAATATTATTGAAAAGGAAGGGGGTATAATGACGTACAAGCCAACACAAACGTTATTCCTATGATGATAGCACAACCAAGTCCTCACCTTGTGTTGTGGTTGTTGAAGTTGACGTTGTTGGAGATTGCGAGGATGGTGGTGGTGGTGTTGGTGGAGGAGGAGGAGGTGGAGGAGGTGGTGGAGGAGGTGGTGGAGGAGGTGGTGGTGGTGGAGGAGGTGAAGGAGGTGTAAGGGTGGGCGGGGACTCCTGTGGTAGCTCTGACAGAGGCTGGTCGAGGGCTAGCGGCTGCTCCTCGCACACCTCCCGCTGATCCTCCAACTGCGGCGGTGGCTCCTCGCACACACTGTGAGGAGCCTCCGGCACTATCTCCACCCCCTCCTCCTGATCCTCGCCGCTCTGCGACTGTTGCTGCTCCATCTCCTCATCTTCCTCGACTCGCTGCTCGTGCTCCGACTCTGGTTCACTGCCAGACAGGTTTGGCTTCAGTAGAGACAGCTGGTGGTTTGGGGTTGAAATATCCAAGCCCGCTGTTGGTTTAATGCCCAGTGCCCTGCTCTGGGCAAGTAAGGACGCCACCGTGTTCTTCTTCGGTTTGGACGTCCCACGACCAAGGTTACGAGGCCGGCAATCCTGCTGTTAAATAACACCCCACATGTCTCAAACCTTCATAGACGCATTACACATATTTTAAAAGAAAATCCAAATTAACATATGTTAGCAATGGTAACATAATTTATTAATATTATATCATGATTATACAACAGTTGAGACCCAATTTTACGAATATCTGATTTAATGTGGGCAGCAATTTTACAAGGGCATTCTCAGGGACCGCCAGGCCTCATACAATTGAGTCCTGAATGAAGTTTATTTTGACTGAACAACAAAAACCTAAACTGACAGTTCNACCGCCAGGCCTCATACAATTGAGTCCTGAATGAAGTTTATTTTGACTGAACAACAAAAACCTAAACTGACAGTTCACGTGCAATTTACATTCCTTCAAAAAAAAGTCCATTAAACAAGCTAGGAACACTACAATTTATTTGCCATTAAAACAAAATATGAAATACAATACATTCAATTTCCTAGGTGTCAAGTCATGNCCCATTCCTTCAAAAAAAGTCCATTAAACAAACTGGGAACACTACAATTTATTTGCCATTAAAACAAAATATGAAATACAATACATTCAATTTCCTAGGTGTCAAGTCATGTGCTGTTCCTCACATAAACAAAACATTTAAGTCTCATTTTCTCTAGCTATGAATGAGATGACATAGCATTTTTAAAAAAAGATTTTAATCACAGTGTCCAGCACACGAGTCCCACTGAATTCCTGTATAATTCCCATTAATTCGTGCACACTAACAAGAAAGAATTCCTATATATTAAATTTTCTGAACCATTCAATTTTTTTTGGGGGGCTTATAGGATTTTTGTGATATGCAAACATGCTGTCAATTTAAGTAATGCAATTAATATATTTCATGTTTTTTGTTTCCATTCAAAACACCTAGTTGTACACTGTACATCATTGATCATATGCAGTCATGCGACTGAGGTAAAAGAATGTATTTCTTCATGCCGTCAGGTAACTTCACCTGTCTTTGCGTACCGTCCGCGAGTTTAATCAGTGCCTTGGTTACAGTAGGAGAGTACAGGTCACCGTGTGTTATTCTGGAGAGAATAATTCACGTATCCAGTTTAACCACCATCTGCTCTTTTTTGTGTGAATTGTGCTTAGTCATCCCCTGTAAGCATCACCCTANGCAAACATGCTGTCAATTTAAGTAATGCAATTAATATATTTCATGTTTTTTGTTTCCATACAAAACACCTAGTTGTACACTGTACATCATTGATCATATGCAGTCATGCGACTGAGGTAAAAGAATGTATTTCTTCATGCCGTCAGGTAACTTAACCTGTCTTTGCGTACCGTCCGCGAGTTTAATCGGTGCCTTGGTTACAGTAGGAGAGTACAGGTCACCGTGTGTTATTCTGGAGAGAATAATACACGTATCCAGTTTAACCACCATCTGCTCTTTTTTGTGTGAATTGTGCTTAGTCATCCCCTGTAAGCATCACCCTACAACTGAGAGGCTTTAATACCGATTTAATACTGAATTTTGACGATCTTAGTATAGGACTGCAGAAAATGGCGAAGCAACACAAAGAATCAAAATTATTGTCTTCTGAATCAAATGTAAATATGAAGACTTCTTTTCCCCCTTTTACTAACAATATTTGCCCATCACAAATGAGGATGGAAAAAAATATATAAGTTTTCAGTATCCATTTAAAATAAGTTCATTTTGAGTGGTTCTGAATACTGACTGGCTCATAATATTGAGTTTTAGTGCCGGCTTCGCACTAGTTTATACAATATGGATTTATTTAAGTTACGTTTATTTGCTTTTCCAAAACAACATTTGTATTTATAAATGCCGAAGTTGACGCTACAACCAGAGGCTCCACCTTCCACCGACACAACTACTAAAGCGAGAGAAACCTCGCTTATCAAACACTATGATTGCATGCTTTTCCCTCTTTCACACAGCCAGTTATTTGCATAACTAACACGATTCTAACTTAATTGTACTGTTCTTCAAAAATATAACATTTTCCTATATTGAAAATGCTTGTGTTTAAACACTACTGGTGAATCAAAAACTGTAACAACAAACAACCTCTTTGGTGTTATATAATGAAAGATACTTTTATTTTTAATATAGCAACAGAAGCTTCAAAAATCTCTTAAAATTTTGGCAAAATAGATTTGGCCGATATTATCCATTCATGGTTACTTCAAACATTACTGAGTCTTGAAAATGTTCTACTTTCAGGCTATTCCTCTGTATCATGAAAGCAAAGCTTGACCAAGTATAGAAAATTACACCAAAGGGACACTCAGTTTAAAAATATTTTGTATGAGAATTATTTATTATTATGTATTACCCACACACTTATTTTCCCTCAGGTTTGTTCATATTAAATATAAATAAAATATTATATATTTATATTTTAACTATAAATATAAATAAAATTTAATTAAAAAAAAGATATATTTTTATTTAACATAAGGGTGATATTCCATAGGTTTGATTCAAAAATTGTAAAGATACCACAAATAGAAAAATGACAAAGCATTGCAGAAATTTTTAACTAAAAACAGTAAAAAGTAAAAAAAAAAAAAAAAACTGCATGAACATGTGCGCAGAGAAAATTGTGGTATAGGCTATTTCACTGTACATGAGCACTTTTTTTTAAGGCCTCTCAATTGGAATAATAGTCAATAAATATATTTTATTGTAGCCTTAGACGTTAACTTGATACAGTCCAGTGAAATATATAGACTATGTTTATTAGTTACCTGGCAATATTTATTTTTAAATGTGGTGATAAAAAATAGCTGATAGTAAAAAAAGTAACTAGGGCCTTACAAGTGCTCACTTAACGTTGAACAGCCTATAACAGAATACATACTTACAGTAAATTTCTAACATACACAAAAATGCCCACGGAAGTTCAGGTGAAGGACAGTTTACCTTCGGCGAGGGCTCGCTGTCCTCTCCTCCGCTGGAGGGCCGGGGCGATGGGGAGTCCGCCGCGGCAAAGAGCTGGACGAGGGACGGACTGGGGGACGCTGGTATCGAGGTGGGGGCCGGACTCTGGATCACCCTGCGAGGTTTAGGCCCTGGCTTTCGGCGGGCTGCAATGACCAGCAACCACACACCACGTTACAATCTGCAAAGCTTCCCCACCACACATCTCTCCGCGGAGACACTGATCACAAACATTAAGTAACCACATCTCTACACGCGTCTCATAACATTACAACTAGAGACGGAGCAATCTGTTCTTCAGTTCCTTAGTTTTCCCGGTTCTCAGAGGAACAAATAGAATATATCCTAAAGTTTTTATAGCTTCGGTTCCACAGGAGAAACAAGTAATCTAACCCACATCACTAATGAAAGAACACTTAAATATCATGGCATTTATCCCCAACAATTATTTTGCTATTTATTAACGAAATCAGGCATGGCAACTGGTTTGATTTTAATGGTGGTTCTGTGTTACCGTGTTGAGAAGACGGTGACCAGGGAGTTATTTTCGTGGAACACCTACTACGGCAGGTAGTAATCTTTAAGGCCATATTTCCAGCTGGCGAGCCTCTGTCTCCTACGTTCTACACGAGTGTGAAATGAATGGCCTGTCCCTGGGCTCCCTCCCCCAGCTGCGTCACCATCGCACAACACCCTTCCGCGACACACAGGACTAATGTTTAGTAATAACCACATACCACATGTAACGTCTTTTGGCGCACAATGCCCGCACTTACATAATCAAATGTTTGCCATTCACTAAAATAATGTAGTGCTGCAGTTAAGTGTGAAAAAATTCCCAGGGGGAAAAACATCTGGACAAACATTTTTATGTGGCCATCTGTGAGTCTTTTAACTTTGTGCACACCCTAATGATGACAGCTGCGCACTCTGCACCGACGTGACTGAAAGCAAGACGCAGTTCACTGCAGAACGTTCTGCACTATAATAAGTAAGGACTATTAGGTATAGTTATGAATCCTCATTATCTTCATTTATTTCCACAGAAAGCGGAACTGTCCTCAACACACTAGCAACACTTGTTTTATGTTGGTTTGCAGTTTCATTTACAATGGCGGTCGTTTTCGTGCATCCACAAGCATAAACGTTTGCCTTTTCATATTTCGGAAACATTTTGTGGGACAGGTGTCTGGCACTATCTGCTACCAAAGATGGTAAATTATGTTAAGATATGAATGCAGTAAAGTAATGTTCCACCCTAATCGAACTAAAATCGTCACTTCACATACTGATTAAACATTTTTATCTGGCTTGAACTCGAAATACTTCGTTGTTCCTGTGCTTCGCTGAACTTGCATGAACTATGAAATCACTTCTTTCACTACATGCAATGTTTAAACCACACAGTGTGTTTTGCATGATTATAGGCTCTTGGAGAGTGAACAGCCCAAGAGAAACCTGTACAGTACGATAGCAGAAACCCTTGCTTGTATGCCTTATTATTTGCTTTGCACTTTGCCATCATACTTGAAATAAACAATAAAAACTAGAGTCTACCAAGATTGTAATAGGAACACAACAACTTTAAGGTCTATTTCTTCAAAAATACATTCTATTAATGATACGAACACTTTAAAAATTACACAAAACTACAGACGAGCCAGTCACGATTAAACACACATGCATGTGTCCAATATGGCGGAGGATGGAAAAAAACTCCAGATGTAGACTACAGTGAAGTTACCATTCCAAACACAATTTTTATTAAAACTGATGTTACAAATATCGCACAACTAAAAATGGCTGTATTATTGTCTATGATCTGAATGAATCGTTCCATAAAACGAATTAGGATTAACAAAATTAAAAAATCTTAAATGCTTTAAATTAGGACAAAATACGACAAAATCGTACAAGTTAACAGCTATGCATAATGTGTGGCCTCACCTTTCCAAATTCACTACAAACATTACTACACATATTCAAGTCAGTGTTGATAAATTGCACACTGTTACACAAATATTTTTCAAAGGTTATTTTTGAAACCATTCAAATGTAGAGTTTAAGTTTAAATACGTGGCAAACACTTAGGTCTTTAGCACTTCTATCAGTGAAGTGTGAGATTCAGCATCAAAAGACTGCAAGAACTGAAGAAATATGAAAGTCTCGACAAAACCCCACTCGCAAATGCTGATGACCCTCACATTTCCCCAGGTATGAAACCATGTGACTGTACTGGGAATTGAACCCACACGCCGCACTGCCACGGGGAGAGGCCAGTGCACTAGCCATACAACTACTACGGCACCTCTCAATAAATTCTGAACCACATAGTAAAGTGCTACGCACATATTCGGTCGGGGGTTGCGTTGGGCGCGAGCGCAGCGGACATGCTGGAAAGCGAGGAGAGAGAAGACGACGACGACGACTGGTGGGGGGTGGTAGTAGTGGTGGTGGTCGCGGCCGTGGTGGTCGTGGTGGTGGTGGTGGTCGTGGTGGTGGTAGCGGTGGCAGTGGCGGCAGCCGTGGTGGTAGCGGCGGGTGGCGAAGGCTTCAGCGACAGGTTGAGGGGGGCGTCGCTGTCTGGACCGGGTGACGTACTACCAAAGCCGCTACTGAACGATGGGATGTTGAGGGGGATGGTGCCATTGTTGCTATGCGCTGGCAGCTTTATCACCTCCACCCGGTCCCGATCACCATCTCGGTAGTCCAGCTGGTCCTGCGCACACCACACAAGCATCACATCTCTCTCAACTCCATCCCTTGCTACCAGGATTCATTCGTCAAACACTGACATATATTGCAGTAAGTAGAATATGAAGAGCCCATGTGTGTAACATTTATGAAGAGAACTAAATTACACTACAGACTCTTAGCTTCTCTGTTGTAGCCACAACACAGTTGTATCTACCTTGAAGATGGAGACTGCTATGTCATTTGAAATGTTGGGAGAAACTACTGTGATGTGGCTACAACCAAGAACTCAAGGTCACCAACTATCTCTACTACCAGGTTGTAAAAATACATCAATTGCTGGAGACTAAGCAACTGCCTATTTATCGTATTTAAATTACTCTTCACAATTTAGAAAAAAATATATAAAAAATTTCTAGGAACACACTGCATAAAACTTTCAGCAATACAAAGATATATAAATGCTGTAGATACACACAAACATGGTGNTTTCTAGGAACACACTGCATAAAACTTTCAGCAATACAAAGATATATAAATGCTGTAGATACACACAAACATGGTGTAAAACAACAGAAAAATTACAATATATAATCTAGGTAGAGAAACACACATTTCTATGAGAAAAAAACTCTCTCTTTGTTAATTTTCTAANTCTATGAGAAAAAAACTCTCTCTTTGTTAATTTTCTAATAAAACAAGTGAAGTAATTAGTGAGAATAATACTGTCAGCAAATGTATTACACCACATTTCAACTGCAATCATTACATTCTTTTATTCAGAGACTGAACATGACCAAAGTCTAATACATATATAATTAATTGCAAAAGTTCATATTACCTGTTTTGTTTGGACCTGTCAAAATACTCCATTTTCGTGTGTTAGTAATCACAAGTATTTTGTGTTTACAGTCCATTTTGTCTTCGTGCCAATAACATTTTTGGTCCTCCAGCCCAGATTTATCCAGTATTTGAGAGTCATATTTACGACTTTTACAATTTATCACACCTCGTGTTTGTGGTTTTGCATCATCGTGGCTGGATATTTGAACAGTAAAAAGCATTACATTTTTCAGTGACTGTAATTTTTGTTTGTGTGTGTTGCCTATTTGTTTTTTTTATTGTTATTTGGTGGTGTAGTAACAATAATTGTTTACCGCGCCTCGTTATAAGTTGTTTTTTTTTTTTTTGCTTCACGTTTATCACCCTTTGCGAGTGCGGGACTGTAACAAAGTTGGTTTTCACCAAGTGTACTCTTGTCCGGTGTACACACCTTATTCATTTCTAGCAATGACTGATGCACTAGCTGCAACATTGCGACCGAGGTTGGCAGAAGAGCAAGTTAAGCGCGCAAGTGATCTCTCAAAGTTAGTTAGCAGTAACAAGAAAAAGGTGAAGCTATTTCTTGCAATTGTCAAAGGCCTTCCCAGTGTGAAACAATCTTACGATGACTACATAAAGGTGGAAGTTTCGTTGGACACTATCGATGATTTTGATAGTGAACATAACCCTCAGAGGATGACTACATTTGAGGAGCAGTACTACACTGTGATGGCCACCGCAGAAGCCCTGGAAAGCAAGCCAGAGGTGCACGCAGGGGTTGGTACCGATACAGCTAATGGACAGAAGGTAAATAAATGTTGCTTTGCCTAAAATACCACTCCCTAACTTTGATGACACCCCGCAGTAATGGCCAAACTTTTCCAACTTGTTCGTAACATTAGTTTCCAATAATCCAAGCTTGTCTGCAGTAGAAAAGCTAGCATATCTGAAGGGTGCTGTTAGTGAACCCCTTAAAATGATTCAAGCCTTGTCATTATCTGATGCTAACTTTGAGGTTGCCTGGGGACTGCTAGAGGATCGCTATGAGAATAAGCGGTCGATTGTGTCTGCTCATGTGGAGGCATTGTTACAAGCACCTCGGCTTGCGCAGATTCGACAAAGTCATTACGTAACTTGTTGGCGGTAATTTCTAAAAATGTGTCAGCATTGGAGACTTTGGGGGCTCCTGTGGGGGAATGGGATCTGATCCTACTTCCCATATTGTGTAAACAACTGGACCCCAAACTGCAGGTGGAATGGGAAACGAGCTTAGGTTCCGAACAAATTACTATGTTACTAATTTTCAACTACTGTAACGGCATTGGTTTCCGGCATCGCACAGTCATTTAAGTGTATCAAATAATTTAACGTTCATTAAAAGTTCACATCTTAAGCAGAATTTTCTTACAGCAAAATACAGTGGCTTTTCCGAGCCAGTTTAAAAAGAGTTCTCCATGCATGTGATAATGTGAGAAACATGCCAAGCCCACTCACCACCATGAGGCGACTGCGAGAGTGCTTGCGGCCACCACGCTCTATCAGCATCCCAGTGGAGGAGTGCGTGGGCATCACACTCACTGATGGAGGGTCGAGGGAGATGGTCTTCTTGCGACCCCTGTTAGTTGTGCCAGGGATCTTCGGACCAATGATAGACGACGTGTACTTTATTATCTCTGTGTCTGGTGGAAGCCGGACTCCACCTAGGATGCTGGCTGGATCACTGTCGATAATGGTGAATACAAATTAACATCATGCAACACTAAATGCACACATATAATAATTTTTCACATAAGCCAAGATTTTCTTTTTATAAAAACAAAAAAGAATGCTTATACGCATGTGTATGCAATACCGATTTTGTTGTTGAAAAAACCTTCATAAAAGACGACACTAACAATTTATTACTGGAAAAGTCATAAAACTGAACAGCAAGACATTGTTAAAAAAATTAACACCAAGAATATTATTAATTCTACGTAGTACTGTCAGTTTCAAAAGACAGAAAAGTAATAAAAAAAGGAGATATAGAAAAGTGGCAAAAAACATAACAGTTTGAATGGTGAGGGGAAAAAAAAGGAGAAATNTCAAAAGACAGAAAAGTAATAAAAAAAGGAGATATAGAAAAGTGGCAAAAAACATAACAGTTTGAATGGTGAGGGGATAAAAGGGATAAGGAGAAATAAGGAAGGAAGGAAGGAAGGAAGGAAGGAAGAAAAGGGAAAGAGGTAGAAGCTCAAGTGTACAGAGTAATAGCTCCATAATATTTACCTGCGCTGTAAGCTTGCTTTACAACAATCTTGGAACAATTATATCCCGTCTCGAAATCTTACTAACACTAACAGCTGTTAGCAACAAGAAAGAGTTCCAAAGTACAATAACAGTATCATGCATATCCACGAGACATATGATACAAAATGGGACAGTAGACACTATCATTTGAGGTGCAGGTCTCACTGTATTAACAAGAAATGCTGTAGTTGAAATATAAATTTTAAAATTTGACATTAAAATGGTGCTGTTCACAGCTACAGTCTGCGATCAGGAAATGTCCTACAATATAAGAAATAGCATGTAATGTGTAAAGAGCATTGGAATGTAACTATTACATCTGCCCACTAAGAGACAATCATATTCATAACAGCAGTGAGCTTTCAGATACTCTCACAACGAAAAAGCAATTGCTACATGTAGTGAAAGGATGTGGGCAAAATGGAAGAAGACATGTTTGTTAGTGAACTGCTGTAAGAGCAACAGCTTTAAGAAAGCATTAAGACATTCTGGCCCCCACTATTCACATGAACAAACTAATCTTAGAAGTCATCAAGAGTCAGGAAATCAGAAAATAGTTTTAAGCAGTGGGTGTGGCCCATATGGAATTTGAAAAGTATATTATGGTCAATGCCGCCCAGGTCGCTCGCACCCTAGCACCAAAGGGTTGCGATGAGCATGACCCACCCCACAAGCAGATATAACTCACTGTAACCAATCATGTAAAGTGACCCCACTAAGAAAGCATTTAGCCATCCAACTTCAATTAAGACTATTAACGATTGATTGCCTGGGTATTTGTTCAGCCAACACCCTGGCAGCGCTCCCGAGAGCAGCCTATGTAAGTGGAGCAGTAGCCCAGGATAAACCCCAGTGCAGTCGACTGCCCTCAAGCTACAGTAACCCCAGGTCCTCTGTGAAGCAGCCACGAGACGGCTGCCTCAATCTAAGAGGCAGCCTCCTGCTACAGTACTACATTTACAAGTACTACGTACAGTAAAATTAAGTTTCAACATATTCTCATTAACGTATCTTTCACTTTGACGTAAGATTTTCAATTCTTGCCACATTACTCTATGTAAACTACATAAAAATATTTTGCTTTAATATTTTCGTTAACTTGCAGTACAAAAAAAAATTATTTTACCTTGTGTCTCTAAAAATGGATTATGTCCACACGTGAACTTCCAGTAAAGTTATTTATTTCTTAACCATTTACAACCTAAATTGGGTTTTGTTTACCTATACGATGTGTAAAAACGAGTGCTGACTGCAGTCACATTCAGTATACGTATATGCTCCAAACAACTGATCCTTGCTATTGACTTACAATGCCTATAATCCTCATGTGTCAACCTGTAGTAACAGTGTTGACATGAAGCACCATTTTGAATTCTTTCATAAATAAAAACATGAATGTATAAATGGAAAACCATATATACATGTTATTGTAATGCATCTCATAACATACAGTCAACTCCTTTACGAGAATGACTTTGTAAAATCACTACCCTCATAAAAATCTTAACTAATCAATTTTAACCCCTAAAAAATGTATAAATTGTCTCAAAGTGCTGTTTCAAAGTATTATTTCATCCTTAAAAACATTTCTTTGAATGAGTGACGAGTGAAAGAAGAGATCCGGAAAGCTCTCAACAGTGAGGTCTTGAGAGCCGATGAGGGTGAAGAGAAGTGAGCATGGAGCAGCGCCAGAATACAAGGGCGGGGGAAACGGGAGATCCCCAAGAAAACCCACCGGCCAGGGATTGAACCTGGTTCGCCTTGGTGGAAGGCGAGCAGGCTAACTACTCAGCCATCGCAGCCCCTATATTTCTTTGAAATTACATATTAATTGTATTTGCTGAAATTACCGATTGTGCCATAATTCCATGGAGCCCATGATGTAAAGGTTTAAAAATAAGACTTTCAGTATAAAGTACTTTCATTACGAAGTATAAAAGTTGAGGCTTTATTCCTGTACGTTATAACGACATTTCACTGTATTAGATTAGGCAAGGCATGCTTCCCCTAGATTATGAGAGCAAGTAACAGTGTAACACGGGTGTGGTGGCTATGGCTTTCCACTTCAATAAACAGACTAGTTCCCCCTCATACATGGTACTAGTTATTTGTAGCATTGCGACCCCTCCCCCTCCAACCCATGCTAAGGCACTGCCAGCCCTCCCCGACCAACCCATGCTAAGGCGCTGCGAGCAATCCCCAACCAACCCATGCTAAGGCGCTGCCAGCCCTCCCAACCAACCCATACTAAGGTGCTGCCAGCCCTCCCCGGCCAACCCATGCTAAGGCGCTGCCAGCCCTCCCCGACCAACCCTCCCCAACCAACCCATGCTAAGGCGCTGCCAGCCCTCCCCGACCAATCCATGCTAAGGCGCTGCCAGCACTCCCCAACACCAGCAACTGGAAGCAGTAGTACATCCAGGAACAGCTAAAGTGAGTGCACCAGCTACTAATCTGGCTAGAGTTTGACAAGTTTATTTTAAAGTTTCTGAAGCAAAAAGTTTATCACACAGAACTACTCAGCCCAGTTTGAAAAAACTACATACATGCATAGTACTATAAAACACAATTTTATGTGACTGTAAATACACTCACCTGCCTTCTCTTAAAGCAGTGCTTGCAAGAAACAAAATATTCAAGTATAAATCAAAATATCCAAATATAAATATAGCATTACATGTAACATAAAATATAATCTACTATTGTAAACACCCCCAGTCAAAAACACTAGGCTATAGTTAGGTATCTTAGTCATGTGGATTTATACAACAGAACTGTAGCATTTAACCACTTATAAAATAATACCCATTGACTCTCAGGTCTATTTATACCACTGAGGAAAAAATGTTGCAGGTTTCAATGTAGTGACTCCCCATTTTCATGAAAAACTACAAATGTAAGTAGGAACAACATTTCTTTGATATTAGTATTAGGTTATTCCACTGTAATTTTTTTTATAATAACCATCATAGAAATGCCATAGTATTTTGAAGGGAAATAAGTCACCATGTGAAAAGTAATATCATGTTTTCTCCTTTATAATTTTAACAAAACGTCTACACAGTACTACAAACTGAAGAGAGAGTTTCGCACACATGTTATCATCGGCCCTTTCTTAGACTGCTAAAACCACCCTTAACAAAATGGTGTTGCTTACAATATGTGCATTTTGAGGCACATAAAGATACTTTAACACTCATACTTAAAAAAGGATTAAGTTTTTTGGTTATATTTATTTGATTATTTACCATATTATCACANATACTTTAACACTCATACTTAAAAAAGGATTAAGTTTTTTGGTTATATTTATTTGATTATTTACCATATTATCACATTTTGAGCAATGCAAGAAAATATTTAATAATTAAAATATAGTCAATGTTGTCCATGTACTACTAGGAAATAAATTAATTATGCTTCAAGAGTACTTGTGCTTCAAGAGTACATACATTAAGAAGCACAGTTGATATTAACGTCCGACCTCTTTGGAGTTTAAATATGTGTGCTGGGCTCTCACCACAATGAACAAGAATTGCTTCCCTGAGGTCTAATTTCATTACCAGTGGAAGGAGGTGTAATTTTTTTTTGTGCATGTGGGAAACATGACAGATGTTGCCACTCCCTTGGGGAGTTTCCTCAGGACATTCCTGTTTCCCATTTCACCACCTTCTGTTGCTTCTCCCTCTCGTCCACTCTTCAAGCCAACCAGGTACCACATGTCTGTCCCCGAGTCCTACAGCTGGCTCCACTTGGTTTTGATCTACCTCCTTCCAACTCATCGATTCTGGCCCTACTGTTCAGGTTGAACAAAGTGTGCATAATTAAAGGTTCTTTACAGGAAAGAAAGCACTTGTGAAACAAACCTTCGAAATAAATCACTGCCCACAACTACATCAATGTTACAGTAGACACTGGCATGCGCACGGTCCCAGTTAAGTTTGTAGCCATTAATAAAAGTAGTTCTTAGACTTGATGACCTTTGCGAGTAACAGCTACATTTATGGGCAATGAAGACATTATAGTATTTATGGTTTAAAACGTATTGGAGAATAAATTTACATATTAGAGAATAAATTTGCATATTAGTGAAATATTTAAATTTCTCTAACAGTTCCAGGGTTTCCCTTGGATGTTGCATGAATAAAGTGATCCGGCCCATGGCAATGTTATTGGTGGAGAAATAGAAAATTGGCACAGAAGTAGATCCTAAGCAGGGCTTTCAGAAGTGCTCACTTACCATTATCAGCCTATACATTGTGCCATGAAGTGGGCAGATGTACGCTGGAGTAAAATATCTCACCTGATGATGCTCGGAGGGTGGAGTCCTAGAGCGCCCACGCTGGCTGGGACTGGCGTCTCCCTGTCCCTCTCTCGCTCCCTTTCACGCTCCCTCTCTCGCTCCCTCTCCCTCTCACGTTCCAGCCTGTCCCGCTCTCGCTCCTTGTCCCGCTCTCTCTCTCTGTCCCTCTCCCGCTCTCGGTCCCTCTCTCGGTCCTGGTCTCGCTCCCGCACCCTATCGCGGTCCCGCTCTCTCTCGCGGTCGCGCTCCCGATCCCGGTGGTGCAGCGCAGGGCTGGAGATCGCCATACTGGGCGTTGACGACGACAGCAGCGAGGACGAGGTGGTGTTGATTCCCCCGCTGGTCGCCTTCAAGCTCGCACTCGACTTGCCGCTCGACTTGCCCGAGGACACTGTCCAGCACACAACGCAAGGTTCAGTTGCCAGACATCACAGCACTTCCATGGCAAGACAGAGACACTAGATTTGCTGCAAAGTTTTTTGGTAATAAAATGTAAAAGCACAGTTTTTATTATTGGCAAGTTACTCATCAGCATGACAGTAACAAAAAGTAAACATCAAAACCAACAAATTAAATGTAGAATTTAAAAAAATTTCTGTCTCATCATTTTTGCTTAAATTATTAAAACTTCATGTAGAACGATCTAAACACTGTCTGGTTTATCTCATTTGCAAGTTATACGTCCCAGTCCTGTTTTCTTATAGGCCCTACTGTGCAGTTTCTAAAAAACACTCATTGTTTATTCATTGCAAAGCCTGGTGATGTAAACCCTTGCTGGACTGGAATTACCTATGCTCTTACCAGAAAACTTGGCCCCATTACACACATTCATTAAGTTGCAGTTCTAGGATAATAACCACTATGTTGTAACTTGACTTACTGGAATGATTTTCAAATATGTTCCCGCAGTAATGTTTCACAACTTTTGCAGAAAATACCTGAAAAAGCTAAGCTCAGAGCAAACTAAATGGACATTCTGCACAAATATAATTGACTGTAGAAATGCATGATTCCACCTGACAAGGCAAGTATACTATTAATTATANGGACATTCTGCACAAATATAATTGACTGTAGAAATGCATGATTCCACCTGACAAGGCAAGTATACTATTAATTATAGTGATGAATTTTGTGAACGAAAGCATGGAAGATGGTTGTGGGTACTTCTCCAAGCAGTCTCTAAATGAGATTTGGGCAGCTCTTAATGAAGTTTCCCGGAATTTAATCTGGTTCACCATGGTGGGAGGCAAGTAATCTAAATGCTATGCCAATCACACACCTCCAGCGGTCCCTGAACATAGCGATGATATTCTCGGGAGAGCGACAAGTTTGGCAAGACTCACCATGGGGCTGGGAGTGTGGCGTGAGCATCGGGTAGCCGGGCAGGAGGCTCTCGGTGCCGGTCAAGCCCCCGAACGACATCCCGCTGGCCTGCAGCCTGGCTAGGTAGTCCTGCGCGGCGAGATGCGAGGCCATCGTCCACCAGGCAGCACCTGTCACACATGCTACACTCATACATGGCACTAGAAAGGGACTGCCTCGCACTACACTCTCCTACATGACAAGCAGCACACTGTCCCAACACACTAATATTGTATTCGTACATTACACAACGTGCACGCTCCAAGTAGAACATGCCAATCCTACATGATACATCTCTATCAAGTATGAATGTATCTAGTAGTGCTNACGTGCACGCTCCAAGTAGAACATGCCAATCCTACATGATACATCTCTATCAAGTATGAATGTATCTAGTAGTGCTTTTCTGTTAACATATCATGCATTGTAAGAGTACTAATAACGGCACCAGAAAAAAAAAGGTATATTCCGCATGCTTTTGTTGTACACAGCACAAGAAGATGAATTACGACAGTACCAGTAGAGGCGTGCTCCACATGCTACTAGATGAACCCAAATTGCACTTGATGGGAAATCCCACATATTTCTCATTGTTATGGTATTGTCCCACATACTACTAGCATGCATGGCACCAGAACAGCATTAGAAGAGAGATCCTCTATGTTTCTTATACATGATACTAGAATACTTTTGTAATAANACATGGCACCAGAACAGCATTAGAAGAGAGATCCTCTATGTTTCTTATACATGATACTAGAATACTTTTGTAATAAGTTTTAATTGTAATTTGTTACAAGCATATTTAATTGTCCTACATGTGCGTTTATACATATCACTAAATAAGGGATCTCTCACATACTACTGTCATCAAAGTTTCTGTACGAGAACAACTAGATACACTCATATGGCACTACACAAGAGAGCCCACATGCATCCCTTCTACATGGCACTACAAGGCAATAGTTCACAATTACAGTTGTGCATAACACTACAAAAAGAGTGTCTGACAAACTTTTACCCAGGTTACCCATATAAATATACTTGTACATGAAACTACATCTCACCTACCACGCAGTTCAACTCTCAACAAACAAAACTGTCATCACGAGCAACTTGAAGGTATACAAAAGGTTTACCTTCAAATTGAGGGAATTGTCATCCATTATAAATCCTGGAAAACTTACAGTAAGATTACTTACATAAACATTTTCAGGCTACACCACTAGAAGTAAAACCACTTTATCGGATGGCAAAAGTATACAATGTGAAGGTGGGATGACCCGGGGGGGGGGAATGAAGTATGTAGGTACTTTGGAATTCCCGTAGTTCACGACATTGAAAACCATTATCCATACTTAATACTCCAAATTTCTGTTCGCACCGTTTGAAAATGTTAGCAAAATTTTCAAGCATGTTGTTTTCAAATTTTCTGAGCTTTGCATTACTTGTTTTTTATTTTGTTCCCTAATTAACTGAATGAGTATTTTGATAATGTTAGGAGAGTAATTGTGATTTATTTTCTTTATTTTAGGGTGATTATGTTACTTCAATAACGCTTTGGTATTAACAGAAATTTCAATTGCTACAGTTTATGTCAAAGGTGATCTTAAAACAAATATTTCTGTCACAGTGAGTTTTGTTTGCAATCTCAAAAGAATAAATAAAAAAAATNCAAAGGTGATCTTAAAACAAATATTTCTGTCACAGTGAGTTTTGTTTGCAATCTCAAAAGAATAAATAAAAAAAATAAAAATTCAAATGTACTAATGAAATTGATTTGTGCAATATATTAATTACAAGAAGAGATAATCTATTACTCTAAATAACTTCCTGTAGAACGTACAGAGATGACAGTGCACACTTTTTTGGTTGTCATGTGAGAATACACTGTGATGATATGTCACAATTTATTCTCTCAAGACAGGTGAGCAGGAATTAGCCGAAAACCGGTTAACCAAACACAAATATGAAGAGATATACTGCTTGCAACACTAGCAAACTGAATCAGAGTGTAGAGAGGGAATAGAAACATAAAATGCAGACCCAAGGTGACAGTTCGGAAGGTGTTATACTTACTGGCGGGGTTGATCCCTAAGCTGGCAGCCTGGCTCGCAGCCACACTCAGGGTGCCCAGGCCCCCATAGGTGCCAGGGGCGGTTGTCGGGGGATGGTGCGGGGTCCCATACCCACTCCCTGAACCCCCTCGACTGCCCATCATGGAGAATGCCCCAGGTATTGGGTGGCCCGCCAGGTGATTCGCAAAGCCACCAGGGATACCGCTGAACAGCGAGTGGGCACCCGCTATGCAACAAACAGAAAACATAGGTAAATTACAACACGACTCATTACCGTTAGCCCCTACTGCCAACACATGCATACAGGCAACACAATACTGCATAAAATAATACTATGCAGTATGTTATAACAACATAAGGTCAGTCTATTCTGTCATGGACAGCATACATTTCTGGAAAGACACTTGGTGCCTTTTTTCCTTTGCACATACAAAGTAACTATTTTGTAAATGGCTTACTTCATAAATTAGTTACACACAGAGAAAATATCTGAATGAAATGTTCTAACCCAAATTGTCTACAAAAAGGTGTGTCTACAGCTTACATGCCCAGAAGTTTTTAAGGAAGGGCTGTCTTAACTAGTAAGTGCTGAATACAAGCCCTAAGAAACATGTCAATAGCCAACACATAACAGAGGTTATCTATTGTTATTTGCAAATTTTAGGTTACATTTCTTTGTTTTCACCTAGTGAAAAGAGCAAATATTCTGCAATATGTTCNATTGTTATTTGCAAATTTTAGGTTACATTTCTTTGTTTTCACCTAGTGAAAAGAGCAAATATTCTGCAATATGTTCAGTATCTATAAATAAATATTACAATTTTCAGCGACTCCAAAGACAATGCTGTCATCTAAATGTCGCAGTGATGTGTCAATAATATAACTTCTCTGAATACTTCACGTAAATGTCATATATTACTGGTACTTTTATCAAAATATCTGCATTACCCATTGAGGGTAAGGTATTCTGACAAGGGAGCCATGTCTTCTAACAAGGGAGCCACGTGTTCCGACAAGGGAGCTACATGTTCCGACAAGGGAGCCGTGTATTCCGACAAGGGAGTCGCGTCTTCCGACAAGGGAACCACGTGTTCCGACAAGGGAGCCACGTGTTCCGACAAAAGCCAGCAAAATTGAGCTAATTGGGATTATAGTTAATAATAACATTTGTTTTGCATTCAAAAAGTATATCACTACTGAAACTTGTTCATTTTACCATCTCCAACACTAGACTCAAAGTATTATGAATAAAGAGACCTTGCAAAGGGAATAAAATGAAAGAGACGACAGTCATGCAATAGACGATTCCCTCCTCATTTTACAAATGTCAAAGAATTACAAAAAAAAAANAATGAAAGAGACGACAGTCATGCAATAGACGATTCCCTCCTCATTTTACAAATGTCAAAGAATTACAAAAAAAAAATACTTAAGTGGTTAGTAGTACTTCAATCTTGGATTTTTTTTTTTTACAAATATTCGTAATTAAACTTTATGATTGGACATTAAAAGTCAAAGCTTGGCAAGCCATATGAAACTATTTAATACAATTTTTGAAGTTTGTGCAATTTCAGTTATATCAGTATTTTCCCAGGTGAGATGTAAATTGTTACATAACGAGGCAACCTTTGATTACAGGTACAGATGTGAAATTATTAATGGGAGAAAAAGAAATCGGACTTTGGAATAACTGTTGAGNCAACCTTTGATTACAGGTACAGATGTGAAATTATTAATGGGAGAAAAAGAAATCGGACTTTGGAATAACTGTTGAGATGTTTCCTGTGCTTTGACAAGCTTGTTTTTAAATACTGAATCCGTAAATTAAGTAATTGAAGAATATTTGTAAATTCAAGGAAGGGGGAGGGGGATCTTCCTACTTAAATAGACACAGCTGTGAGACCTAGAATGTTTAATTTGGAAGAAAAATTACATCACAAGTAAAAAATCACTTTGCAAGGTTGATGCATTCACAATAATAAATAACAAACACAAAATATCAAAACAACTTTCTACCAAGGTTCATAGTCATTGTGCACGCAAAAATAAATAAATCACTGGTACATAAAATTAGTATACAGCTTACTAATAGCACACAGTGAGCATACAACCAAGAGAGGAGCGATGTAGGCATTAGGAAGATAAACATTTTAAAAATTGAATGTTAGAAGAGTATTTTGTATTAACCAATCACAAATCATACAATAGCTATCAAAATAGAAGGTTGAAAAAACTGTCACAGTGTGTGAAGCTATGAAACCCCAATTAGATCTTCCAAGAATTCATCAAAATGTTGCATCCATCTAGTAAGACTTATCTGCTGACATTTTTAAGAGCAACGATTCAATCTTTCCCTACATAAAGTTGGCATTTATTTGTTGAATGAAATGTAGCAGAATCATGAATGAACCAGTGTAATAAGCAGGAACACTGCAATGATGATTATCTAATCAACAAATGCAGCATGTAAGGCTAGCTTTGTGTTGGCCTCTTCATGGTCAAAGGTAAATTCAGCACACTTTATTCCTGTAACTGATGTTACTTTCCAAAATGTATCTTAAT